>SJYQ01027358.1:659045-692886 GCA_006410935.1 Redunca redunca
GGCCATAGTGTATTTATAAAATTGTCTTTCTAGAAGATACAGATACAGAATAAATGTTCATTATATTAACAGTGAAAACTAATCCTTAAAAGAAGCATTATCAATCCTACACTAAAGTAAATCCAGTTACTATGTGAAAGGAATAACCTATAGCACATAGAAAAATTAGCAAGAAATTATAGTTATAATGCTGATAAATGTCATTTTCTCTCTCCAAGATTGAAATGTTTTCCTTATAAAAATACACAATCTTGTTTTTACCAACCTCTTTTTCAACTATTTGCATCTTTGTCCATTTCCAGAACCCGACACCTTGTCAACTATCACAGGTAAAAGCTTTTGAAGATCTTCCACTACTCTTGTCCTAATAAGGTCACTGACCTTTCAGGCTCAACTCCAGCCCACCCCCTTCTTCATTTCCTCTCCTATCATTAGTCTGAAATGGCATCAACTACCTCTCAATTTTCCTCATCCCTTCAATGCCCCACCTCTTTAGTCCAAATTCACCTAATTAGGAACTTAATTTCCTTTTTTCCCTGATTGAGGATTGGTAATGGACAGATCCCATTCATCTGTGAATCACAGAAAACTGCACTGATGATCTCTTATTTAGAAACGTCAAGCATTTATTCTAGAAACTGTTTTTTGGAGGCCAAGATTTTCCAAAGAGCATACTTTTCCAACTGTAGAACTAAGCAAAAGTGTTGTATTCATTTTATTTTTAAATGGGAAGAGAAGAATCATTCAAATCTGATGTTACATTTATTTGATATTTCTCTTTATATAGTCATAATTACTTACATTTAAAACAAGGAGATTGTCCTGTACGGTGGCAAATAGTCGAGTTCTATTAATACTAGAAAATTACCAGACAGGATTTAAATAGATATATCACAAAAGGTTAATAACTCCTTGAGGCTGGTTATTTTTTTTTTAAAAAATTAAGTAAAAAGAATTTTTTATACCAGAAATGATACATGTAAGCTAGATGTCTACAACCAAGTAGGAGTCACATATTAAAATGACTATCTAGGTTGTCACCTAACTTTAATATGAAATGATCTCCTTGACTCTGATAGTGATAGTTTAACTGCAGAGTTTTCTACTTAACAATTCAAAGAACATACATAAAAATATTACTTGTGTTTTTTTTCCCAAAGCATCCTGTGACCTTTAAAAATGATGGCAGAAGAAAAAGCAATCTAACAATGTTACTCTACTACTCAACTCAAACTTTCAATGTCTACTTTCAAGTCCTACTCATTCAAGGAATGAAAATATCAACATCATTATAAACCTTGGAACTGATCATCAATATAAACAGCAAAGACAAGTCAACTTCATTTTATCCAATAGGAATTTGAACCCTACAGTACTTTCTGCCATAGGGCATCAGCACAAATCATTTCACCAACTTTTATCTTATGACAAATCTACTCAATGTAGAAGAGAATTAGTGAAATAGGTTACTTGAGAAGAGAATGCAATTCCTTTAAAGGAAAAAAAAGTCCCTTTCAAGCATATGTCTCACTGCTTCCTGCTTTCTTTGGCGGGCCATTAAACTGAATAAGGGTTAAAACATTGCTATCTAGACCAAAACTGCTAACATGATTTAGACTCTCCTGGCAAAAGGGAAGTTACACTATTAATTTTAAATTTTCCAAGAAGGCAAAATTTATTCTTATAAAAATAAAAATTACCAAAACAANTGGACAAGTTTTAAGTGTCTTAAGCAAATGAGAGAATATTTGCTCCATTCTTCTACAGCTAACTGGTAGATTTCACATAGCCGAAATCTTTTATCGCTTCTTTCCTTTCTACTGTGTAAACCTACTTAATGTTATTATATAATGACCTGAGTAATGAAATCCTGAAGATTTTCCATTGAGAGTGGAATGAATCCCAATGTACTGAGAGTTTTTTTTTTTTTTTTAATGAATAATGTTAGGAAAAAAATTAAAAGATGTTATAGCATTTAAAATCCAAATATCAAAAATATCAAGCCTAGTAAATAAGATTATATTCACAACATGTTTTTAACACTCACACTGCCAGTAATCCCAGAAAGATTTGTCATCTCCCTAAACTGCCCAAGGATGTATTAACTCTCCAAAACCTCATGCCTAGCAATTTCCCTCCTTATCCCAAACAACTAATCATTATTTCTCCTCTAAAGTTGCCAGAAATGCCTCACTGCCTATAAAGCTTAATTTACTAATTCATAATATTTCCATATTTATGTATTAAGCTACTTTCACAAGACACAAAAGAGTATATTTTCCAAAAATTGGCAGTTTCTGTTTCTCCTTTTTAGTTTAGTGTGGCTGTATTATCCCCATGTTAAATCCTAGCCTGGCCTTTAACTTTATCTTGGAAATACTATATAGCTGTACCCTTAGGAAATGTGTGCAAAATTTAAAAGAATTCATGTTTTATGGCTAAATCCTAGAAGACTGAGAAGAGGTAGAATGCCAGGAATGTTGCTAGAGTCTCAGAACGTCAGGCCAAGTGAATGGTCGCCATGAAAATACAGCTGTATATGTTTGCGTGGGCATATGTTTGTTCAGTTTTCTCTACCCTTCCCGAGCTGGGGCTTCAGCTTTAGGTCATTCTGCAAACAAGCCCCAGGAGACACACAATTACACTCCCCTGGAGACTGACCCCTTAGAGTGCCCACCTGTAGCCAAACACAGATAGCATCCCGGAGCAATGAATTAGCACTCTAAGCTGATTAGAGCAGCTCGGCACAACTCTATTTTATTGACACAATGAAGAGAGGACAGAAAAGGGCCTGAAATGAGAAAATCATTTCCATGCTGACTGAATTAAAAGAACAAAAGAGCTCCTTGCAGTTGCAGCATTCAATTTGTCGGGAAAAAAGGAAGCCACTTAATGGCTCACAATAGATCTGAGCAGACAGATGAAATTTAAAACTTCAGCATGAGTGCGATTAGCAGCGCAACATATTCTAAATCATTTCCTCCATATGCATAATTTTGTTTGATTATTTAGTTCTGAGTTTTACAAAAACACTGGGCTAGATGTTATCTTCAAAATGTCTTGACTTTTCATTTTTCAAAATCACAGACGGGTTTCTCATTGTATGTTAATGTCCTCTGGTGACAATATAAATCGAACAAAACAAACGTGGCTCGTGTTTTCCTTTCACCTTTAATTTCCAAAAATGAATGTATAAACAGAGGTTAATTTGTGGGAACTAGGATTGCAAAGTAATCTTCTACCAAATAATTTACAATTTGAAGCCAAATAAATTATATGCAACAGGAGCCCTTCCACATGGGGTAAAAGGCAAACAATTATTGCACCCACAGGCTGCAAATAAACTCCACTGTGTTAAACTCAAGTATGTCAAAATTGATGTCTTCCTTAGTATAAAAGATATCATTCATATCATTAAGAGAAAAATAGTTAAGACTAATTTCCAAATGTCTGTTCTTTTTTAACTTTGCTCAATTAACTATTGTTTTGCTTGTTCTGACTTCTAAATTCTTGAGTTGAATCTGAAATTGATGTCAAAATGATCACTTAATAAGCAAGACTTATCTTTAGATATAAACATGTTATAACATTGAAAATGCTCTAGAATTCCTCTTTACTGTATTTCTTTTATTTTCAAAACTTACAAGAAAAATCTAAATGTCTAAACCATAATGGAAAACATAATTGATTTTCATGAACGGCTCAAATATTTGTTTTCAATGCAGATTTTTCTCTTGCCAGTGTTAACTTTCAGGGTTTAAAAATTAAAAGAATGGGAGCAAAGATCTTAGTTTTTGATTAAGCTCACATTTTCATTTTCCACACCTAAATCTCCGTTAAGAAAGGGTTTTTGGTTAAAGTGGTCCTTCAGATTTTTCACCTCTCATCTTGGCTCCTAATCCAAATGAAGAAAATTCACCCTTTCCGATCATGAAACATCCTTTGCCAAAGTGATGAGGTGCAATGCAAGCTGAACAAAAAACTAAAGAACTAGTCAAAGGAGAAAAAAATGACTCGGAGATACTTTGGGATTAGATATTTGGGGTTCATTACTACCTAATTTGCTAAGTGAAATTTCCCTGGAGGAAAAGCCCAGGGTAGTCCGAAGATGGCAAAAGCACAAGTGATCTCGCCGGCCGCTTCCACTCTCTTGACTAAATGAGGTAAGGGTTTTTTATATAAAGAGAAACTATAAAGCTTGTGGATATTTTAACAAAATCAACGTAGTGTAACTTTGCTGACAGCTTGTCACATTTCACTGACTGTCTGTCTGGGGTACCGTGATAACATCTGCATTCACTCAGTATGAGAGCTTAACATAAGACAAAAAAGTGGGCCCTGCCACAGACGGTTCCATGAGTCTGTCAGTTCTGACATGTCATCTGAATTTTTTGAATCACTAAACACTTTTGAGACTCTGGTACTTATTATCTTTCCTTAGTTTCTATGCTCGCTCAGCAATGCTGGAAAATGTAAAATTTGCAAGTAAGGTAGTGGACGTCCCAGGCTTTTTGTTGTCTAATCCGTAGGCCCTCATTCATGCTCACTGTTAATCTCTTAAGACATTATAAAACTGTTAGACAAAGAAACGTGAATACCTCTGCTTCTTGCAAGAATGGGAGGAAACCAAGGAAAATCGGGATCATGCTAAGCTATTCTTTTCACTATGAAAATGGTAACTTAAACCTGTTGCATCAAATTATCTATAATTCCCCATACTAAGGCAAATGTTTTTGAAGAATGAACAAGAGTAGTGTCACAGAAGGAGAAAAATGATCACAGAATTTTCAAAATCTGCCAAATTTGTTGTCAACGGGGCATAGGGATCCTGATTGTTGAATTTCTCACTGTTTCTGCCTTTCATGCCATGTTACATGGCATGTGGTTAATATGCTTTTGTGAAAGCTCATAAAAAAGTTTACCAATACTCACAAGTAATCATCAAATAGTTCAGATAATTTTGTTCTTTACTAGGAACACTGGGAAAGCTAAAAGCTACCTAACAATAGCCTTTAAAATGTGGCTAAAATTCATTAAAATGCTACATATCACAGATTTTAATGAGTAATTTTGTCCTCAATGCTAGAAAACTTTACAGCATTGTTTCTGTAAAGCCTAAATATAAATGGATCCTTGGAGCCAGAGAGAATGCTTTTATGAATCACATAAAACAGCCAAAGCTGCATTTTTATCTCCTTTTTGCAGTCATTCAGGACATTCAGCTAAAACTCCATGCATTTGTTCTCTAAGTAACCAAGATTCAGGGAAGAGAGAAAATAATATTAAATTAAGAGGCAAATTTTCTTCTGGACCCCAAATACCTATTTCCCTTTTTCATAAGCACATGCTTAACACCTGCAAATAATTTAAGTATAGACAAGTGCCCCTGTAAGTGACTAACTACAGGTGTGTTCTCCACCTGCATCCTTGAAATGACTAACTGTCCCCCAGATGGTCAGACCCTGTACAGATTTGCTCTGAAGGAAAGTGACACATATTAGACGGATAACCAATTAATTAAACCAAAAGTATTAGGTAAAGAGGGTGGGACTGACATTTGGCTAAGGGCAAGAAAAAAAAGAAAACAAGGGGAAATAAAGAGGGAAAGAGGAAGAAAGACAAGGCAAGGGAAGAGAGGAGGGGAAAGAAAGCTGGCATGGGTCACATTGTCCTCCACTGCTGGGACACACAGGACATGCCTGTGGAATTAACATATCGATTAATTAGTAATGAGCAAAAATAAGGATGCATTTTGGAGCCACATATTATCTTCTGCCTCCTCATAATGCTTTATATAAATTCAAACTGAAAAACAATTTTCCACTGAAGTAAAACCCCTCCTAATGGAAAACCTGGGTAAACAATGCCTACACTGTCAATTCCTCTACTGTGAATAAAAGATTTTGCACCTAGTCCTCACTTCCTTCAGCATATCATCATCTTGTAACTCTTTCAAGAGCTTCAACGTAGTGTCATTCACTTGATGTTTAGTCTGTGCCTAAAATGTCAGCTGTTTATTATTTTTACATTTTGACACTAACACAATGGCACTTCAGGATAAAGGGCAAGGTTTCTGACAATCTCAGTGATCAAAAAACTTGTATTAATAGATGTTTTCATTCTTCCTAAAAATACAGGGTCATTCATTTTTAAAAAGCTAGATGGACCAGTTTTCATTACTACATAATTTTCTCTGACCTTTTTGTAATCTGCCTGTGAGTGGCCCTGTATTAGATACTGTATTATTACTTCAAGGAGAACGTGCTTTGCCTGGAGCCACAGAAAATCACCTTTTCTTTATGCTAGACAGAAGACCAATATGGTGGAAGGATTCAGAGATCTAGGAAAAGAAGACAGAAAGGAACTGTACAAAGGCAGTAGTCTTTCTGCCTAAACTTCTAAACGCAGGAGTCTCACAAGGAGGAAGTATTTGGGGTCTAGACTAAAATGAACAGAAATCAATGTGTGAGAGAATAAACACAGATAACTTTTTCATGAGACTAGAATAAAACTTATAAAAGTTACAAAGAGGCTGAAAACAACAGCAGTTTTCAAATGGCAGACAAATTCACAGCTGACAAAGCCTCAGTGAGGGGCAATTGATGATGGAAATACCCCCTGATTTACATGCTATATTTTCAATCTCATCCATCTTGGGTAGTGAATTCTACCATCATATTGTGGCAGTGAGTGCTTCTTTTTCATCTTTTTTGCTGTAGTAGAATTAACTAATCCCCCAGCTCTATCCATGTCCATATCATATCACATCACAATTCTGACTTTCTTGATTTAAAGTCTTAATATTTTAAGTGTTACTTTACCTAACTACAGTACCTTTCATCCTATCACACGGAAATATAAGGCAAAATGATGTTTCTTCTGAGGTGCTTAGCTGGACTATACATAGAAATTCAAACTCTTCAATCATACTTTACAACTGCATCTTAGACTCTCAGTGAGGTTCATGGAAGATTTGCAGAGCAGAAACTAAAGCCAATTGGAGATCCATGTCTCTATCAATCAGTTATGGTGGTTGAGTAAAGAATCAAACCTCAAATGAACACTTTTTGAGTCAAGTTCACCAAGTGACATTATATATATATATATATATATATATATATATATACCTCCCTCCTCACTATAATACCCTTCATAATGTTCCAGACAAATCAATGTTTAGGAGTCCATACGGACCTGTATAATTCAAATCATAACAATTCATGATTTCATCAAGTACTACTTTCTGTATTTTTCAGTCTGGCTTATCTATAGGCAAACTCAACTATTCTTCAACCTTTATACTGCTGACAATACTCTTATAGAATTAACATCTTCAAAGGAGAATTCCCATGCTTTGGAGGGTACAAGGAAAGTGAAAATTCTCTTGTTAAAATCAAATTCACATCTGGTTTTCTTGAGATTACTGCCTTTCCCAAGTTAAAAAAAGAAAACAAAGTCCTAACTTCGTATTAAACCTTCCAATTAAGACTATTACTAAATCCAGATTGTTCTCAGTGGAGGCCCCACATGAAAAAAGATCCTAGGATATAGCAGAGTTTGTATGAGGAAAGAATCATTAGTATATGCCAGTGTGCTGACAATTAAGTCCATGCTGTGGAAGTTAAAAGACATTAACATGAGGTTATAATAGTCAGGAGAACTGAAGGGAGAAGATAGCTGAGCTCCAGGGAAGCAGAGGCCACTACCACTGGTCTACCCTACAAGCCTTCCTTGAAGAAGTTTCTACCCATACCTGGACAAACTCAACTTTGGGCTATTGTTACTTTCAGCTGTAAATCCTCAACCAAAGAATTCAATAACCTGCTTCTAAGGGGGCTTCTCAGGTGGCACTAGTGGTAAAGAACCCACCTGCCAATGAAGGAGACCTAAGAGACGTGAGTTTGATCCCTGGGTTGGGAAGATCTCCTGGAAGAGGAAATGGCAATCCACTGCAGTATTCTTGGTGGAGAATCCCATGGACAGCAGAGCCTGATAGGTTACAGTCCAGAAGGTCACAAAGAGTCAGACATAACTGAGCAACTTAGCTTTCTAATATCCCATGAGTCAAAAAGCTTACCCCCAGTTTCCAAAAGCACATATTTTGGTATTTCTTTGTGAGAAACAAACAAACAAAGTTTTGTTGCTTCTTGCATTCAGAACGTTCAGAGGTAACAGGGAACAGTAATATTTTACATATGAGAAATTATACTGGGTCTTCTACAGAGTCTGATCTCCAAATTTCTGCCCAGAATTTCTCAGGACCCCACTGACCTACCAGATAAAATTTTACAAAAATTTAAGAATAAATAAATGACAATATTAAAAAATGTAATAAGTAAATAACATACAAAAAGATTAGGATATGTATCTCCACTCATCTAGAACATCAATACTGCCATACAGTTAATATATTTAGTTATGACATTGTTCTCAGAGCCATTCTCACTTAATGAGGAATTCCACTGATGCCACGGGGCCCAGGAAGAAAGCAAATTCAACAAGATGACTAGGGTTATTATTTCCTATTAACAAGGTCAAAGTTTTGTTAATAGGCAGGGTATGCTCTCTTCGTTTAAGATGAGACATTGCCATCTTAGCAAAAAGTGTGTTTGTCCTTAGGTTATTTAGAAAGGACACCACCACTGTCCTCATCAAAAAAGAGCATGAACTAATAAAAGCACACCTAAATCTCCTGCAAATCCACAGAAGAGGTCAACCTATCTGCAGAGAAAATCAGCCTCATTGCTATCTAGATAAAACCTGAGGGGGCAGAGTTTGCAAGAGTTTGAGAATGTTGAGGGCCAAGGAAGATGAGGAAGAATGAAGAGAAGAGAGGGCCCTTCAAAGGAAGAATACATCGGGGGAGTTACGGTGGTGCTGCTGCTGCTAAGTTGCTTCAGTCGTGTCCGACTCTGTGCAACCCCATAGACAGCAGCCTACCAGGCTCCCCCGTCCCTGGGATTCTCCAGGCAAGAACACCGGAGTGGGTTGCCATTTCCTTCTCCAATGCATGAAAGTGAAAAGTGAAAGTGAAGTCACTCAGTCGTGTCGATCATTACCAAAAAAAAAAAAAAATCCTACCAGGAAGATCCTGTTGCTACTACCATTTTAAAGATGAGAAACTGAAACCAAAAGTGGTTTAGTACTTGTTCAAGGTCACAAAGGTAGTAAGTGGCAGAGAGCTTAAACCAAGTTCATTTGTCTTTAGACGGAGAGCCCTGGGCAGGTCCTATGTTACTGCCACTGTTTTTCAGAGACAAGCCCATGACACCTGTGTTCTATTGGAGAAGACCAAATGATATTTTTTTTAACAATGCCTTAGTATACAGTTGAGGCTGAACTAAGTCATACCCCAGGGACAGGATGAAATTTATACCTGTATCTTTTCAAAGATGTCTAGGTATAGAATCTTCTCTCTAACCAACTTACTTTCCTTTCAAAACAAGGCTTTTGTTTTAAGCTACTTTCATTATGAATATATCAATTCCAAAAAGAGAAATACATATCAAATGTGTTTTGATTTCATGTTTACAAAACACAATTATACTGCTTCAATACAAGAGAAATTGTTCAACAAGTATCTGTTTTCTACGTAATTTAACTTAATTTGTATCCTTCCCAGTGCGCATGTGCCCCCATAGAAACAAAATCTCCAAAAGTTTAATGACATAGAGCCCATCCAGGAGGATAAGAAGAAGTAAGCAGCGGGTGTCTGCGACAGCATTCAGAAACTCAAAGTCAGAGCTACTCTTGACCTCAGAGAGACCTCGGAGGAGAAAGTCAGGTGACTTTTCCAGGTCCTAAATCCAAGTTGGAGCAAGAACCTATGGTTCCAGGAACCCAGGTCAGTGTTCCTTCCAATATCTTGCAAGGCCTCACTGGAACACAAACCACTAGACAGATGACAAAGAAGCAAGCCAGGGAGCCACACCACATGAATGGGCAGATTGTTGAGGGAAGGGGGGTGGGGAGAAGGAGTCAGGGCTGAAGGATAATATGGTTTTACAGAAATCTCTTTGCAAGTAGATCCTGTGGTTACCAACGTGGCTGCCCAAGAGAAAGAACAACTGACTGACAGCATGAACAAAGGCAAGGACGCTCTCACAAAGGGAGATACAGGAGTCGCGGGGCTTCGTGCATATCACTAATACACTTCATCAAGTCGAGACCAAGAATAACAGTGAGGAAAAGCCCACCCGACACAAGGGTCCCTTTATTCCTTGGGCTTTCCTGTTTCACACACACTTTACCTGATGAAATGTTAGAACTTTTGCTTCTATTTCTGCAGAATCCTTTTGAGTTTTCCACATGTAACTAGCACATTTCCTAATTATTTAGCCTTCCTTTTTTTTTTCCTGCAAAGTAACGCACTGTGCACAAAGGCAACATATTTGGAAGTTAATGAAATCAGATGAAAATTGCTTAGATTAAAATTTCCCCATTTCTTCACTACAGTGTCTGCCACCTACTGTTCGGCCACAAAATACTGCAGCCCCTGCATCAATAAAACTTGGTATTAATATTCTCTGAGGTGGAAAGACTCGATTAGCCTTTTCCCCCCCTTCTCCTGTTCTTTGCTTCCAACTGCGTTGAGCTTTGGAGCCTTCTGACAAATGGCCATTATTCTCTGGCCTGGTAAAAAATTTCTAAACTTTAGGGGAAATGTCGTTGGTCGAAAGCCCAAGGGAATTGGCTTGTTGAATTAAATGATAAATATATGCATTTAAGGTCATTAGAGACTTTATCTCCTGTGAAGGCTATATTTGTCAGATTGATATAATTTCTCTCAACTGAGTACTTAACTCCATCGGCCAACATTATTACGATTATTCCTTTCCCTTTAAGTGGGAGACTTCTGGCGAATAGCACGTGTGTTCTTTCTGGTGCAGCTTCTTGAGCGATCAAGGCCCACCTTTGTTTCATTTCTTATGCAATTTTCACCTCTGACCCAAGAAATGAGTCCTGGGCTTCCTGAACTTTATTGCCTGTTAATAGACTGCTGGCTCTCTTTTCAGCAGTAATAGAAATGGTGGAGAGGCATTTCATTTAAGAGGCTGGCAGACTGCAGCCCGAAAGACAATGTCAGAATTAAAAGTCAGCCTGGCCAAGAAACAATATAAAGACCACGGTGACATGAAAGAGGAAGTTTTCCATATTCCATCCCAGATTGAACAGCCACTATATAAATAAGCACAGCATCCCAGATCTAATTATTTTCCCACTGCACAATGGCAGATACCCTGAATGGTGCTAAGTGATTGATCTAGTAATTCATCTTCAACTTACACCTATCTCCATATTTTGTTTCTCCTCATTAAGCTGGAGACATCAGTGACAAACTTATGAAGTGGCAGTCCTCGGCTTCATAAAATACACACAGATGCTCATCAGAGGCTCTTTCCTGCCTGCGTCTCAGTGACACGTGTTTATAATTTTGTCTGTACTTCGTTTGCTGTGGTTTACTCTTAAGTACATCTGTTCAATTAAAATGGAAATGTGTGACATGGTCTGTACTCAGCAACTTTGGAGCTTGTTAATGAAATGTTCTAAGGTTCCTGCTTGCGCTCTTTATTTGCAAAAGAAAATGATTGAAAAGTACAAATAAAAATCCCCTTTAAAACACATACAAAGAACTCAACTGTTTAGTTAATAGTTAGGAAAGGACATTATTACTGTATAAGAACATTTTTTTACATGAAAGGACATTATTAAAAATGATTTACTGCCTTGTGTTTGGAAACTTACATGAAAAGTCTGATAATATATTAAACTTGTTTATTACGACTTCATATAATTTTGAATAATACTACTTTTTCCTTTGACAAGTGCAATAAACTCTACTGGTATAGACATAGGTTGATTATCACGAGTCAACTGTGTTGCTTAAAGAAACATGCCCAAACAATCAGCTTTTGACGGCTGCATCTCCAGTTATTTACACTCACCATCGTGGTAATAACTCACCATTTCTATATTAATAAGGCAGTGAAATTTATTATGATGGTATTGAAAAGTTATTAAGTACTGCATCCCAAGTGACAAAGTACCACAGCACTGTCACTATCCAAAAGCAGTTGCCCATTCATCACCTGCCTTTCCAGATGGTCCTGCATCTTTATCGCTCCCAGGTTGGTGACATCACCTGTTCACCCACTCAAAATTGATGATGAAAGCAAACAGATCTATCTTACTTACATTTACCAAATCAATTTAATTTTTACAGGCTGTGGCTTGGTGACATATTGACTGTTTTCCTTAATGGCATCTACTGTATTTAATGCAAGGATGTCATCTTTGATTCCTGGCTTGCATAATGTGTCATTTCATAATAAATTTTTCTAACATATTTACTTAATGGAAAGAATTATGATTGCTTGTCAGTTCTCTTATTAAACACAATGATAATTCTTTTTCTTTTTGAGTATCATCCATTGGGTGACAGAGCTATTTTTAATCCTTCCTCATCTCTTAAGGGGACATTGACTTGGATACAAAGTAAGTTCTAATCAAATGCTGGACATCTGACTGATCACTCTCAACCTTGGAGTTCAGTGTAAGGGTTTGAATATCACTTATTTGTTACTATAGAAGAACTAGATTCTCAAGAGATTAAATTATTGTCTCTTTAAGAGATTAAAATAATATATTAATGATAGCTAGAGATAAACATATGAAATGTCACTACAAAAGGAAAGCAGCTGTAAACTAGCTTTAATGGCTTAAGATGTTTAATATTTACTGCTCTGGATTATGACAATCAGTTCCCTTCAGTGAGTGCTGATACATCAAATGTATGTTAACAGAAATATCTGCATTGTCAAAGATTACAATGCAGGATGAAAGCCTGGTCTACCGACTACATGATCCTCACACACAACACCCCTTTTTCCCCAAGCTGATTTACAGATCCATCTGTAGCCCTTCGAGATAAATGCCCCTCTGACATGTGTCATCACTGCACGTGTTATGTAAGGGAACAGATGACCAGTGTCTATGTTCAGAGAGGTACTCAGGGCCCAAAAGGTCAGTTACTGGGTGGCCTCCCCCTGCCTCTGAAATCCCCACCTATACTACGTGTACACAAGTAAAAACAACATCAAATAAACTCCAAGCTTAATTCTAGGAGAAAAACCCAGGGAAGGGTCTGTGATGAAGGGAAACTGAGTAATCTAAGGTGTGTGGTGGATCAGCGGTAGAGAATCTGCCTGCAGTACAGGAGACACAGGTTCAGGTCCCGGGTCAGGAAGATCCCCTGGAGGACGAAAAGGCAACCCACAACAGTATTCTTGCCTGGGAAATCCCACAGACAGAGGAGCCTGGTGGGCTCCAGTCCATGTGGTTCCAAGAGTCTGAAACGACTTGGCAACTAAACTGCCACCACCATCTATCCCCTTAGATACAGTCACCTAGCCAAGAGAAGCCGTAATACAAATCTTCAAAAAGTTAAGAAGGGTGAAGAGAAGGAATGGCTGAATGGCCTAGCCCCACATGTTGACATTCTGACAGCAGTGATTCTTGGTTGCCTCTTTCTCTAACGATCTGGTTCCCTAAGTGTTACTGTAGCTAGCTTCCCCCCACCCTTCACTAAAGCTAGACATGGTCTGGGATACTCTCCAAGGTGACTTTGCCCTACACTGACCTGACTGGATCCCAGGATTTGTGACTTCCTGAGGAGATGGCTGGTAACTCCACACAGAGCCACGCTCCATCTGCGATCCTATATTAGGCTCAATCACAGAGGCAGAAATGTATATGTCAACAAAAGCATCCCAGCATGGTTTATATCTTTCTGGAAACCAAGTCCAGGATTTTCTATATCTTTGCATTTGGAATGATACCAGCTCAAGTTAGAAAAAAAAAAAAAAGAAGCAAAATCCAGGAGGGCAGAGCCAGATAACCTGCTCCTGCTTGTAGACCAGGTTCATACGAGGAGACTCTTGCTCATCTATTGAGATGAACTTACCCTAACTCATTGGTTAGGCAGAGTCTTGCCCTTGGGTGAGGTTTCCAGGAAAACAAGGATTTAAGCTGACAGTGTTGCAGCACCAACAAGAACATCTTTTTTTTTTTCCTTTTGGAAGGCAGCTGGCCTCTGTGACAGGGTGGAGACTCAAGGCTGCTGTCACACACCTGCTGAATTCCTACCACAAGAATCTAAACAAATGAAAAAAAGAAAAAACAAATCATCCACACCTGTGACTACCAAGCACTCGAGGCTTCTGTGCGGCACCGTGCACACCTGGGAAGCCTGGGCGGTCAGCTGCAGCGCCAGAGGAAGACACCACTGCCAACCCGTTGAAAAGGAGGCTCAAGTGTCCAGCTCTGTCAGATCTTGGCCCCTGGTTGCAGGTAATATTAATACAAGTCATAGAAAATAGAATCATAGCCACAGAAAATACATGCATTTTCCAGTGCATGAGGAAAACTCCAAGTGCAGGTGTGGCAGGAATAAAAGAGATTTCAGAGCAGAAGCATCTATAATCATCATCCTCTGCCCATCCTGGCCCCAGGGAGGGAGGAGTCTTTTTCCTGGATCAAGGGCTGGGTCCTTGTTTATTAACCAAATCCAGATACTAGGCAACCTTTACTAGCTAATACTGGAATGGAGGGCTTTCCTGGTAGGCTAATGGTAAAGAACCAGCCTGGCAATTCAGGAGCTGCAAGAGGCAACGGTTCGATCCCTGGGTCTGGAAGATCCCCTGGAGGAGGGCATAGCAACCCACTCCAGTATTCTTGTCTGGAGAATCCCATGGACAGAGGAACCTGTGGGCTACAGTTCATAGGGTCACAAAGAGCAGGACATGACTGAAGCAGCCTCTCTCCCTGCCTGCTTTCTCTCCATATATAAATACACACACACACACACACACACACACACACACACATATATAAGAGGGGCACAATTATGAGGATGGTGTTTAAAAGGAGAGAGTGTTTGAAAGAAGCACCTGCTGGAGGCCTGAGATATTGAAAGAGTAGAAGAGCTAATGACCAACAATCCTAGAATAAACTTTTCATTGATTTTGAATCTGCATGTCTTATTCCTGGCTACGAATGTTCCTCTGAGAAGACATCTCTGAGACTTGCTCCTTTGGTCACATGGACGCAGCAGCGGTCACAGGACTCACACAGTGGTGTGGAGCTGCTCAATGAAGCAGGCTATTTCTCTGTAATGTTTGTTCTCCTTCTATCAGTACACGCAAAAGTCCCTTTATAACAAAGGTACTATGAAAACTTCCTGTTATACTAAATTCTTGTTATATCAAATATCGACCTGAAAGAAAGGCCAACCTAACAGGTAGCTATGGGTATATATTTGCTCCAAACACACATGATGTTTTTTATCATTCTTTGTCATAATGATGACTGTCTACATCTTGCTCTCTGTGGTTTTTTTGGCTTGACAATTCTACTAATTACCATGAGAAAATATTCTTAAAAAGTATACAATATTTGACCTAACCTCAGTCGGACACGACTGAAGCAACTTAGCAACAGCAGCAGCAGCAGCTTCAGCCACATCACAGGAAGTCCAAAAGATGTAAGAGCGGAAAAATGAGGACAGTATTTGTTTGCTAAATTTTCAGTAATTAGCTGAAATAATAATTCATATTTAATTTCTTGAAAGATACATAAAAAGGAGGACTTCATCAAAATTGTTATATGATTCTATCAATGTAAAAAACTTTGAGAAGCTAAGATGCTACATTAGTAAAATTCTTATGTATTGCTCAAATGAAACAGTGTACAATCCTCTCAGTGTCCACATGTCTCCATAGTATCAATTTATCATTATTTGAACCAAGTCTCTCCATATTACTACCCTAAACAAACTAGGGAGCAAAGAAGCTTAACCAAGTTTTTTATCCTTCTAAGACAGATCTGAATCAGCTACTCCTTACTACTTTTCTCTGCTTCCTAATTCATCCTTGAGGGAGAAGCTTAGAGAACAGAATATCCTATGCAGTGGTCCCAACTTCTAAGTGTTCTAGAATAACAAAGCCTTACAAAGAATTTCTGCCCCTGGATTGACCAAATCCTGGAGTCAATTGTCAAGTCTATTAAAAGAGGATCTTTCTTGAACATTTCATTTTTTGAACCCATGAGTTTTACTACTGATTTAGCAACAAAAAAGGGAAAGCAATAATCATGCAGATGTGTGGGTGAACAAATAAGAAAGAAATTCATTTGGGTCCATTTTGTGAGATAATACTTGCAATTGGAAGAAAATCACCCAATATGCTTTTGAAAAATGAATGACTTCTGAAAATTCTAGTTGATCACCAAGGCAAGCAGAGTAAAACAAAAGACTCTTGATATTTGGGGGAACTTTTAAAAATATCTGATATCAGACTTGCATATATCTTTGGCTACACTTTAGAAGTATGAGAGGCTGTCAAAACAGCAATAAGATGAATAGACATGCTCAACTTCATCAACATCTTTCATGAAAGAAGGTATAAGATGGCATAGTGTATGTGAGTAGGGATAATGGGATTCTGACATTTTCGCCAAAAAAAGAGAGATCCCTCTTGAGCCTAGGTCAAAACCAGGGGTAGTTCCTGGTGCTTTAGGAGAGTAAACTTCTATTTTCTTTTAACAATGCAAGATTTAGTTTCTGCTACGTATTCTTATAGGATAAAATGAATAAAATAAATTGTACATTCTTTTTTTTCCTCATTTCATTATATTCTAAGAGAATCCATAATATCTTCTTGGGTTCCAATGACAGTCATGTGCCAGGTACTACTAAGTAAGCCTCACTTTTTCTCTTGGCATTTCCTCACTTCTTAATTCATTACATAGTAAAATTGAATATCCAAACTGTATTTGTCAGCTTATAAATAATATTTTTAAAACTTAATACTTTGTAATACAAGGTTTTATGATATTATACATTCATTATTAAATTACATTTTTCTTTCCTACTTNNNCTTTGGGATAATTGGTGAAATAATAATTCTATTGGAATCCATTCATTTCAGAATTATTAAGACAAAGGTCTTCATTTCTTAGTTATCCAGCTTTAAGATATGCAACTTGTCAGGTGAACTTGCTTTCTCCTTAATGAATAATCATTTTCTCTGAAATTAATGCCAAACCAGAGAAAATTCATTTTGGGCCCAGTCAGACCCAGAAAGAAATAGGTGAGAAATATTGCCATTCAGATACCTGGTACATATATCTAAAGTCCCAAATTACCCCATTCTTCTTTATTACCAAACATACATTATTTGATTGTCAGCTCCTGACTCTAAACTCAGTCGTTAGGTATCTTGAAAGTTTGATGCTGTTGTTGCTTTAATGGATACTCATGTTTCAGTTAACATATAGATTTCATGTTTCAATGGGTAAGGCTTCGCTGCAGGACTCAAAACCAAACTTACAGACGTGAGAACTATTTCTTTTAAAATGATCTAGAGAGGCACACATTCATTGTAATATCACATTTCAGGACTGCATGGCTAGAATATAATGTACTGTCAAAGCACTGCATCAAAATTATTTAATGAATTTCTGACTCCAGTAAAATCTCTTTCCACTATTCCTTCCCATCTATTTAACAGAACATAAGAAAAATTTACTATCCACTCACGTCATTATTTTTCTATGACTGAATACGTATATGTTTGAGGGGAGCAAACAAAAAGCCAAGTTCATACACTGCATTTTAACCAATCAAAGTAATCTACAGCAATTCTGGGTGAGACAGATAGAATAGAGGATTTGGCAACTCAGAGGAACACGAACCTACATCTACTTGGAGAGTTTTATGATGGCCAATGACAAAAATACAGGCAAAGAAAATGTGCTAAATGGCAATATTCCAGAGAAACAAAACTTTACCCCCTTTTTCTAGTGACCCATTTCACTATTAAAAAATGTTCCACCTAAATTATTTTTTGACTTAAAAGAAATTTATGGATCTCTCCTGTTTTAAAGGCTAACTAGGAAGCCATCAGTGTCTCCTTTTCAAACAAATTCAGACCACCCTGGAAGTAACTGCATTTCTAGAAAACAAGAAGTGGGAGAAAGAAAAATTGTTTATGAAAATCAATAGATAAAATATAAATGGCTTTTCCCTATCCAATTACCCTGGACTAGACCTATGCTTTAGCCAAAGTTTTGTTCCTTTTTCACCTTTCTTAAGCTCTTGTGCCACATGGAAGGCTCTTTGGTAGACTTTTGACACACAATGTCACATTTTATTTTCACAACAACCCTAATTGGATAAGTACAATCATTATCACCCTCTGACATAGAAATAAACTGAGGGACAGCTGATTTAGTAACTTTTCCCAAATCATTCAACTAGAACACAGACCTTGAGGAGGATTTGAGCTGGAAAGTCTCCCTCAAGAAGCCTGCTCCCTTCTGTTCTGCGAAGCAATTTCTATGCTATCATGTATTGATCATCCTTAGAAGAAAACATACAAGAAAATCTCAACTAGAGCCAACAGAATCTTTTAAATTATTCTTCACTCAATTGGTAAAGTTCTGAACCTAAGAAAAGTGTTCCACAGCTAATTACTTTCAGGTCCTAGAGACAATTAAGCACTACCCCAGTCTTTGAAAATTTTTTTGTTAGAGACAAATCCTAGGCTTTCCAAGGTAGAAATCACTGCCAAACTCTAATATCATTTTTAAAGATCTTCCTTATTAAATCAGTACTGCATTGAGAGAAACTATACAAATGACGTTTTTTATGTCTATAGCTTAATTTATATATATTGATCTATAAATCATATTTTCAAAAATACCCTATTTCCCTAAAATACAAACTTAACAGAAGCAGACCAATACAATATCATATAGTAATTAACCTCCAATTAATATAAATAAATTTATATTTTAAAAAAATGAAAAAAAAAAGATATTAAGAAGAGGTGGCAAGAATACACAGAAGAACTAACAAAAAAGATCTTCATGACCTAGATAATCACAATGGTGTGATCACTCAGACTCACCTAGAGCCAGACATCCAGGAATGTGAAGTCAAGTGGGCCTTAGGAAGCATCACTACAAACAAAGCTAGTGGAGGTGATGGAATTCCAGTTGAGCTATTTCAAATCCTGAAAGATGATGCTGTGAAAGNTCATAGTAGCCTGTTTTGTAAGATACAAATGGGAGAAGAAAGCACAAAAGTCATATGTCAAAAAGGGAAAGGGGAAGGAATAGAGATAAGAAATTGATTCAATTTAGGAAGCTGGAAATTGTGCTACACAAGTTCATACACATATGGAAACTCTATTCTCCTGTTGTTAATGGAGTACTCCTTCTGTAACTGCAACAGAAGTAACCACCACTGAAGGAAAATAAAATTGCACTTGATATTTGTTGCGATATATAGTAAGTGCCTGAGACATGGCAGATTCACCTTCCTAAGAGAGAGTTCATGTGGGGAAGTTACTACCCTAGATAAGAATGAACAGAAGTTAGCCTTAGATATGACAACTTGAAATGCAGTACTCAGCACTTCATCAGAAGTGGAGATGTGAATATAATGGAAAGATGCATTCATGCAATAAATGAAGATGTTAAGAAAATCTTACAGTGTGTGAAGTTTTTATTCACCTGACTGGTTTCTTCTTCCTATACCAATGAATTGACTTTTGGACTCCTGAATAGTTATTTTAAGTGCTATAGATAAAAATCTTAAAAAAATTGTTGAGTTTTGCTCAGCTTTTAAATTCCCCAGTCTTATTTTTAGTTTTATTATTATGTGTTGATTCTCTGAAGTGATAAATATTATCATACTGAAATTGACGAATTGATAAATAATCATTTCATGAGAGTGAGCAGATATTAATTTGGAGAGCAGGCCTTGTGTTTGTCAATTTTCACTGATATGAAAAGGAAGCATATTTATAAAACATATAATTAGCAAACTATGAGCCATCTGTTTTTGTAAATAAAATTTACCATTTCCAGGGGAAGACAATGAGGCAGAGTTACGCAAAGGCAAAGTGGAATCCTGTCTTTATCTGAAATTGTGATACTTTGTTGTAGATTTTGCAGTAGTTTGTTTTTTAAAATACTGTATTGTGCTCTTAAATTAATAACTGAGTTTATGGACCCTCTCCCTTCCTTAAGGTTTGTATTTGAGAGAAATGTTTCACTGATCTTACATAGTTAGTGCATCTAGATGTGTACATGTGTACCTGTGTGTGTGTATGCATTTGCTCATAGTGGTGAATGAAGACAGAAAAGTAAGGCAAGCATTAGAGAATCATATTGCTGAATGTGATGTTCTTCTTTTGAATGGTCAAGAGACTACATTATGGAACAATTCTAATTACATTGTTTGACAGCATTTAGTTGGTCATGAATTGAGGGTGGGACAAGTGGTCCATGTACAAGCTCGGTATTCTTCTCCTGGTCTGGACGTTAATCTTTGTCATTATATAAAGTGATTCTGAGATCAGCTAAGCACTCTTCTAACCTGACAGCTCTGGAGCCAACCAGCCCCAGATAGCTTTTGCTCAGCTCACATCAGGGAGGGTTTTGAGGCTGAGGTGGATGTACTGGTGATTTCTAGCAAACAATCTCATGTCAAGTCTCCCCAAATTCTTCTGCAGTGTAGAAGAGGAGTGTACTCTTCTCAGTTTATTCTATGAGCCTAGCATTTCCTTAATGTCAAAATTAAGATGAAGATAACAGAAGATAACAATAGTACAAATATGTAAACTTTATAAAACTTTTCACACCATTTCTCAACAAAATGGTGTGAAAATGAATCAAGAAATACATGAAAAAAAAATATGACCAGGTAGGATTTATTCTAATAATACAACAGGGGTTAAAATCTGAAAATCAATCAATGTAAAAAACAATATTAATAATGAAAAATCAGATACTATATGAATCTCTTGATGACACAGAATGAGATTATACAAATTCCAAGCTCTTTCAGAATATAAACACTTTACAAACTGAAAATAGAAGGATTTTTCTTGAGTCTAATAAAGGACAAAGAAAAACCAAACAAAATATTGTAACTACTGGTGAAGACAGAATATTTTCCTTCTAAGATGAGAAACAAGGTAAAAATATCAGATCTCACCATCTCTATTCAATTTTGTGTTAGAAGTTCTCTCCTGGGCAATTAGGCAAGTAAAAGACATACAAACTATATAGAGTGGAAAGGGAAAAATAATATTTGCAGATGACATGACTTTATATACATAAGAATCTTAACTCCAATTAAAAAAACTATTAGAATTAATGAATGAATTAACCAAGGGATACAAGATCAATAAACCAAAATCCACTGTATTTCTACAGATTAGTAATGAACAATCTCCAAATGAGATTAAGAAAACTATTCTTAATTTAACTCTTCCCTCACCCCCACCATTCCCTTTGGTAACAGTAAGTTTATTTTCTATGTCTGTTTTCTGAGTCTATTTCTGTTTTGTAAATACGTCCATTTGTATCATTTTTTAATATTTCATATATAGATGATATCATATGATATTTGTCTGACACTTCAATTAATAAGGTAATCTCTAGATAAATTAGGAGTTTAGGATTAACATATATACACTACTATATATAAAATAAGTGAACAGGACCTACTCTATAGCACAGGGAACTATACTCAGTATGTTGTAATAAACTATAGTGGAAAAGAATATATACATATAAAACTGGATTACTTTGTTGTACACTAGAACAAAACACAACATTGTAAATGAACTATATTTCAATTAAAAATTGTAATGTAAAAAATGATATAATATTGGGTTGGCCAAAAAGTAACACCTTACAGAAAAACCTGAACAAACTTTTTTGCCANCTCAATGTAATATAAAAGAAAACAATTCCATTTACAGCACATCAAAAAAGTAAAATACTTATAAATAAACTTAACAAAAGAAGCACAAGACTTGTACACTCAAAAGTACAAAGTATAATGGAAAGAAATTAAAGAAGACCTAAATAAATGTAAAGATATCCCATACTCATCAACCAGAGGATTATTATGGTTAAGATAACAATACTCCTTCAAATGATCTACAGATTCAATGAAATTTTTATCATCACAATTGTCTTTTCTGCAGGAATTGAAAAGCTTACCTTAAAAATATTTAGAGATTCAATGGATGCAGAACAGTCCAAAAACTATGAAAAAGAAGAAAAATTTGAAGGCTTCAGACTTCTAATTACAAAAGTCACTAGAGAAGTAGTCAAAAGAGTGTAATACTAGCTTAAGACTAGGTTTATAGGTCAATGGAAAAGAATTGAGAGTCTAGAAATAAGCACAGTTCTTGGTAAACTGATTTTCAACAACAGTCCGAGACAATTCAGCAGAAACTATTGCCTTTTTAACAATTGCTGGGGCAACTGGAGATTAACTTGCAAAAAAGTGAATTTAGGTCCCTATCTCACACTACATATAAAAATTAACTCAAATGATCAAAGAGCTAGATTTAAAAGCCCAAACTATAAAACTCATAGAAGGACACATAGGAATAAATCTTTGTGACCTACATTAAGAACTGATTTCTCTGATATGACACCAAAACACAAGTGACCAAGAAAAAATAGAATATTTCAAAGCTAAAACCTTTTGTGCTGCAGATAAATATCATCAAGAAAGTGAAAAAGTACTTCACAGTATGGGAGAAAATATTTGCAAATCATGTATCCCTAAAGATACTTATATTCAGAATATAAAAAGAACTATTACAACCAAATGGTTTTTTAAAAAGATAAATAACCCACTTCAAAAATGAAATAAGGATCTGAATATTTACAGAGAAAATACACAAAGGACAGATAATTACATGAAAATATACTCAATGTAATTAGTTTCTACAAAAATGCAAATCAAAACTGCAATGAGGTAACACTTCAAACACACTAAGATAGACAAAGTTTAAAAGATAGACAATAAACAAGCATTTATGATGATGCATAGAAACTGTAATCCTTATATATTGCTGGTGAGAATGTAAACAGTACAGTCATTTTGGAAAATGACTTTTTCTATTTTTTGAAATCTTAGTCACAGAATTCCCATACGACCAAGGCACTCCACATCTAGGTGTATGTTCCCTAATCAAAAAAGAAAGAAAGAAAACTTAATAACCACTACATAAATGTTCATAGCAGCATTATTCATTTTAGCCAAAACTTGAAAACAACAAAAAAATCTATACACTGATGAATGGCTAAAAAATGTAGTATACCCATAGAACTGAATTTATTTTACTATAAGTAGAGTTGTAGCATGGATACATGCTATAGCATAGATGGATGTTGAAACCTTATGCTAAACAGCGAAATCCAGTCATAGAAGTCCATGTATCAATATTAGATTATTCCATTTATATATATGACATGCCCCAAGGGCTTCCCATAGGCTGCTAGTAGTAAAGAATCCATCTGACAATGCAGAAGACGCAAGAGACGTGGATTCAATCCCTGGGTCAGGAAGATCCCCTGGAGTAGGAAGTGGCAACCCACTCCAGTATTCTTGCCTGGAAAATTCCATGGACAGAGGGGCTTTTGGGGCTTTTTATACTACATGGGGCAGCAAAGAGTAAGACCTGACTGAGAGACTGAACACACACAAGTAGGCAAATTCTTCAGTACAGAAAGTAAATTAGCAATTGCCAAGGGATAGAACAAGGAGTTTTTGATGCTTTTGAACTGTGGTGTTGGAGAAGACTCTTGAGAGTCCCTTGGTCAGCAAGCAGATCAAACCAGTCAATCCTAAAGGAAATCAGTCCTGAATATTCATTGGAAGGACTGATGCTGAAGCTGAAACTCTAATACTTTGGTCACCTGATGCGAAGAGCTGACTCATTTGAAAAGACCCTGATGCTGGGAAGACTGAAGGCAGGAGGAGAAGGAAGATGGGATGGTTGGATGGTATCACCGACTCAATGGACATGAGTTTGAGCAAGCTTCAGGAGTTGATGATGGACAGGGAACCCGGGCGTGCTGCAGTCCATGGGGTCACAAAGAGTCGGACACAACTGAGCGACTGAGCGACTAAACTGAACTGAACTGAGGGTAGGAAGAGGTTGGTTAGTGACTGCTACTGGGTGTAGGTTTTCAAGGAGGCAATGAAAATATATAATTAGATAGTGTTGATGGATGTACCACTTTGTAAAATACTAAATACCTCTCAATTGTGAATTTTATCATGATAACACCCCTTTAAAAAACAAAAAGAAAAGAGACAAATGATTAGAAATGAATAGTAACAAAAGATAATGAGTGTGGGGCCCTAATTGGGAAACCTTAAAATAGAAAACGAGGAGCTTTGCAGTTGGAAACGGAAACTAAGATGGCGTCTGGCGGAAGGGATGGGGGCATGGTCTATGTTGTCAAAACTTCTGATTGGCTTCTGATTGGTTTCCGTGCACGTGGACAGTGCCTGATCATTATAGACTCCTGTTATAATGATGGCACATGACGATTTGACCTTTAACATGATTGGTGCAACACTCCCCCCCCCCCAGCTTGCCATTATAAGCAGGGAGCTTGCAGCAATAAAGCGGAACTGCTCTAGACAGAACCTCTTTCGAGTCTGTTTGTCTCTTGCTCGCCAAGGGGCTGGGTTGGCGGACAGGAGGCTCACTTTTCCTTGGGACCCCTCGGCTCTGCTGAGGGAAGTTCCACTGCCTCTCTCTTTCTGCAGAGTGCCCCCCACAATGAGTACCTATTTTTTAGTTTGGTAAACTTTTTTATTGAGATAAAATTCACATACAGTAGCAGTCACTCCACATTCACTGTCACCATCAACCCCCAGATGCTGGAATCCACTGATGTACTTTCTTTTTCTATGGATTTGTCTATTCTCAGTTCAGTTCATCACTCGGTCATGTCCGACTCTTTGTGACCCCATGGACTGCAGCATGCCAGGCCTTCCTGTCCATCACCAACTCCTGGCGTTTACTCCAACTCAAGTCCGTCGAGTCAGTGATGCCATCTAACTATCTCATCATCTGTCGTCCCCTTCTCCTTTTGCCTTCAATCTTTCCCAGCATTAGGGTTTTTTCAAATGACTCTTAGCCTCAGGGGCCCAAGGTATTGCCGTTTCAGCCTCAGCATCAGTCCTTCCAATGAATATTCAGGACTGATTTCCTTTAGGATGGACTGGTTGGATCTCCTTGCTGTCCAAGGGACTCTCAAGAATTTTTATGGCCTTTTGTGTCTGGCTTCTTTCACTTGGCATAATGTTTTTAAACTAACTCTATTTCTAAAATAACTGTTGTAAGTAAAATGTTCTGACTTTTGGTCAAAATAAAAGTAAATATATGTCATTTTATGTAATTTGGAAAACATGGAAAACATTACATTTGACCATAAAAGGACATCTGTTATTTTACAATCAGTGAAATTTCTTTGTTAGTAAATATAGAACTAAATTCTCACAAAATGTTACTTTTAAAACAAATGAAATGCTATAACATATATATTTCTCTTGTTTTCCTTTGAAGATTGCATCATGAATATTTTCTCAAACATCCAATTATTTTATGTCTATCTCTATTTCTATATAATTTGCAGAGAACAAAAATGACTTTATGATCTAAAATGGTTAGTTTTAGAATGTGTACTGCATCATGCTATTTCTATTGAAACTCATTGATGGGCCACTTCTGCAATGATTATCCTCAGGAGCCTAACACAATGTTTTATTCTCTTCTGAATGTGTATGTATCTAATCATATATATAATCACAGAGTTATTTCCTGAAATTTTTTAAGACATATTTTTCTAGTTCAGTCTTGATTCTAGTAGCCAAAATTTCAGTTGATAAACCTATTACTGGGGCTTCCCCGGTAGCTCAGCAGTAAAAAATCCACCTGGCCATGCAGGAGACAGAGACAGAGGTTTGATCCCTGAGTTGCTATGATCCCCTGGAGAAGGAAATGGCAACCCACTCCAGTATTCTTGCTGGGAAATCCCAGTGACAGAGAAGCCTGGCTGGCTACAGTCCATGGGGTCACAAAGAGTCGGATACAACTCAGTGACTAAACGACAACAAACCTATGACTAAATAGGTTCTAAAATGACATATTAGTAAGAAGAGAGGTTGAAAGAAAATAATCCCCTGTCTTGTAATTTCTTTTTTTTATGAAATTGTTCTTTCATCAATATAAAATGTAAATCAGAAGAAAAGCTAAAATATTCATAATACAAAATAGTCTTCTTCTAACTGCCTGTGATATTGCTACCAGAGAAGTCCTCAGAACTGAGTCTTCTGCTTAAAATCTTTCATTGGTTCTCCATTGTCTTTAGACAAAATGATTGTTTTTTAAAGGTTTTTAAAACACAGCATCTTCCCTGTTGCTGTGTGTGTTGGGTTATGATATATCGTGTATACTGTTACAGTATGGTATGTTTCAAATAACTTTGAAAATATCATTTCTTGTTAGAGTGTAAGAAAAAAATAGATCTCCTTGAAAATAGGGCTTTTTGAGAACACTATATGATAAATAAGTTTCCACTGTACTCTCAAAATGTAATTAAAGAGCTCCGATTCTGACCATGTTCAAACCATGAGATACTTGTGAAGTGATTTAAAGGACTTTGGGCTCCCCTGGTGGCTTAGATGGTAAATAATCTGCCTGCAATACAGGAGACCTGGGTTCGATCCCTGGGTTAGGAGGATCTCCCAGAGAAGGGAATGGCCACCCAATCCAGTATTCTTGCTTGAAGAATCCCATGGTCAGAAGAGCCTGGCCATCGGGTCGCGGTTGGACATGACTGAGAGACTAACACTTTTACTTTCACTTAAAGGACTTTAACAAGTAAATATTAGATTGAATGTCTCACAAACAACTCTAGAATTTGGAAAAGTATATAAATCCACCATATTAGGTACTTTTTGTTTTTTAATGTAATTTTTAAAAGCAGAAGGCATGGGAAGTGATCCATCCAGTTTTCTACCTAGGGACATTTTCTTGGGTGGGCACCTGGAGGTGGAGCTCAAGGAAGGAATGACTTTCTCATTAACACAGTGAAGGCGTGAAAAAGCACTCTGAGTGAGAGACTGCCAAGGCAATGGCTTTCAGGAGTGAGGTGTCAGTGTGATTGGCGGTGCTGAGAAGGGAACCTCAGAAGTATGAGTGTAAAGTCTGCCCAAGTCCACGGTCAACACCTGGGCTGCACAAGCTTACAGAGAAACTCATTAAAGACTGGAAGATACTAGCTTGGTAAACTGAGAGCTAAGATAAATTATATGTCAACAAATACTGGAGTAATATTAATATCATGGTTAGGATTTACCCTAAATGTAGAGAACTTGGTAAAAACTTGTAGCATCATGGGTGTCAGCTGAAACCCTAAGAAGTCTTCATTCTAGGAGCAATGTCTATATCCTTAGGGTACAGGTAAAACTGAAATAAGCCTAGCATTAAAAAACATAAGCCAGGCTTAGATGTGATCACAGTGATCCGATGATAAATTTTTCACCTTCCAGAATTAAACTCAACACTCTTTTGAGAAAAATAGCACAATCCAGGACCTCTCCAGTGTATCATCTATAAGATCTTATATCTAGTAAAAATATATATATATATATATAGAGAGAGAGAGAGACGTGCTTAGAGAAAAAATAATCTTGACCAATAATTTCAAGTATTATAAAATAAAAGTATTGAATGCTTACCTCAAATCAAACATCTAAGCTCCTGTCTTAAGAAACTAGAAAAGGAAGGTAAAAATCAAGCAGAAGGAAAAATATATATATATTTGCTGCCCAAGAATCTGTTTTTAAATACAAGAAAAGTCACAGTTATAGATTAGCTTCCTTCACATATTCTCTCCTTGTTTAATGTACAAACAGCAAATAGGTACATTAATATTTTTAAGGTGTGGATAATGACTCTTAGAGGACAAGGGAATAGCCTTTGTCAGATGATCTGTAGAATTAATTTTATAAGAACAGCAAAAGCTAATTGCTAATTTGGTGGCCATTTCAGCCTCAGAAGCCAATTAAACTGCACAGTCTGAGCACTATCAGGGCTGCAGAGTCACCTTCATAATTGATACTTCTGATATTGAATCATAGCATCAGTGCAGAGGCCTTGGTAGGAATCATGGGACCATGTAGTCCTTTGATATCCAAATCCATGCTTCAGTAATTTTTTCAAATGGCCATTTATCCTCTGTGTAGATATTAGCTATTTCAGTAGTGTACAGGGAAGAAAAAATTTCTAACTCTGATTTCTAATCAGAATCTGTTTCAGCTATGACTTTTCTATTAGTATCATAAATTGAATAATTATTTTTTAAATTGGTGGTATTATTTGTCTTTAGTTATTATCAGGTACTCTTACTAGAAAGAGTAAGAGTGGTTTTCACTTAAAAGAGAAAGTTAAATTTAGGGATCAATCTTTGTATAGTATTTTAAAATTCACTGTGCATTTTCACAGCTATTAGCATATTCAATATCAGGTTATTCAAGAAATCAAAAAAAGTGAGGTTGACAAAAGTAAAGGGACTTCTTTTAATAAGGTGGAACTTAAATGGAGTTTTCAGAAAAAAATACTGCACTATTCTAGTACATCATCCTTCTGGTTCTCAGGAGATAAAAGCTTCAGTATTTATGGGTTTCATTTTTAAAACGTTTTTTATTTATTTAAGAATAAAACAAATTTTAAAATTAACAACCAGGGGAATAGAAGATCCATACAACCCAGTAATCCCACCCCTGGGCATACACCCCAAGGAAACCAGAATTGAAAGAAACACATGTATCCCACTGTTCACTGTGGCACTATTTATAACAGCTAAGATATGGAAGCAACTTAGATGTCCATCAGCAGATGAATGGATAAGGACGTTGTGGTACATATACACAATGGAATATTACTCTGCTATAAAAAGGAGCTCATTTGAGTCAGTTCTAATGAGGTGAATGAAACTGGAGCCTATTATACAGAATTAAGTAAGTCAGAAAGAGGAAAACTAATACTGTATATTAATGCATATATATATAATTTAGAAAGATGGTACCAATGATCCCACATGCAGGGCAGCAAAGGAAACACAGATGTAAAGAACAGACTTTTGAACTCAGCGGGAGAAGGTGAGGATGGGATGATTTGAGAGAATAGCATTGAAACATGTACGTTACCATTTGGAAAATAGATGGCCAGTGCAAGTTCAATGCATGAAGCAGGGCACCCAAGGCCAGTGCTCTGGGACACCCTAGAAGGATACAGTAGGAAGGGAGGTGGGAGGAGCTTCAGGATGAGGGGGCACATGTATACCTGTGGCCAATTCATGTTGATGTGTGGCAAAAACATCAAAAAATAAAAAATAAAATTTATAACTAGTAATTTTTTGTTTGGTGTCTCTGAACTGGGCTGTAAATGATGTTCTCTGGTTATGTGTCTATCGATGTTGCTATTTGAAATATTCAGCCTGTAAATGGGATTGTTGATTGTACATATGTAATAACCACCACTAGTCATAATGTGCTCTGATACCAGCTGGTGTGGGACCAGTAAAACGACTGTGTAACTCAAGCTGCAGAGTATCCTACCAAGCAATTTATTTCCACCGGGAATTCATTTCAGTCTGCTGAGTGACATTTTCCTTTGTTTGCTTCACTTGTTTCTGTGGATTGTAAAGAAAAAGCAAATAGTTATATATGCTAGTTCTTTGTAGACACAGCTGAGTGTGAAATTAGGGATAGAGGACAGTACGTCTACACAGCCAGACTGATAATCTAATAGTGGTGAACAATAGGAGTCAGTTTCACATAAATTTAAATAAATCAAATAGCACTGGAGTGTCCTAAAGAACATATGAGATTTTACCTGGACTTTTAATGCTTCTTTATCATATTATGAGGCTAATTATGCTACACGTTTATTAAATACTGATATTACAATAGGGATAATGTTAAATGTATAGACAATGTTAAGAAAACTTATCCAATAAATGAAATAAGACTAAAGGAATTGGTATGTCCATTCAGTGTTCTATTAGAGCATTGTTTAACAGGTATTGTTAATATACAAGAATTACTTAATTTTCAAAGAATGTTTTTGACTTTGCTACCCCAGACTTTGCGAAGATATATGTTAATTTACCTTCTCTTCCCTGGTGGCTCAGATAAAGAATCTTCCTGCAATGCTAGAGACCTGGGTTCAACCTCAGGGTTGGGAAGATCTCCTGGAGGAGGGCATGGCAACCCACTCCAGTATTCTTGCCTGGAGAATCCTCATGGACAGAAGAACCTGGTAGGCTACAATCCATGGGTTGCAATGAGTTGGACACAACTGAGCAACTAAGCATGGTACAGATGTTAATTTACAGAATTGTATCTTCTAGAAGTGCAAGTGGTTTCTATCAAGGCTACAAAAATATTACAGTTCTTTATTTTATTGGCCTAGAGGACATTAGTTTGCTTTAGATATAGTCTAGAAATCTTATTATAACCTTCTTTTAAAAAATGATTAAAAATACCCATTTCCTCAAATGGTCTTGAGTCTGCTTTACCATACATAGTGGTTTCCCACCAATGAGTAGGAAAAATCTTTGGCATTCTATGTATCAGCAGTGTTTTATATTTCATTCTTGAATTTTACACTGACAACATAAATATATGCTTGGTCCAACTGGTACACTCAAATAATTTAGGGAATAGAACAGAATCCATGGCTGTTTTCCATGGAACTTTTAGATTTAAAATGAAACTGCTTTCTCCCTCTTTCTCCCTAATATATGTGTATTTAATCTCCAAAATATTTAGCAATCTTTTTATGAACACAAAACTATGAAGTGACATATTCATCACTTACATTTCTTGATGGAATCCCATAGTTTATTTCTTGAGAATATTATATGCAGTAAAAGGATACTCATGTCGAAGGAAACAATGGTAGCAGTCAGCTAAATGACACATATTCCTTTCTTCCGAGAAGGAGCAGAGACATTTGTCACCTTGGTTCAGACACTTCCAGAGGGAGCTTCAGAATATTTATCATGAGGAATAATCTACACCCAGAACAGTGCATTGCTCTGGCAATGACAGATGCCTCAAGAAATTTGGAGCACTTGCTGGCTGCCACTTGAGCTTTTTATTTATGAACTTTGTGCTCTTTAAAAGCAAGAACAAAGCAACTGACCACAATTTCTCACCTTCCTGAAGATAAAGAATGCTGCCTGCTACTGATTGTAAATTTAAAGGTATATTTCTTTATTAACTTTACAGTTTCACTGAGTAGTATTTTTCCTGATGGTTAAAAGAAAGTTAACATTTTTTTTTTAAGTGAAAGTTAAAAAGCAAATCTTTTCCATTCATTGATAGAGGGAAATGAGTGCCACTTATGTTCTGAAGAAAGTTATTTTCATGGGCTACATTGTAGAAATAACTGTGAAGTCTTTTGTTACTGCTTTTAATAATGCAATACAAACTGGTGGGCCAAGCAATTCCCATGGTACCTGCCAATGACTATGACAATGGTTCTGTTGGTTGCTGTGGGTAACAAACTGGGAGTATTTACTGTGTGCAGGCACTGTTCTCAGAGCTCATAGGAACATGTCTATGCAACTCTTTCCTTGCTGGAATTCCACTCTGTGCAGCCACCTCAGCCACTGTGGTCACCCTGACTCTCAGCTCCCCCTCTTGAGCTCTTCTTGGCTTCTCTCCCTGCCCCACAGTCTGAAACCTCTCTGGAGGCACTAAGCAAGCTCACCATTTTCATGTCTTTTTTCTCCCCAAATGGCACAGTGGTAAAGGATTCACCTGCCAACGGAGGAGACACAGGAGACACCCGTTGGATCCCTGGGTTGAGAAGATCCCCTGAAGAAGGAAATAACAACCCACTCCAGTATTCCCTGATAGCTTGGTTGGTAAAGAGTCTGCCTGCAATGCAGGAGACCGTGGTTTGATTCCTGGGTTGGGAAGATCCTCTGGAGAAGGGATAGGGTATCCATTCCAGTATTCTTGGGCTTCCCTTGTGGCTCAGCTGGTAAAGAATCCACCTGCAGTGCGGGAGACCTGGGTTTGATCCCTGAGTTGGGAAGATCCCCTGGAGAAGGAAAGGCTACACACTCCAGTATTCTGGCCTGGAGAATTCCACGGACTGTATAGTCCATGGGGTCACAAAGAGCTGGACATGACTGAGTGACTTTCATTTCACTTCTAGTATTCTTGCCTGGGAAATCTCATGGACAGAGGAGCCTGGCAGGCTACAGTCCATGGGGTTGCAAAGAGTTGGACATGACAAAACTCATATGTACCTTCTTCCTTCCTTCTTGGGATTATTGCCTTTTGTTGCCCAGTAGCCAGCACTTTGAATACCATTGTTTCACATATTTTGCCCTTTCTGTTTTCACCTGAGAGGATAAATTAGTTTCTGTTGCTTTATCTTGGTTCTAATGTTATATTTGTATATTGTATTGGTTTCCTGTTGCTGTAACAATTGACTACAACTTACTACAAATCCCTTTGCCATGGAAAGTAACACTCATAGATTCTAAGGATTAGTGTATGGACAGCATAGAGGGACTTTTATTCTGTTTACTATATGTGTGTGTGCATGCTTAGTTGTTCAATCATGTGTGAGTCTTTGTGATCCCATGGACTGTAGCTCACCAGGCTTCTTTGTCCAAGGAATTTTCCAGACAAGAATACTGGAGTGGGTTGCCATTTCCTCCTCCACTGGATCTTCTCAACCCAGGGATTGAACCGGCATCTCTAGTGTCTTCTGTATTGTCAGGAGGATTCTTTACAAGTAGTGCCACTTGGGAAGCCTGTTTATTACATACACATCTCCTCATATAATCCCACCACCACTCTGTGAGTTTGCGGGGGGAAGGTGGTTGTATATGTGTATGTGTATATTTGTAGTTGCTTCTGCTTAACTGCTTGAAAATGGCTTATTTATTTATATTGGTTAGAGTCTTAGTTGCATCATGTGGGATCTTTCGATGCTGCACACACTCTCTAGTTGTGGCACACAGGCTCCATGTTGCAGGCTTCAGTAGTTGGGCCATGTGGGCTTAGTTGCTCTGCGGCATGTGGGATCTTAGTTCACTGACCAGGGATTGAACCTGTGTCCCCTGCACCACAGGGTGGATTCTTCACCACTGGGCCACCAGGGAAATCCCTGCTTAATTGCTTTGGAGTACTGTTTCACCAGGATTGTGGTATTTCCTGCTGGAAGGCTGACAACACTGTATCAGTTGATTAAATATGTCCAGTGGTACTAAATTAACAGCCCATTTACCTTGTTTTTCCTTAAATTTAGATTACTCAGTGCCATACAATAGATCACGGAAAAATGTTTTATTTTGATATACTCCCTGTCAAGTTCATCTAGTATAAGCACACATGTAATAATCTGACTGTGTCTTTAGAGTTAAAAATATTAGATTTTCTTCAGGGGCCTAGTGCTTTAGACTAAGGAAAGATTTTTTTTTTAATTAAACTTTTTATGAGATAATTTTAGATTTCCTACTGTTACAAAAAATAATACAGAGATGCTGTGTACTTTTTAAGGCTTTTGTGTCTATGTTAATGAGGAATATTGGTCTGTAGTGTTTTTTCTTTCTTACCATATTATTTTTATTTTCTGGTTTCAGTAACAGGGTAATACTGACTTAATGGGATTCCTTGGTGGCTTAGACGGTAAAGAATCTGCCCACAGTGTGGGATACCTGGGTGTGATCCCTGGGTTGGAAAGATCCCCTGGAGAAGGAAATGGCAACCTACTCCAGTATTCTTGCCTGGAGAATTCCCTGGACAGGGGCTTGGCAAACTATGGTCCATGGGGTCATAAAGAGTTGGGCATGACTGAGCAAATGACACACACACTGACTTAATAAAATTAATTAGAAAATGTTTGTTTTATTTTCT
>SJYQ01027358.1:694020-706556 GCA_006410935.1 Redunca redunca
GGGAGGGATTGGGGGCAGGAGGAGAAAGGGACGACAGAGGATGAGATGGCTGGATGGCATCACTGACTCGATGGATGTGAGTCTGGGTGAACTCCGGGAGTTGGTGATGGACAGGGAGGCCTGGCATGCTGCAATTCATGGGGTCGCAAAGAGTCGGACACAACTGAGTGACTGAACTGAACTGAACTGAACTGAGAGTGCAGCACTTTCACAGCATCATCTTTCAGAATTTGAAATAACTCCACTGGACTTCCATCACCTCCACTAGCTTTGTTTGTCATAGTGATGCTTCCTAAGGCCCACTTGACTTCACATTCAAGGATGTCTGGCTCTAGGTGAGTTATCACACCATCGTGATTATCTGGGTCATGAAGATCTTTTTTGTATAGTTCTTCTGTGTATTCTTGCCACCTCTTCTTAATATCTTCTGCTTCTGTTAGGTTCCTACCATTTCTGTCCTTTATCGAGCCCATCTTTGCATGAAATGTTCGCTTGGCATCGCTTTAGCTCTCTCAAATTTTGACATGGCATATTTTCATTTTCTTTCTGCTTAATGTATTTTTGTTTAATTCCTTCATAATTTCCTGTTAAGTATTGATATCTATTTTGATTTTACCATGACAATAGAAAATGTTTTAAATGCTGTTTTAACTGCTGATTATTTTTAAATTGTTGAGATTTCTTTTATATCATAAGATGTAGGTTATCCTAGTATTACATCTTGTGGTCTATTGAAAAAAAATCTTACTCTGCTTCCAGTTGAAGTGTTGTGTAAGTGTTAGATCCTATTGGTTGACGTTCTTGTTGAACACCTTTCTTCTACATCTTTGATGATTCTCTCTGAAATGTCTATAAATTGTGGATAATGCTTTGTTAAAATGCTCAGTTGTAATTATTCATTTGCTAATCTCCTTTTAGTCCTATCAGTTTGAGCGTCAAAATTTTGACACTTTGTTTTTCAGTGAATACACAATTAAGATTTCTGTCTTCTTAGTGTATTCTTTTTATCAGTATCTTATGCCCTTCTGTGTTTTTAAAAATTAAATTTCCTCTCACATCTGCTTCATCTGTTATTAATATAGCCACTCCTCTCTCCCTTCTTATTGGTTGTAAAATGCAGCATGCAAGATCTTATTTCCCTAATATGGGGTTGAATCTGTGCTCCCTGCCATGGAAGCCCAGAGTCTTAACCACTGGTCCACCAGGGAAGTCCCACCACTCCCTTGATTAATGTTTGCATAATATACCTTTTGGGGGTTCCCTGGTGGCTGAGTGGTAAAGAATCCTCCTGCTAATGCAGGAGATGCAGGTTTGATCAATGAATCAGGAAAACCCCATGGAGAAAGAAATGACAACCCACTCCATTTTCTTGCCTGGGAAACCCCATGGACAGAGGAGCCTGGCAGGCTACCATCCATGGGGTCACAAAAGAGTCAGACACAACTGAGCAACTAAACAACAAAAACAGCAATATGCCTTTCACTTTTTAATGTGTTTGTATCACTATATTTAAAGTGAGTTTACTGTAGACAGCATGTATAGCTTTATTTTTTAGATCCATTCTATCAATCTTTGCCTTTTAATTGATGTGCTCATAACTATTTATATTTAACATCATTTTTGACATGTAAAGGCTTAAATCTACCATTTTATTTTTTGTTTATGTCCTTCTGTTTTCTTTTCCCTGACTTCCTGTGGTTTAAACAGTGTGAATACTTTTAAGAATCTATTTATTTGTCTCTGATGTATCTGAGTATATCTCTTTGCACAACTTTTCAGTGGTTGTTCTTAGTATTACTTCATATATGCATGGACTTCCCTGGTGGCTCAGACAGTAAGGAATAAGTCTGCAATGAGGGAGACCCAACTTTGATCCCTGTGTCAGGAAGATCCCCAGGAGAAGGGAGTGATTACTCATTCCAGTATTCTTGTCTGGAGAATTCCATGGGCAGAGGAGTCTGGCAGGCTACAGTCTATGTGGTCACAAAGATTTAGACATGACTGAGCAACTAACAATATATATATGTTTCCTCATAACCAACTGGTGCTACTATTTTACTAGTTCAAATGGAATGTAGAAACCCTATCTATTTCAACACCCTCTTTTCCTCTTCTGTTTATTATACAATTGTCAAATATTTCTTCTATATGTATTGAGAATCGCAGTGTTATAATTTTTCTGTCCACAATCATAATATAGAAAACAAGAGGTAAAGGAAAACCTTTTGTATTTACTCATACTTTTGTTTCCTGTCTTCCTTCCTGATGTTCCCAAGTTCCATCTCTTATAATTTGTTTTCTATTTAAAGAACCCTCTTTGACATTGTTTTAGGGTAGGGCTGGTAGTACATTTTCTTAGTTTTCCTTCAACTGAAAATATCTTGATACCCCGTCATTCCTGAAGAATGTTTTCACTGTGTATATGTTTCCAAAAGGATCAGAATTAGAGAAGCCCAAGTGCCCAAAGAAGGGTTCAAACAGCAGAGTCAACTAAGGTCAAGAATTCTTCTACCTAGAGTGTTGAGATTGGTGAAATTCAATAAAAAAATTTAGAACCCTAGGGACAAAAATGGTATTTTCTACTATAGTCTAGACCAGTTTTTCCCCTAGATGTTTTATATATATATATATGTATATAGAATGAAAAATGTTGCCTGCCATATCAGTAAACAATGCATGTTGGGGTGATCAAGACATCAGTCACTGCAGCCACCCTGTACTGTGTATACAGGATGGAGAAAAGGAGGATACTAGCGCTAAATATGGAGAAGGCAATGGCACCCCACTCCAGTACTCTTGCCTGGAAAATCCTATGGATGGAGGAGCCTGGTGGGCTGCAGTCCATGGGGTCGCTAAGAGTCGGATACAACTGAGCGACTTCACTTTCACTTTTCACTTTCATGCATTGCAGAAGGAAACGGAAACCCACTCCAGTATTCTTGCCTGGAGAATCCCAGGGACAGGGGAGTCTGGTGGGCTGCCGTCTATGGGGTCGCACAGAGTCAGACAAGACTGAAGCAACTTAGCAGCAGCAGCAGCAGCAGCCCTAAATAGGTAAGGTGCATATCAAAGGAATGATTTCAGTGAGCCCAGACTCTTTCTACATAGAAAAGCTCTAAATTCATTAATTTAAAGGACTGATTTTTTTTTTAATTAGTAGCAATCTTTTGATATTTTGACTATTAGGTTTTTGTTGCAAAAAATCATATGTATCTGGCTCTACCCTTGCCTCTTCAGAAGAGTCCCTTAGAACTGAAGCTGTCTTCCAGACTTAAGTCCTCAGCAAGTTAGATTAAAACATAATTCTCAACTATCAGATTGTGCATTTTTCCCAGTTGACAACATGTTGCACAGGGAAGGGCAGAAGGAAGACTGTGAGTAAAATAAACTCAGATGCTGACCAGAGGAAGGCATGTTGTTGGGTAAGTGAGGATGTGAGCCTACCTGAAGCAGGAGAGGAAGTTTTTTAATAAAGCAGAAAGTTATCATATCATACACTGAAGGATTTTCAAAGTATGTGGCCAGAAGCCATGCTTATAGCACAAATTGAGGGACAGTATAACCTGTGACCCTCATAGCACAGCTTCTCATAGACATGGTGCTAATATATGGTTCTCTATGTCATTATGTACAGGAGACAAGAGCAAGACCATTCCCAAGAAAAAGAAATGCAAAACCACAAAATGGCTGTCTGAGGAGGCTTACAAATAGCTGTGAAAACAAGAGAATTGAAAAGCAAAGGAAAAAAGGAAAAATATACCCATTTGAATGCAGAGTTCTAAAGAATAGCAAGGAGAGATAAGAAAGCCTTCCTCAGCGACCAGTGCAAATAAATAGAGGAAAACAATAGAATGGGAAAGACTTGCGACCTCTTCAAGAAAATCAGAGATCAAAAGGGGACATTTCATGCAAAGATGGGCTCGATAAAGGACAGAAATTTTAGGGACCTAACAGAAGCAAAAGATATTAAGAAGAGGTGGCAAGAGTACACAGAAGAACTGTACAAAAAAGATCTTCACTACCCAGATAATCATGATGGTATGATCACTCACCTAGAGCCAGACATCCTTGAATGTGAAGTCAAGTGGGCCTTAGAAAGCATCACTACAAACAAAGCTAGTGGAGGTGATGGAATTCCAGTTGAGCTATTTCAAATCCTGAAAGATGATGCTGTGAAAGTGTCACACTCAATATGCCAGCAAATTTGGAAAACTCAGCAGTGGCCACAGGACTGGAAAATGTCAGTTTTCATTCCAATTCCAAAGAAAGGCAATGCCAAAGAATGCTCAAACTACCGCACAATTGCTCTAATCTCACACACTAGCAAAGTAATGCTCAAAATTCTCCAAGCCAGGCTTCAGCAATACGTGAACTGTGAACTTCCAGATGTTCAAGCTGGTTTTACAAAAGGCAGAAGAACAAGAGATCAAATTGCCAACATCCATTGGATCATCGAAAAAGCAAGAGAGTTCCAGAAAACCATCTATTTCTGCTATATTGACTATGCCAAAGCCTTTGACAGTGCAGATCACAATAAGCTGTGGAAAATTCTGAAAGACGGGAATACCAGACCACTTGACCTGCCTCTTGAGAAACCCATATGCAGGTCAGGAAGCAGCAGTTAAAACTGGACATGGAACAACAGACTGGTTCCAAATAGGAAAAGGAGTACATCAAGGCTGTATATTGTCACCCTGCTTATTTAACTTAAAAGAAGAGTACATCAAGAGAAACGCTGGGCTGGAGGAAGTACAAGATGGAATCAAGATTGCTGGGAGAAATATCAATAACCTCAGATATGCAGATGTCACCACCCTTATGGCAGAAAGTGAAGTAGTACTAAAGAGCCTCTTGAAGAAAGTGAAAGAGGAGAGTGAAAAAGTTGGCTTAAAGCTTGCTCAACATTCAGAAAACAAAGGTCATGGCACCCGGTCCCATTGCTTCATGGGAAATAGATGGGGAAACCATGGAAACAATGGATGAGTTTATTTTGGGGGGTTCTAAAATCACTGCAGATGGTGCCTGCAGCCATGAAATTAAAAGACACTTACTCCTTGGAAGAAAAGTTATGACCAACCTACACAGCATATTAAAAAAACAGACATTATTTTGCCAACAAAGATCCGTGTAGTCAAGGCTATGGTTTTTCCAGAGTGGATGTGAGAGTTGGACTATAAAGAAAGCCGAGTGCTGAAGAATTGATGCATTTGAACTGTGGTGTTGGAGAAGACTCTTGAGAGTCCCTTGGACTGCAAGGAGATCCAACCAGTCCATCCTAAAGGAGATCAGTCCTGGGTGTTCACTGGAAGGACTAATGCTGAAGCTTAAACTCCAATACTTTGGCCACCTGATTCAAAGAGCTGACTCACTTGAAAAGACCCTGATGCTGGGAAAGATTGAGGGTAGGAGGAGAAGGGGATGACAGAGGATGAGATGGTTGGATGGCATCACGAACTCAATGGCCATGAGTTTGAGTAAACTGCAGGAGTTTGTGATGGACAGGGAGGCCTGGCGAACTGCAGTCCATGGGGTCACAAAGAGTCAGACATGACTGAGCAACTGAACTGAACTGAACTGATGTCATTATGTGTCTTAGACCTCAGAACTAAGGAAAGCTGTTTTTCCTTTGATCAACTCTTGTCTTTATCTTGGGAAGAGTTGGGAACTTGTTACTGATTCTTTTTCTTTACCACTGTGTTCTCAGTGAATCTGTGAGCTGAACTGGCAGCCCACAGCCAACAGTTGTATATACACTGGGGTTTATTTTTCTCTGTCTTTACTCTAAATATTTTTAAGTAGTTAACCTTCAATTGGCTTTTGTTTAAATTTTATTTAATATTAATATCACATATATGGTATTTTCAGTTTGAAATGATAATGATTGCATTTTTCTCATGCCCAGTCATTCAGTCATACCCAAATCTTTGCGACCCCATGGATAATGAGATTCGTGTTAAATGCATAGTTAGTTTCATCTCGCAGAGTACAAATTGATTTCTGCATGTTATTATGTGGCAGCCAAAGAAATAAAATTATGTCATTGTAGGGTTGTCACTCATCTTCAAATGAATGCAAAATGGAAAGAAGTTGGGAGGATCAACTCAAAGATATCTGTTGCAGTTTTTGTTCTTGTAGAATGGTAAGGAGGCTGTTGCCCTCCTTGGAATAGTCACCCTTGACCCTTCCTCTGTATTCTCTCACCACTAGGGAGAGTGGATTTCCACAGCAGATTTAACAAAATGACAGTTGGCTTTCTCCACCTTTGATGTCTACAAAAGGACATTGATTTTTATCTCCCTGATGTATGGAATGCCAGGAATAGACCTTCATAAAGCCCCTACCAAGTGCCAGCACCAGCTCCAGTAATCCACACCCCCAGGGATTCTGTAGACATGGCCCTAGCCTCTGTTTTATCCTGGATCAAGAACCAGTAAGTAATTTCTGCACTTTGGAGGACTTAAACTTTCTGGGCCTCAGATTCTTTTTTCTTCATAATTGGAATAATTTATCAGAGCCCTTTAAACTCAAAGTATATAAAGATGGGAGTTTTGCTTGATCTCTACTGAGAATTGCTAGTCAGACTCACAACCAAAATATTTTCTAACATTCCATATTTTCTGTATTTCTATTATTTTAATTTATTGATCTTATTTCATTCTTTAACTCTTGCATGTCCTAAAATGTATTGACCATGTTTCCCTCTGCATCCAATGTTATTAGGTATCAGTGTACATGACCTGGAATGAACTTAAGTTGTGTTATAACTATGAAGCCCAGAGACATTTTGGAAAGTCCTTACCATTCCATTCATTTAACCATAATTACTTCAAAATTCAGCAGACATACTTATTATAAAAGCTATTAAAGATGGTATCTATGTACAGATGGGCTTCCCTCGTGGCTCAGATGATAAAGAATCTGCTGGAAATGCAGGAGACCCAGGTTTGATCCCTGGGTTGGGAAGATTCCCTGGAGAAGGGAATGGCTACCCACTCCATTATTCTTGCCTGGAGAATTCCATGGGCAGAGGAGCCTAGTGGGCTACAGTCCATGGGGTTGCAGAGTCGGATACAAAGAGTCGGATACTTTCACTTTCATGGACAAATAGATTTCTTTGTCTTCTTGCTTCATTTCCTTTCTCTAGTTTGCATCTTGTCAGTTACCATGTTTTTCAGATGATAAATGCAGTCTTTCATTATTAGTTCATTAGGCTTGTGCCTCTCGAGTCTACAGCATCCATTAGTTGGTGAGATCAGTTGTTTTCATGTTTGCTGCATTCTGCCATCTTTTCATAACATTGTAAATTTTTCTGTCTGTAATTTTATGTTAAGGACTCATCTTTGGTCTTTGATTTTATATTGAATCAGTATTAATATGATTATTTTGTATTGTATTTAAAATTTAATTTTAAAAGTACCAATTGTTAAAAATATCTTACTTTCGCTATAAAAGGATTTATATTATTTGACTTCTGTTATTTCTTTATAATATCTGGTTTCATATCCTTTAGAATGAGGATAGAGAAAGGTTTATTACTTAAATCAAAAGGAGTTAGAATCCTATTTTTGTAATATAGAACATTATAAGTTATATTGTCCCAAACTCCAATTTTGAGATATAAAAATCAAAGCCCCAAGTTTGATTCCCATGTCAAGGAGAATATTTAGCATAGCTAAGATTATAAAATTTAAAACAGATTAAATAATGTTCACAGATTTATTTTTAAAGTTCAAAAAACATATAAAACTACAGGGAAGAAATTTAAAAAGANAATACAGTGTTTATCTTTCTCTTTCTGACTTACATAACTCTGTATAGTAGGTTCTAGGTTCATCCATCTCATTAGAACTGACTCAAAGCTGTTCCTTTTTATGGTTGAGTAATATTCCATTGTGTATATGTACCACAATTTCTTAATCCATTCATCTGTTGATGACAGTCTAAGTTGTTTCCATGTTCAAGCTATTGTAAATAGTGCTGCAGTGAACAATGGGATACATGTGTATTTTTCAACTTTGGTTTCCTCAAGGTATATGCCTAGGAGTGGAATTGCTGGGTCATATGGTGGTTTTATTCCTAGCTTTTTAAGGAATCTCCATATCATCTTCCATAGTGGCTGTATCAATATACATTCCCACCAACAGTACAAGAGCATTCCCTTTTCTCCACACCCTCTCCAACATTTATTATTTGTAGACTTTTTGATGATGGCCATTCTGACAATTGTGAGGTGACATCTCACTGTGGTTTTGATTTGCATTTCTCTAATAATGAGTGATGTTGAGCATCTTTTCATGTGTTTGTTAGCCATCTGCATGTCTTCTTTGGAAAAATGTCTGTTTAGGTCTTTTTGATTGGGTTGTTTCTTTTCTGGCACTGAGTTGTATGAGCTGCTTGTATATTTTGGAAATTAACCCTTTGTCAGTTGTTTCATTTGCTATTGTTTTCTCCCATTCTGAGGGTTGTCTTTTCACCTTGCCTATAGTTTCCTTTGCTGTTCAAAAGCTTTTAAGTTTAATCAGATCCCACTTGTTTACTTTTGTTTTTATTTTCATTACTCCAGGAGGCAGGTCATAGAGGATCTTGCTTTGATTTATGTCATCAAGTGTTCTGCTTATGTTTTCCTCTAAGAGTTTCATAGTTTCTGGTCTCATATTTAGGCCTTTAATCCATTTTGACCTTTTCTTTGTGTATTGTGTTAGGAAGTGTTCTAATTTCATTCTTTTACATTTAGCTATCCAGTTTCCCCAGCACCATTTATTGAAGAGGCTGTCTTTGCCCCATTGTATATTCTTGCCTCCTTTGTCAAATATAACATACCCATAGGTGCATGGGTTTATTTCTGGGCTTTCTATCTTGTTCCATTGGTCTATATTTCTGTTTTTGTGCGAGTACCATACTGTCTTGATGACTGTAACTTTGTAGTATAATCTGAAGTCAGGAAGGTTGTTTCCTCCAGCTCCATTCTTCTTTCTCAAGACTGCTTTGGCTATTCTGGGTCTTTTGTGTTTCCACATGAATAGTGAAATTTTCTGTTCTAGTTCTGTGAAAAATGCCATTGGTAATTTGGTAGGGATTGCATTGAATCTGTAGATTGCATTTAGTGGTATAGTCTTTTTCACAATATTTATTCTTCCTACCTAGGAACACAGAATATCATCTCTCCATCTGTTTATATCATCTTTGATTTCTTTCATTAGTNATGGTATAGTCTTTTTCACAATATTGATTCTTCCTACCTAGGAACACAGAATATCATCTCTCCATCTGTTTATATCATCTTTGATTTCTTTCATTAGTGTCTTATAATTTTCTGCATATGGTTCTTTTGTCTCCTTAGGTAAGTTTATTCCTTGATATTTAATTCTTTTTGTTGCAGTGGTAAGTGGGATTGATTCCTTGATTTCTCTTTCTGATTTTTTTATTGTTAATATATAGAAATGCAAGTCTTTTCTGTGTATTGATTTTTTATCCTGCAGCTTTGCTAAATTCACTGATTAGCTCTAGTAATTTTCTGATACTATCTTTAGGGTTTCCTATGTAAGGCATATAGAGCTTTACTTCTTTTCCAATCTGGATTCCTTTTATTTCTTTTTCTTCTCTGATTGCTGTAGCTAGGACTTCCAGAACTATCTTGAATAATAGTGGGGAAAGTGGGCACCCTTGTCTTGTTCCTGATCTTAGGGGGAATGCTTTCAGTTTTTCACCATTGAGTATAATGTTTGCTGTAGGCTGGAGTTGGTGATGGACAGGGAGGCCTGGTGTGCTGCGATTCATGGGGTCGCAAAGAGTTGGAAATGACTGAGCAACTGAACTGAACTGAACTATCATATATGACCTTTACTATGTTGAGGTAGGTTCCTTCTATGCCCATGTTTTGAAGAGTTTTAGTCATAAATCGGTGCTGAATTTTGTCAAAGGCTTTTTCTGCATCTATTGAGATGATCATATGGTTTTTGTCTTTCAGTTTGTTAATATGGTGAATCACATTGATTGATTTGTGTATATTGAAGAATCCTTGCATCTCTGGAATAAACCCAACTTGATCACGGTGTTTGAGCTTTTTGATGTGTTGCTGAATTCTGTTTGCTAAAACTTTGTTGAGGATTTTTGCATCTATGTTCATCAGAGATATTGGCCTGCAGTTTTCTTTTTTTGTGTTGTCTTTGTCTGGTTTTGGTATCAAGGTGATGGTGGCCTCGCAGAATGAGTTTGGAAGTGTTCCTTCCTCTGCAATTTTTTGAAAGAGTTTTACAAGGATAGGCGTTAGCTCTTCTCTAAATGTTTGATAGAATTCTCCTGTGAAGCAATCTGGTCCTGGGCTTTTGTTTTCTGGAAGATTTTTGATCACAGCTTCAATTTCAGTGCTTGTAATGGGTTGTTCATAATTTCTCTTTCTTCCTGGTTCAGTCTTGGAAGACTGAACTTTTGTAAGAATCTGTCCATTTCTTCCAGGTTATCCATTTTATTTCCATATAGTTGTTCATAATAGCCTCTTATTATCCTTTGTATTCCTACATTGTCTTTTGTAACCTCTCCTTTTTCATTTCTAATTTTGTTCATTTGATGCTTCTCTCTTTTTTTCTTGATGAGCCTGGCCAAAGGTTTATCAATTTTCCTTATTTTNAACCTCTCCTTTTTCATTTCTAATTTTGTTCATTTGATTCTTCTCTCTTTTTTTCTTGATGAGCCTGGCCAAAGGTTTATCAATTTTCCTTATTTTCTCAAAGAAACAGGTTTTAGTTTTATTAATCTTTACCACTGTTTCTTTCATTTATTTTTCATTTATTTCTGCTCGGATCTGTATGATTTCTTTCCTTCTACTGATTTTGGGCCATCTTAACCATTTTAAAGTGTACAATTCTGTAGTGTTAAGCACATTATCATTGTTACACAACCAGTTTTCAGAACTCTTTATCTTGCAGAAATGAAATTATATACTCATTGGACAGCAACTTCCCATTGTCCCTTCACCAGCCCCTGACAACCACTATTCTACTTTCTGTCTCCATGAATTGCCTTCTCCAGTTATCTCATAAAAGTGGAATCATGTAGTATTTGTCTTTTTGAGATTGATTTGTTGTATTTAGCATAATGTCTTCAAAGATCATCCATGTTGTAGCATATGATGGAATTTCCTTCTTTTTTTTAAAAAAAAATGGGGAATAGTTGCTCTACAATGTCGTGTTGGTTTCTTTTGTATAACAAAGTGAATCAGCTATATGTATACATAAATCTCCTCCCTTTTGACCTCCTTCCCACTACACTTCATCCCACCTATCTAGTTTACACATAGTAGCATATGTATGTCAATCCCAATGTCCCAATTCATCTCACTCCCTTTCTTTCTGTCCCAAGTCCACATGTCCGTTCTCTATGTGTATGTCTGTATTCTTGCCATGTAAATGGTTCATCTGTACCATTTTTCTTGATTCTACATATAAATGCTAATTTTTGATATCTTTTTTCTCTTTCTGACTTACTTCATTCCGTATCACAGACTCTGGGTCCATCAAAGTCTCCACAAAAGACCCAATTTCATTCCTTTCTGTAGCTGAGTGATATTCCATTGTATGTATATATCATAATTTGCTTATTCATTCATCTGTCAATGGATATTTGTATTGCTTTCAATTCTTGGCTACTGTGAATAATGTTGCTTTGAATATGGGTGTACAATATGTCTTCACAACCTTGTTTTCATCTATTTTGGGTATATACTTGGGAGTGGAATTGCTGGACTATGTGGTAAATCCTTTTTTAACTACTTGAGAAATTAACATACTGTTGACTCTTCTAATAGGTGTGAAACAGTATCTGTTTGTAGTTTTGGTTTACAGTTTTCCTAATTATCTTCACGACCCAGACAATCATGATGATGTGATCACTAATCTAGAGCCAGACATCTTAGAAAGTGAAGTCAAGTGGGCCTTAGAAAGCATCACTATGAACAAAGCTAGTGGAGGTGATGGCATTCCAGTTGAGCTATTTCAAATCCTGAAAGATGATGCTATGAAAGTGCTGCACTCAATATGCCAGCAAGTTTGGAAAACTCAGCAGTGGGCACAGGACTGGAAAAGGTCAGTTTTCATTCCAATCCCAAAGAAAGGCAATGCCAAAGAATGCTCAAATTACCCTACAATTACACTCATCTCACATGCTAGTAAAATAATGCTCAAAATTCTCCAAGCCAGGCTTCAGCAATATGTGAACTGTGAACTCCCTGATGTTCAAACTGGTTTTAAAAAAGGCAGGGGAACCAGAGATCAAATTGCCAACATCTGCTGGATCATGGAAAAAGGAAGAAAGTTCCAGAAAAACATCTATTTCTGCTTTATTGACTATGCCAAAGCCTTTGACTGTGTGTATCACAATAAACTGTGGAAAATTCTGAAAGAGATGTGAATACCAGACCACCTAACCTGCCTCTTGAGAAATCTATATGCAGGGCAGGAAGCAACAGTTAGAACTGGACATGGAACAACAGACTGGTTTCAAATAGGAAAAGGAGTACGTCAAGGCTGTATATTGCCACC
>SJYQ01027359.1:0-22923 GCA_006410935.1 Redunca redunca
ATTGGAGTTTCAGCTTCAACATCAGTCCTTCCAATGAATATTCAGGACTGATTTCTTTTAGAATGGACTGGTTAGCCCAAGGCCTTGCCCTAAGGACCCAGAGAGAGAAATCCATGTATGCAAATTCAAACACACACTCACTCACACACACACACACACACACACACAGTCACATACATACTGGGTGACAGGCAGGCTGGAGTTCAGCCCCACTCCCCCACCCCCAGCTCTCATCATTCCTTGTTAAACTGTCCTTCACAGCCTCTCCACCCCTCTTCCCTGTTCCCCAAATAGCTCTTGGGAGGCAGTTGTCCCTGCTGCCGGGCCAGGCTCTCTGGGTGGAATCTGAGCCGTCCAAAGATGAGTGCAAGGTCAGGCATCAGGCCCTCAGACCCTGCCTCCCCCTGTCTGCCTCTCCTTTCCATCACCTCCTCTGAATCCCTATCCCTCCTCCATCAGAGCCTTCCCAGGGACCAGTGTCATTCGGTGGTTTCAGGCTGTTGGGGTGCTCGCTGGGTGATCATGCCTCAGTTTCCCCAACTGTATTAGAGGATAATGATGTCACCAACAGACAAGGCTGCTGTGAGGATTAAATGAGTTAATAAGCAGCACGTGGTGCGTGCTATGTGAACAAAACCTGTTCTCACTGTCCCCTGGTGATCTGTGTCCACACCAACGAGGACTTCACCCTGAAGCCTCCAGGAGACTCCTAGTGCTGCCCTGAACCTACCAGGAATCCCAGTCTGACCATACTCCACCCTAGGACTCCGTGACCCTAGCAGTGGGTGGGTTTTGTCCATGGCGATTCTCCAGGCAAGAATACTGGAGTGGGTTGTCATGCCCTCCTCCAGGGAATCTCCCCAACCCAAGGATCAAAGCCAGGTCTCTCGCATTGCAGGTGGATTCTTTACCAGCTGAGCTACCAGGGAAGCCCTTGGGGGGAAAAAACACCATTTATTGAGCACCAACTGTATGCCAGGGTCCTGGTAAGGGCTTTGTTCGTGTGAACTCAGGTATTCAGAACCCACCCCCACCCCCACCAGGTAGGACTCAGGAAGGAACCAAGGCACAGATAGGCCAGGGAACGTTCTCCAAGCCTTAGAGGGAGGCCCTGCTAGACCAGGAGTTGAACCCACACCCAAAGGCCATGCCCCCAAAACCCAGGAGTGAGGGTGCTGAGCTTCTCCAACTCCCATTTGCTCTGGGTTTCAGCTTACCTGGGGAAGGACGCTGGCTTCGATTCGGAGATGTTTAAAAGTAAGGAGGCTGGGGAGGGATGGGCTTTCAGGGAGGAGGTGTCTGGGGTCCCTTTAGAATATAACCATCCATTCCCCACAAAGGGATGTCCACGTGGGGATTGCCTATAAACGGCTAATACTTGTGGACTGGCTTCTGGGGGCCCCCAAGCACCCCAGAGCTGCCACTATCCACTGGGCTGTCCAGTGGCCAAAGCTGAATGAGAAAAAGGCAAAGCCAAACAGACAAACAGATATTCGCCATTTCAGTTCGCCTGGTCCCACCTAAAGAAATCTCTTCCTCATGCCGCAGCCCCCAGCATCAGGCTCTTCTCCTCGTTAAGACCACCTGGAGAACTGTGAATCCTGACCCAGAGGAGTGGGGACACCCCAGAAGGGCCCTCCTCGCTCCCATCTAAGCCCCAGGCTAAGCCGACACAGCCTCAGGAAACTTCTGTCCTAAATTTCTGTTCCCACCAGGACTGATGTTTGGCCCCAGTGTGGAATTCGCATCAGTGCTGAAGCCGGTCTTCGCCCGTGAGAAGGAAACCTTCTCCCTGAACTGCCTATTTTCGGAAGATGTGTTGGATGCTGAGCAGAACATCCAGTGGTTCCGAGACGGTGAGGAACCCTGGTCCCAGCCCCCAGCCTGCAGAGGCAGAGATAGACCCCTGGTGGAGAGAGGAACTCAGCTATGCCTCTCCCCCAACCCGTGCAAGCCGAGTGATGAGCGTGGTCGAGGCGGAGGGAAGCTGAACAAGCCAGGTGGGCTCAGATCAAGTCACCCTGCAAAGGGCCACTGAGCATTCGCGGTGCCAAGCCCTGCACTGGGTGCCAGGGCGGGGGTGGGCACAGACACGTCGTGAAGTCAGGGGCCTCCATCCGAGAGAGGGCAGGAAGCCAAGGCGCAGCTGCAGCCTCTGCCCCTTGAGAGCCTCTGGTCGAGAGCCCTTCACGCACACACGGCCGCCATCAGCACCCTCGGGTGAGGCCGCAAGAAGCAGCAGGAACAGAGGCCAAGCGCAGGAGGCAGGTCAGCCTAAGGAGGGCAGGGCACTTGCCTCGGGCTTTTCAGAGTCAGTTTGTGGGTGCAGGCAAGAACTGCTACTCGTGAGCTGGAAGACCGCTGGGGGATCACAGGCCAGGGCTGGGGAAGGCCCAGTCAGCTCAGGCAGGAAGAGACGGACCAGCCAGGGAGGAGACAGACGGCTGGACCTCCTGCCCTATTCCTGACCAAGCTGGCAGCCAAAGGGCCAGGAGTGCAGCAGCCCCAGAAACTTGAGCCTAGGGAGGTGCCCTTGGGGGGCTAGGGGCAGAGGAGTAGAGAAGCCACGAGCCCCAAGAAACAGCTGTGATAACAGGCCAAGATGTCCCCCAAACCCGTAGACCCTCGGGAGCAGAGGTGCCGACAGGGAGGAGGGGCCTTTGCGGGGTCAAGGAGCAGCACCGTGCGCAGCAGGACCTCGGGCGAGGCCTGGAGCCCCGGCCCTGCCCTGAGTCCCCGGCCCTCTCCGGAAGGTCCCACCTGCCGACCTCCCACCCTCCTCCCCGACCCTGACCCTCCTCACCAACACCCCAACACTCTCAGTAAGTCCTCTCCCCCTTTCCTGAGTCCCCGTCCCCCAAACAAGCCCCCTCCCTTCCTTGAGCTCACAACCCCCACCCACCAAGCCCTATCTCCTTCCTTGAGCCCTCAGCCTCCCAAAGAGCCTCTGCCTCTCATACCAGGCCCCCACTGCTCTTGTTTCCACTTCCTCAGAGAACCTCCAACTCCTCACTGAGCCAGCAGCCCCCGGCCCCTTCCCTGGGCACTCCCCACCCCCACTAAGCCTGCTACAGAGGAGAGTTCATAGACCACCTTGGCAGCATCCTGAAGGTCACCACTCCCTTCCCCAACTCCCCAGCAGAGCCTCGCGCTCTAGCCCGGCCAACCGCATCTCTGCCTGTGAACCCCGAAGCACCTACGGGTTCCCGGGTGAGCTCCAGGTCGCCCAGGAGCTCACCCTGGAAGCCCTCTCCCCACAGGAAGGCTGCTGAGGTCCTCCAGCCGCCGGCAGACCCTCTACTCTGACCGCCAGGCAGTGCTGAAGGTGGCCTGCGCCTACAAGGAGGATGAAGGCCTCTACACGGTCCAGGTGCCTTCGCCCTTTGGGCTCCGGGAGCAGAGCGCCTACGTGTTTGTGAGAGGTAAGGGGTGGCTGGGGGAGGGCGCCCAGCCAGAGCCCAGGAACCAGGACTCTGCCTTGACCAACTTGCCGTGGGACACGTGGGCAAGCCCCCAGCTCCTTGGGGCCTCGCTGTCCCTGCTATATAGTGAATGAGGGTGTTGAGGCAGAGTCTTTCTAAGATTGCCCGTGACCCTCCAAAGGGACCCAGCCTGAGAGTCTCCGGCTTGGAGGGAGCTGGAGAGGAGGACTGAGCGTGGGCTGGCATGCTTCTAGTCCTGCTTGATTTCTGCCTCCGGGCTTTGCCGCTTCACCGGCTGGGTGACCTTGGGCGATTGGCTTTTCCTCTAGGAGAGTCAGTATTCCCACCTGCAAAATGGAGAGTTGCTCTGGGACTCAGAGATGAATTGTGCCAATTGCTCAGGCAGATGGTGTAGCATGGGCCCCTAGCAAACTGGACTCTCACCCACCCACCCCGAGATGCTGCTGTTTAAAAGAACATGCCGTCATTCAGGTCTTGGTCTTCAAGATCAACTGCACCCCTGGGGGGCTCGTGAGAAGAGGAATGATGGATGGGCATGGGAGGGGGTTGGTTGCCGAGTAGACATTGACTGGAAGAGCCGCCCCTACTCTCTTCCCGCGCCCCACACTGTCCCGGGTTTCAGATGCTGCGGCCGAGAAACCAGGAGTCCCAGGCTCCCCCTTGAACGTTCGATGCCTGAATGTGAACAGAGACTGCCTCATCCTGACCTGGACCCCACCCAGCGACACCCGGGGCAACCCCATCACCGGCTACTCCATCGAGCTGTGAGTGGGTCTCTTGAGTGGCAGAGCCCACGGAGGGAGATGGTCCTGTGAGAACAAGGGTGGGGGCCACAGGAAACAGGGACCTCAGGCCTCTCCTCGGGACAGGGCAGGAGGTAGGTGTGTTACTTAGGGGCAACAGAAGGGTGTCCACCTCTGGAGGCAGCCGCTGCCCCTGGACCCTTTACGGCATGAGCTGACCCTGGGAGGGGCAAACATCAGTGCTTGAAGCCTGAGCACACGAGGCTTCAGGGTGGCTACTCGCCTCCCTGAGTGACAGAGACCCAGGAGCCCTGAGCCTGAAGGGAGGGAGCTTCCCAGGAAGGGGAGGGCCTGGACACACCGCCTCCTCCACCCACCAGCTCCGAGACCCTAGCTGGAGGTAAGGCCTAATCCAACCACTTGAAACCTTATGAAAATCCCTATCTGAGGGAGTAGGGGATGCTCTAGTGCCCCATTCTACAGATGGGGAAACTGAGGTACACTGCCCCATCCAGCCAATGCGAGGAAAGGCGGTACCCAGGGGGTGTAGAGATCCCAGACTCTGAGGGTCACCCTAGAACACACACCAGCAGGGGAGTGGACAGTCCTCGGGGGAAATGCTAAGTCACCCACTCATGAGCCATATGACCTTGGGCAAGTCATCTCACTCTTTAAACTCAGATCCCATTGGTAGAATGAAAGTAATCACACCTAACTTCAAGGACCTTCAGGATTAAACAGGATGATGGATGTGATGGGCACAGCACAGCTCCAGCCCACAGGAAAGTTCCATGAAAGGCACTAGCTCTTTTGATTAGCATCCTGGTTGGTGAGAAGCCCTCCTGTGGACCCAAGGCTGGAGCCGGGCTTTTAAATGGAGAGCAGGTGTTTCCCTGGCCAAGATGAGCTGGGCGGGCAGCCCAGGATGGGGGAACATCTTGGTAGAGGCTCAGACTGGGAGGGTGTGAGTCACGGGCAGGGGCTGAAGCCGGGGCTTCTCTCCCACAGGTGCCAGGGAGAGTCTGAGGAATGGGTGCCATGCCACCAGGCTCCTGGTGGGACCTGTCGGTGCCCAATCCAAGGCCTCATCGAAGGCCAGAGCTACCGGTTCCGGGTGAGAGCCATCAACAGAGCGGGCAGCAGCGTCCCCTCCAAGGCTTCTGAGCTGGTTGTCATGGGCGACCGTGACGAAGCTCAGAGGAAGACAGGTGGGCACAGAGGCCCTGAAGGACATGCTAGAGCATCTGTCAGGGCACACCAGGACACAGGAGCACAGGCCCCATTCCCAGCCCTGGTCCAGGAGACGAGATGCAGCCTAGCCCTCAAGAACCCCTAGTCTGATGGAGGAGACACAGCCTCAGTTCAGTCGCTCAGTCATGCCCAACTCTTTGTGACCCCATGGACTGCAGCACGCCAGGCCTCCCTGTCCATCTCCAACTCCCAGAGTTTACCCAAATTCATGTCCATTGAGTCGGTGATGCCATCCAACCATCTCATCCTCTGTCGTTCCCTTCTCCTGCCTTCAATCTTTCCGCATCAGGGTCTTTTCTAGGGAGTCAGCTCTTCATATCAGGTGGCCAAAGTATTGGCGTTTCAGCTTTAGCATCAGTCCTTCCAATGAATATTCAGGACTGATTTCCTTTAGGATGGACTGGTTGGATCTCCTTGCAGTCCAAGGGACTCTCAAGAGTCTTCTCCTACACCACAGTTCAAAAGCATCAATTCTTCAGCGCTCAGCTTTCTTTATAGTCCAACTCTCACATCCAAACAGGACTACTGGAAAAACCATAGCTTTGACACAGCCTCAGGAACCCCTAGTCTGACGAGGAGACACGGTGCTGTCTTTAGCAGCCCCTCTCCTGGGGGGGAGGTAGAGCTTGTCTACTGAAAGAAACACAAATCTTAGCACCAGACGCTAATCTGGGGTGAAACCACAGCACCTTCTTCAGATGCCCTTAACCTGCAGTAGGGAAACTGCCCTGACTCAGACGCTCCCAGCCTGGAGGGTGGAGGTGGGAAGGAAGCGAGTGGGGGACGCAGCCCTCTCAGCCCTGAGGAGTCACCCCGACACGGGTGTGCTTGCCCTCAGAATCTGACCCCATCGCTCCTCCTTTCTGTGTCCCTTTGCCCCCAGCGGGCAGAGCACCTCTGGGGTCTGTGAATGCCACCTGCCCGAGGACACTCAGAGAGGGGCCGAGAGGTCAGGACCAGGAGCAGGGAAGGAGTTAGCCCCCAGAGCAGGGCTGAGCCAGCCACACACCCTGCAGCCCTCAGTTCTCCACTAATGGGTTCCATTCTCCACCCTAGAGATCCCCTTTGATATGGGAAAAACCATCACGNACGTACTTCCTGGAGAAGGTATGGAGACCCCTAGGGCCCCAGCCCCAGGCCAGCCAGAGAAATAGAAACACTATGGGACCAGGATGTGAGGAGCAGTGGAGGTCCAGGGAGGTGCTGAGAGACCCCAGCGGCATCCCCTGGGGAACCCTAATGAGAAGAGAATTTCCTGTCTGGAAGTCCTGAACATAGCCCTACACAGAGGCAGGGGGGTGGATTAAATGACCTTTTCAGATTATCTACAGCTCTGGACGGGATTTGAAGTGTTGAGGGGAAGGGGCTACTGATATTTAGATGGAGGAACTGGAGAGGTCTCCCCGAGAAGGTGAATTTTGAGTAAAAGCCCAAAGGAAATGGGGCTTCCCTCAAAGCTCAGTCGGTAACGAGTCTGCCTGCAATGCAGGAGACCCGGGTTTGATGCCTGAGTCAGGAAGATCCCCTGGAGAAGGAAATGGCCATCCACTCCAGTATTGCTGCCTGGAGAATCCCACGGACAGAGGAGCCTGGCAGGCTACAGTCTATGGGATCGCAAGAGTAGGACACGACCGAGCGGCTAAGCACAGCAGTAAAGGAAGTGAGGGGCCAGCCAGAGATTTCTGGGGGAAGAACATCCCAGGGGAAAAGACCAGCAAGCCCAAAGACCCAGAGGCAGGGGTGGAGCCCGGCACCATCGGGGAGCAGCAGGGGGCCATGGAGCCTGGTGGGCGGACAAAGTGGGACGTGGAACGTGACCAGACAGACGGCAGGAGTCAGACCACAAAGCAGCCTTTACTCCGGGGCTGGGGGGGTTCTGAGCAGACACTGATGGGATTTGACTTGTGCTGTAAACGGACTCCTCTGCCTGTCATTTGGAGAAAAGATTGAAGGGAGTTAAAGGTAGAAGAGACAGGCAGCCCAGATCAGAGGCTATTGAGATAACTCAGATGGTGAGAGACCATGGTGGCTCTGGAGGGAGCCTGAGAGAGGTAAACCATGGTTGGATTCTGGGTAAATTTTCAAGGTAGAGCCAGCTGGATCTGGGATTTGGGGTATTTTTGGTTGGTTGTTTCGTTTTGTTTTTTGGCCGTACTGTGCAGCTTGTAGGATCTTAGTGCCCCAATCAGGGATCAAACCTGGGTCCTGGCAGTGAAAGCCCCAAGCCTAACCACTGGACCGCCAGGGAATTCCCCCAACTGAATTCACTGGTGGAGTATGTTTGAGGGTGAGAAATGAGAGAAAGAATCCAGGAAGGCTTCCTGGACTGACCTGAGCAGCAGGAAGGATGGGTGCCTTTGACTAGACGTGGGCAGCACTGGCATGAAGACAAGTTCAGGGTCAGTTCCCCCGAATGTGAGATGCTCGACGGGCATCCAGGCAGAGACATCACAGAGGCAGGTGACTCCAAAGCTCAGACATTGAGGGGCCTCCCGGGGTGGGGAGAGAGGTTAATGAGAGCACGTGTGGGAAGTGCTCTCCCACTCAGCCAACGCCCAGTTTCTCTCCTTTGTCACAGTCGGTCATAGGCAGTGGCACCTGGGAGGCCATCAACTCAGAAACTCCTGTGAAATCCCCCAGATTCGCCCTTTTGGATCTGGAGAAAGGGAAGTCGTACGTCTTCAGAGTGCGAGCGATAAACCAGTACGGCATGAGCGATCCCTCGGAGCCCAGCGAACCCATCGCCCTGAGGGGGAAGCCAGGTACCTGGGATGCAGGAGACGGGCAGAGGCCAAGCCAGGCTGTCAGCACCCAAGCCTCAGGCCCCCGGTGGCTGCAGGAACACAGCCACGCACATTTCTCTGCTCCTGACCACTCTACCTATCATGAAGCCGAGAAGCAACGTGATCACAGGCCTGTAAAGTTTCAGACCATCAAGAATTACATTTCTCTGGGCAAGAGACTCTTGGAAGTACAGGCATTTTTTTTTTCCAGATCAACAATTCCTGAGCTGCAAAATCCAGCTGGGTCTAGACAGGAGCTGTCTGTGACCAATGGCCCCTCAGGGCTAAAGGTCTCCAACCAGAGCCTGATCCCCCTCCTGCAGCCAGGATTGGGCCCCTAGGCAGGCTTCCCGCCCTCTCCTTGGTCCCACCCCCAGCTCTGCCTCATCAGGTGGGACCCCTCTCAATAGCAGCACAGCTTGGACCTGGGCAGGTCATTTCTGAGCTGCAGACCTTGATGTCCTCAACTGCCAAACCTACTGTTCTGAAGGTCTGGTTACCACCCCCGCCTCTGGCTCCTTCCTGAGCCTCCCAGCGGCAACTCCACGCTAGTCCTGACTTGCCAGGGTGCCCTCTCTCCTCTGAGGCCTCTGGATTGTGGGGTCTTTCTCTCTTTGATAAGACCAGAAGGGTCCCTGGAGCTGCCATCACCAACGAGTCTTTTAAGGAACCAATTGCAGCATTGCCCATCTGAGAAGAGCCTGGTGTGCTGCAAGACCTGTGCGGGGAAGATTGCCAAGTCCTAGATTTATAGTGCTCAATAATGTAGAAAAAAAATATATATATATATGCATATATTCAGGCTTCCCAGGTGGTGCTAGTGGTAAAGAACCTGCCTGCCAATGCAAGAGATGTAAGAGACACAGGTTCTATCCCTGCGATGGGAAGATCCCCCGGAGGAGGTGCATAGCAACCCACTCCAGTATTCTTGCCCAGAGAATCCCCATGGACAGAGGAGTCGCAAAGAGTCAGACACGACTGACGTGACTTAGCCCAAGTAAATGCAGGTACATATTCATCATAAGTATAAATAGGTTGGTGGGCAGATGGAGTTTTTCTTTCATTCTAATCTGGTTAACAATTAAGCTTGATTCAGGGTCCCAGCCAGTGAGTGGTTTGTGATTGGATGTGGGCAGTCTCTGGACCACAAGGTAGCCTTAGGGCAAGGTTCTGGTACACTTCAGAGAAGGAAAGGAGAGGAAAAGAAGAGAGAGGAGGGGAGGAGAGGAAAAAAGACAAGGAATTGACTTGTATTATGAAAGCAAAGGTATTGCACAAAAGTAGGAAAATACAAAAGAAGCAAGAGAGAAAGGAAGCGAGGGAGGGAAGGAAGGAGGGAAAGAGGGGCAAGAATGCCTCACCTCCCAAATCCCACTGACAGGGTAACCACTGTGAGCATCCAGGTACCTGGGCTTCTGGTCTTTCGACCACATGCCTACCAGGGCCTCTTCTTGAAAGTCCAATCAAGCCGTATGTAGAGCTTTGCATTCTGCTTTTTAAAATTAATGTTATATCACAAACACATCCTCAGGTCTTGAAATCCTCCTTGAAATCAAGATTCTAGTGTGTGAGTTTGACTCCATACATGGATGCCCTCAGCTCCAGCTCTTGCCCACTGGTAGAATCAGGTCTCTTGGATGGTCCCTGCGTAGCCTCCTTCAAGCCTCTCCCCACCACCCAGCCTCCATCCACTGCCACACTGCCTTCAACCTGAGAGGCTGAAGTTTCTGATGGGACCTCCTGAGCCCAGGACCCCAAGTCTACATCTCAGTACCTCCCCTGGGCCAAGCACAGAGTCTGGCTCAGAGTAGGCACTCAGTAAATATTGTGTTGAATGGATGCTGAGTTCAACCTTTGCCTGTTGACTTTGAAGGACCACTAGAACACAGGGAGAATGTCCAGGGGAAATGGAAGACGAGGCTCTAGAATTCAAGAGAGAAGCAGGGCTGGTGGTAAAGCCTGGGGATTCACCTGCAGAGAGGTGAGGATTGAAGCCATGGGTGTAGGTGGACCCTCCATGCCTTTCTGGAAAAGAGTTCAAGAAAAATGAAGCAAGTCAGGGAACTGAAGCTTGGAGGAGTCTCAAATTTAGGGACAAAGGGAAGAGGGGAAAACATAAACAGATGTGTAAGGAGTTTGAAAAATACAAAGAGTACCAGGAAGGTCCTGTATCTGACATCTTTCCATCCATTCATCCATCTATCCCTCTATCTATTCTCCCATCCATCCATCCAGATCTCTCCATTTAACAAATCATGGCAGACCCACCTCAAGGAACATTGTCTGAAAAAGCCGTGAAAGATAACGTTTCAAGGGGAAACAAGCTATGTTTCCTAGAGACTGGAGATAAGGGCTGAAGAAAATTGTCAGATCTGGTAACTTCTAGGAGAGAAAGTGACAGTAAGGATTGATAAAAGAATCTTAATGAGGAAGTGGAAATGTTTGGAGGTGAGAGGACTTTCAGAATACAAGAGCCTGGACCACACCTCTGGAACTAGGAACGAGCTGCCCAAAGCCCCAGGGCACGTCTGAAATGCTTGGGGCTACCCCCAGCCACCCGCACCCCCCATATGCGCCTCTCTCTGCCTCTCTCACACCTCTCCCCCTTCCCAGCCGTGTGACAGCATCTTCACTCAGCCCGTATTGCTGTGTTTTAGCCACTCTCCCGCCTCCAACGCAAGTTCAAGCTTTCCGAGACACACAGACCTCTGTCTCCCTGACCTGGGATCCAGTGAAAGACAGCCCAGAGCTCCTGGGTTATTACATCTATTCCCGGGAGGCAGGATCATCTGAGTGGCGAACAGTTAACAACAAACCCATCCAGGGCAGCAGGTGAGTTTGCGCCCACCCTTCCTGCCTCAGAAATAATAATACCGATAATAATGATGAAGCCTGCCTTTCAAGACACGGTTGGGCACAGGGCACTGTTCTAAGCTCTTTTCATATGTTAGATCAGTTAGTTCTGCCTGCAACCCTATGAACTTAGGGCTACCTTTTTGCTTGTTTGTTTGGCTGTTCTGGGTCTTCACTGCGGTGCACAGGCTTTTCTAGTTGTGGTTCACAGGCTTAGCTGCCTCAGAGCCCATGGGATCTTAGTTCCCCCAGCAAGGATCAAACCCGAGTCCACTGCAGTGCCAGGCAGATTCTCTACCCCTGGACTGCCAGGGAAGTCCCAGGACTCTTATTTTTAGTGTCATTGCACAAAAGAAATGGAGGCGCAGCACAGATAAGCAGCTTGCCAGAACTTCCTTAACTAGTGAGCGGAGGAACCAGGACTTGCCCCAGACAGCCTCTTTTCTGGCAAACACTCTCTAAGGGCACGCTATTTGGAGATAGCAGGGACTGGCTAGGTCTTGCCCTTCCGGAAGCTTAGAGACAGAGAGGCAGCGCGTACAGGCCGGGAGGCCAGGGTTTAGGCTCCTCACCCACCCTCGCTCCCCGGGGACCTTTGCGCAGAGACTCGCCCTCTCTGACCCTCAGCTCAGCCTGCCTATCTCCCCCCACTCCCCTCTGAGCCTCCTTCCTCCCTCGGTGGCCTCATCCTTGCAGGCAGGAGCCTCAGGCTTCTGGACTCGTGACTTCTCTCCATTTTGAGGCCCTGTGGGATCAGGGACTCAGTTAACGACACATACCCCCCATTCCATCCGACGACTGACCAGGCCCTGAGCGCACCTCGCCCTGGGCTGCAAGATCATTTCACCCAAAGAAAGAGACAGGACCTGGCGCCCCACTGGCTCACGGTGCCTCGCAGTCACTCACGCTTTGTCACCGCTAAAGTTTGGGTTTGGGACAAATGAAAGTCCAAGTTATCCCTGGAATGACATCCCCCCAAGGACTTGCATCCAGGTGGGCGTTCCTGGGGGGGGGGTCTGAGAGAGTCACGTGGCAGGAGTGGCATGTCGGAAGAACGTGTCACACGTGGGAGTGGCATGCGCCTCTGTACATCCAGAGAGCTCATCACACGTGTATCTCATCAGTTACGTGTGTCAGGGCCGGAAAGAGGTCAAACACAGCTGCCCAGCAGTGTTGCCTGAGGTGATGGCCTAAAGCGAGCTCAGCTGGAAGGCAGGGCCTGGTTCACCACCGTTCCACGAGCTCCTCAGAAGCTGGCTCACAGGAGAGGCTCAAAAAAGACTTGAATGAACAAAGAATGAATGGGCAGGCACTGCACTGGGGTTCAGGAGGCCTGGGCTGCAGCCCATTCCTGATGGGCTGTGTGCTCTTGGCTCACATCATTCCTTCCCTACCTGTAAAATGAAGAAACTGGTTTGATCCATAAGGGCCTCTCCAGCCTTCCAACATTCAACCCCTTGACATCAACTGACAGAGAGAAGCTCCCTATAGAATGAGATTTGCTCCAGGAAAATGTTGATAAGTGGAGAAGGGTTCACAATCTGAGTCTTTCTGAGAAGGGACAGGATGGGAGGACATTTTTCTCTAAGCCAGAGTATCCTTGTATGTCTCTGGCTGATGATTCTCTTTGGGGATCTTTAAAGGGACTCTATTTTAGAGTTGCAGCATTTGTACAGATAAAAAGACCACTCTTGTTCCCAGGATGAGGCCCAAAGTCCTGGAGGTTCAGGGGCTGGCTAAATGGGCCTTCAGATGGTACCTTTCCCAAGGTACTTGCTTTTTTTTTGTTTTCAAATTTTACTGCGATGGTGCACAGGCTTCTCTGCAATTGTGGCAGTGAGGCATAGCTTCCCTGTGGCATGTGGGATCTTAGTTCCCCAACCAGGGATTGAACCCGTGTCCCCTGCATTGCAAGGCAGATTCTTAACCACTGGACCACCGGGGAAGTCCCCAGCATGTCTGCATTTCAATGACAGGCTCTAGAAGTCACAGCCTTTAAAATCTTAAGGACCTCACCCTCTAGGATGCAGGCATCACTTTGGGGGCAGGGGCAAGGTCTTTAGGTGAGAACTGAGGCCCTCCAATCCTCCCACACTGGGGGCCACTTATCCTGTACAAGATTGTTCTAGAAACTTCGGGGATGTCTCCAAACTGTTTGGCCATCCCTGAAGGCAGCACATTTCTCTCCCAGGTTTACAATTCCCGGGCTAAGGACGGGGAAGGAGTATGAGTTTTGTATCAGGTCTGTCAGCGAGGCCGGAGTCGGGGAGAGCTCAGCTGTCACCGAACCCATCAGGGTCAAGCAGGCTCTGGGTGAGTCCACGGGCAGGTACAGCCTGCAAGGCTGGGGGGTGGGCGGCAGTGGCCTGGGCAGAGAGCTGGGGGCTTCTTGACCATCTCTTGGAGGGTCCAATCCAGAGGCCACGGGGCAGAAGCCTTCCCGGGGGGTCAGACGCTGCCTCTGACCACCCGACCCTTTGAGGAGAGAGTGACAGTGGCCTGAGACCAGCGTGGAGGCCCAGGTGTCCTCTGTGTAGCAGCGTCAGAGTTATCAAGGGACCCCGCCAGCTAAGTCAGCGCCCTCAGAGAGGGCGGGCACCCACCAGGGGAGCCTCACTACCTCCCTCAGGCCCCACTGCCCAGTCTGGCCATGCCCTGGGAGCAGTGACCCTCACCCCCTTGCCTCCCTGTAGCTACACCGTCTGCGCCATATGACTTCGCCCTCCTGAACTGCGGGAAAAATGAAATGGTCATTGGATGGAAACCCCCGAAGCGGCGTGGAGGGGGCAAGATCCTGGGTTACTTCCTGGACCAGCACGACTCCGAGGAGCTGGACTGGCACGCAGTCAACCAGCAGCCCGTCCCCACCCAGGTTTGCAAGGTGAGGCTGAAAGGCGGCCACCGGCCTGAAGTCCTGACTTACGCAGGCAGAGACCAGAGGTCGGGGCTGGAGGTTCTGAGGCTGAGAGACCTCAGGCTCCTCGGCCTGCACGATCCAGCTGATTGTCAAGGGCAGACCAATCTCACCGAAAGTCCCCACAGACCTCCTGCTGTGAGCTCGATCCTCTGTCTCCCCAGCCTCAGCCTTCACAGTCTGTCTTTCTGCTCTTCAAGGTCAGCAACCTCCATGAAGGTCACTTCTATGAGTTCCGTGCCCGGGCTGTAAACTGGGCAGGTGTTGGCGAGCTGTCAGCACCCAGCAAGCTGTTTGAGTGTAAAGAGTGGACGATGCCCCAACCAGGTGAGCGTCCAGGAGGAGCCGAAGGCCAGTACCAGTCCTTGCCTCCCTCCCCAAAGCTAACCAGTGAAGATGAACATCACCGCCCTGCTCTCTTTCCCCTGAACCCTTCCACCAATGAGCCACAGACGGTTGTAACCCACTTAAGTCAAGAGCCCTGACCTTGGTTGGCCATTGACTGACCCTGCACCCCCGTCCAAATTAATTCTCTAGCTCAGCACTCCATTGGAGCTCTGATTTCTCGCCACAGGCCAATCTCAAACCCCAAAGGCACACGGCTAGGTGACCAGCTCATTCCAGTTTGCCCAGTACTTTCCCCGTATTATCATCAAAACTCCCGTGTGCTAGTCCTGGACAAAGAGCCACATTAGCGTTCCCACAAGGTAGCCCTTCACCTCCCACTTAGGAAGGGAGGATGCCAACCATCCACTTTTCCGTTCAGCTCAGTTCGGTTTCTGTACAAACCTTTTACTTGAATGGTGGATAGTCATTCTGTGTGAGGCCTGAGACAACATTATAAACAATTGATACTTACTGGGTACTAACAGTAAGGTGTATTGACACCTTCCCATCAATTGTGTCATTAATGCTCACAACAGCAGTCTTCTATAAGAACCATTATTATCCCCATTTTACAGATGAGGAGACAAGAGTATAGAGGTGAAGTAACTTGCCCAGAGTCTGCATGGCCTGAAAGGGTGGAGCTGGGACCTGAACCCCACACCCTGAGCTTCTACAGTAAACACTGAAATGGCAAAGATCAAATGGGTGAATGCTGTGTGAGGGCTGGGAATGAGGAGGATCAGGGATATTTCCCAGAGGAAGTGCTACTGGGCACACTCTGAAGAGTTAACTCTATTTCTGAGCCAGACCAAGCTTTGCCATGAAGCCAAGGCGGGCCAGGTCTCCACCAGGCCCTGAGCAGGCACTTCCAGGCCTGGGAGGGACTGGAAGATGGACAAGCTTGCTGACTTACCTCCCGCTTTCCTCCTGACTGTGTGGCTGGCATTTGGGTGTCTGGCTGGGTGCCTGGCTGCCCATCTCCTTCTCTCGCCCATCTTCCCACAGGGCCCCCATACGACCTGCGGGTGTTTGAGGTGCGGGCCACCTCCCTGATGCTGACGTGGGAGCCCCCTCTCTACCAAGGGGCTGGACCTGTCACAGGCTACCGCATCAGTTTCCAGGAGGAAGGCTCTGAGCAGTGGAAGCCAGTCACTCCAGACCTCATCTCTGGCACCCACCTGAGGGTGAGTCCCCGCCCTGCCACAGGATACAGCAGGACTCCAGAACATCAAAGCTGGACCGGCCCTCAGAGGTCACTGCCCTCACTTACTGGCAGCAGAGGCTCAGAAAGGGGGTGTGGTTTAGCCAGGGTCACACGGCGAGTTCGCAGCAGGTCTGGCTGGCAGGTTGGCCTTAACTTGCTCTGTGCTGAGTAGCTGCTAAGTCGCTTCGGTCGTGTCCGACTCTGTGCGACCCCATAGATAGCAGCCCACCAGGCTCCACCGTCCCTGGGATTCTCCAGGCAAGAGTACTGGAGTGGGGTGCCATTGCCTTCCCCAGTGCATGAAAGTGAAAAGTGGAAGTGAAGTCGCTCAGTCGTGTCTGACTCTGTGCGACCCCATGGACTGTAGCCTACCAGGCTCCTTCGTCCAGGGGATTTTTCCAGGCAAGAGTACTGGAGTGGGGTGCCATTGCCTTCTCCGGTGCTGAGTAGACTCCTCCCTAAAAGTTCACTTGTAATCAGCAAGGTGTAGCAGCATTTGGGTGTGCATATCCCTCTTTAAAACACTATTTCCTTTTGGCTGTGCTGGCTCTCTGCTGAGAGGGGGTTTTCTCTTGCTGCAGGGATCAGGGGCTGCTCTCTAGTCGTGGTGCACTGGGTTCTGATTGCAGTGGCTTCTCTTCTTGCAAAGCATGGGCTCTAGGGCATGCGGGCCTCAGTAGTTGTGGCGCACGGAGCTTAGTGGCTCTGTGGCATGTGGCATCTTCCCGGACCAGGGATTGAACCCATGTCCCCTCTATTGCTGGGTGCATTCCTATCCACTGTACCGCCAGGGACATGCTTGATATGCATCCCTTAAGCTAGGAATTCTGCTTCTAGGACTGAACTGTAGAGGAGCAATTAGTCAAATGCACAAAGACCTCAGGACAGTGATGCTCAGTCATGTTGTTTATAAAGGCAAAAGTTGGAAACAGCTTAAACGTCCATCAGCAGTGGGTTTGTTTAAATAGATCACAGTGTATCCCTGATGCGAACTCAGTGCCAGGGAGTAAAGACTGGGGGTTTAAGGAGGAGCAATAGTATATACAACAAGGTAGAGCTGCTTGTAAGGTTTGACACAAAAATATATCCGTCATATGTGGCTGAAACAGTGCACAATACAGGGCAGGATATTTAAACGTTCAGTTCAGTTCAGTCGCTCAGTCGTGTCCAACTCTTTGCAACCCCATGAATCACAACACACCAGGCCTCCCTGTCTATCACCATCTCCCGGAGTTCACCCAAACTCGAGTGCATCGAGTCGGTGATGCCATCCAGCCATCTCATCCTCTGTCGTCCCCTTCTCCTCCTGCCCCCAATCTCTCCCAGCATCAGGGTCTTTTCCAATGAGTCAACTCTTCACATGAGGTGGCCAAAGTATTGGAGTTTCAGCCTCAGCATCAGTCCTTTCAATGAACACCCAGGATTGGTCTCCTTTAGGATGGACTGGTTGGATCTCCTTGCAGTCTAAGGGACTCGCAAGAGTCTTCTCCAACACCACAGTTCAAAAGCATCAATTCTTCAGCGCTCAGCTTTCTTCACAGTCCAACTCCCACATCCATACATGACTACTGGAAAAACCATAGCCTTGACTAGACAGACGTTTGTTGGCAAAGTAACGTCTCTGCTTTTGAATATACTATCTAGGTTGGTCATAACTTTCCTTCCAAGGAGTAAGCATCTTTTAATTTCATTGCTGCAATCACCATCTGCAGTGATTTTGGAGCCCAAAAAAATAAAGTCTGACACTGTTTCCAATGTTTCCCCATCTATTTCCCATGAAGTGATAAGACCAGATGCCATGATCTCAGTTTTCTGAATGTTGAGCTTTAAGCCAACTTTTTCACTCTCCTCTTTCACTTTCATCAAGAGGCTTTTTAGTTCCTCTTCGCTTTCTGCCATAAGGGTGTTGTCATCTGCATATCTGAGGTTATTGACATTCCTCCTGGCAATCTTGATTCCAGCTTGTGCTTCTTCCAGCCCAGCGTTTCTCATGATGTACTCTGCATTTAAGTTAAATAAGCAGGGCGACAATATACAGCCTTGACGCACTCCTTTTCCGACTTGGAACCAGTCTGCTGTTCCATGTCCAGCTGCTTCCTCATGTTAGATAACATTTAATAGGGTTTCCCTAGTGGCTTATGGGTAAAGAACCCACCTGCAATGCAGGAGACGCAGGTTTGATCCCTGGGTTGGGGAGATGCCCTGGAAGAGGAAATAGCAACCCACTTCAGCATTTTTGCCTGGAAAAATCCCATGGACAGAGGAGCCTGGCGGGCTACAGACCGTGGGTTCACAGAAGAGGCAGACACAACTGAGCACGCAACACATAATATATGTATATCACATTGATATTAATGACCATATATGCATATACATGTTTCTTAATTTCAATGAGAAGCAAAGTCTAAAGTCTTTGGATAAATGATAAATGTAGCAGAATCACTGGTTTTATGCACCTGTGGCGGTTGTTTTCACTTCCACATGTGTAGAAGGGGAGACACAAGCAATGCTCATCTGGCATAACAAAGACAACTCCCACATATTTGTCTTGTCAGAAAACAAGGGTGTCCGCTGAAGCATTCTCCGTGATGGTTTAGTCGCTAAGTCGTGTCCAACTCCTGGGACCCCATGGACTGTAGCCCGCCAGGCTGCTCTGTCCATGGGATTCTCTAGACAAGAATACTGGAATGGGTTGCCTGGCCCTTCTCCAGGGGATCTTCGCAACCTAGGGATCGAACCCCGGTCTCCGGCATTGTAGGCAGATTCTTTAACAATTGAGCTACAATGGAAGCCCGTAGCATTCTTAACAGACACAAATTACTAACAGACAATCCATCAGATCACAGACTTCCAGACGGTAGTATGTCTCTGAAGACAACATGTCTCACAGGCCTCCTTGGTTTAAGGCAAGTTCCATGAGATGTATTCAATTTTATCTTCTGCAGTTCCAAGGAGAGAGGGAATATTTTCTCCCAGCAGGCAGGAGGGTGTGTTGGTTTCAACACCACAGGTGAACACTCTGTTAGCACCAAGAGGAAAGAAAAGCACGCTCAAGAGGCCTGAAACGATGTGGAAAGAAGATACTCGCAAGCAGACTATGGTGCGCGCCACATCTCAACGTGGTCTGAGTGCTAAGTTGCTTCTGTCGTGTCTGGATCTTTAGGACCCCATGGACTGTAGCCCACCAGGCTCCTCTGTCCATGGGATTTCCCAGGCAAGAATACTGGAGTGGGTTGCCATGCCCTCCTCCAGCAGATCTTCCCTACCCAGGGATCGAACCTCATCTCTTATGTCTCCTACTGCAAGAGGGTTCTTTACCACTAGCGCCACCAGGGAAGCCCTCAACATGGTTTACCTGCATTTAATACAAGCACTAATGGGTTTTTACAATATTGGCAATTTTGGTCATCTCTAGGAGTGGAAATACCAGGGGAGCCTTCACTCTATATTCTTTTCTATTGCTTTGATATTTCCCCCAACAAGCATGCATTTCTTTCATAGTCAGAAAAAAATTAAAATATTTCATTTTGAAACAATAATATTAAGTCTTAACTGAATCACAAAGGGAGGAGAGCCCATGGGATGCTCTGAGATTCTGCAGCTGCTGCCTCCACGGGAGCCGGCTCCCTGTCATAGAGTCAGCCAGTGCTGGACAGCTGACCTTGAGAGCCCGGGAGATGGCTGGCCCCTCTGCTCTCCAGGGCAGGGAGCTTTGGTGACTTGGCACCATTTCTGCACATGGATGATTGGCCGGCATTCACGCAGCACTTTTGGACACCTCCTTAGTGCCAGACCGGGAACTAGATCCTGGATGTAAAAAGCTCAAGGCTCAAGTCACAGGCCTTGGGGAACAGGCAATTACAATACTGTGTGTCATACAATCAAGGCAGGTTCAAGGGATTCTGGGCACTCCAAGGAGGAAGGTAAGAGACCCTTCCTGGACTCGTCCCATCTGCCACGCTGAGTTGCTGAGGATGAGTTGGAGTTGCTAGACCAAGAGGAGAGAAGGGCATTCCAGACAGAAGGCTCTGCAAGGGCAAAGGCAGGGAGGCATGAAGCAATGTGATACATGGGGGGCCCTGAGGAGCCAGGGAGAGAAGGGGGCACAGAGTGGAGGAAGAAGACAAAAGGCTGAAGATGGTTGGATGAGGAAGACTTTGGTAAGAAGCCACAAAATCTGAAGTTCACCCTGAAGGCCACAGAAAGAATTAAGTGTAATCAGACTGGCATCTTGGAAAGATTGGTAAAAGCAAATATAGACCAGGAAGATGGGTCTAGAGGCAGAGGCGCCATTTAGGAAACTTGCACTAATCCTGGTGAGAAGAAATAACACTTTAAATCAAGGCATGGCTGGGACACAGAGAGGTCACATTCAGGAAACATTAGAGGGACTTCCCTGGTGGTACAGTGGATGAGAATCCGCCTGCCAATCCGGGGGACACAGGTTTGACCCCTGGTCCAGAAAGATTCCACATTCCATGGAGCAACTAAGCCCATGCACCACAGCTACTGAGTCTGCACCGTCCGGAGCCTGTGCTCCGCAACAAGAGAACCCACCGCGGTGAGAAGCCTGTGCACTGTACCTAGAGCGCAAGCCCTGCTCGCCGCCACTAGAGAAAGACCCAGCGCATCCAAAAATCAATCAATAAATTTTTTAAAAAAAGAAAGAAACATTAGGGAAATAAAATGGGAACTTTGGTGATGAGAGGTGTAGGGCTCAAGAAAAAGATGTCAGAGATGATCCCCAAGCTTCTTTCCGGGGTGACGGATGGAGGAGAGGTGGGGGGCCCAGGAGGAGAAAGAGTTTTCTTGTGAGGAAGCTGATGGTAAGCTAAGCTCCAAGCAGATGGAGTTCGGGGCGTCACAGGCCTGGGAGGTAATCTCAGTGGAGATGCCTGTCTGAAGCTGGAGCTCAAGAAAGGAACAAGCCCCTAGCCCGTCCCCTCCCCCGGGCAGCCTGGCACCCCCCACCCCACCCCGCTGCGGGGGTGGTTGGTGATCAGTCAGTCCCCTGCAGCCCGTGGCCAGAGCCTCTGCCCTCCTCAGGGCTCACTCTTACCCTCTCCTTTCCTCCAGATTTCCGATTTGCAGCCGGGGAAGACCTACATGTTCCAAGTACAGGCTGTGAACTCAGCGGGCCCAGGGCAGCCATCCATGCCCACCGACCCTGTACTCCTGGAGGACAAGCCAGGTAGGGGGAAAGAGGGGGAGGATCCGCAGCAGGAAGATGGACGGGCTGGGCCTCCCCTCCCCTCCACACCCCTTCCTGCCCATTTCTCTCCCAGCCCCCACTCTCATTTATTTCTGTGGGATCCTGAGATGGGTCCTGAAATCTGAACACGTGGTCTTCTTCTAGGGTCCTCCATCCTTGATACGCCACGCTCCTAAACTCTTACAACTCTTCGTGGATATTTAAAATAATAACCAGCTGCACTTGAGATACACCATGTGGCTTTGCCTGCCCTGCAGTCACAGGTCCCTCCTGGGTCCCCTCCTACCTACCACACAGGCCAGATGCTATGTCAGGTCCTTACACTGTCTGACCCTCCCATCAAGCCCTTGAGAGAGCTGTCCTTGTCCCCACTTTTTTTTAATTTTTATTTATTTATTATTTTTGGCTGCACTGGGTCTTCGTTGCTGCTCGACGGCTTTCTCTGGTTGCAGCGAGCAGGGACTACTCTCCAGCTGCTTAGCTGTGGCACATGGGCTTAGCTGCCTCACAGCATGTGGGGTCTCCCTGGACCAGGGATCAAACCCGTGCCCCCTGCATTGGCAGGCGGATTCTTAACCCCTGAACCACCAGAGAAGCCCTCATTGCCCCCACTTAAGAACTGATTTTCTTGTAGCTCGGAGAAGTTAAATGACCAAGTCACACAGCTCGTGTATGCCGGACTCGCTCAGTTCTTCTCACTATAAAGGGTGTTCTTTTCCCATTCTTTTAATTATTCATTCAGCAAGTGTCTGATGACACCCACGTTGCACTGGGGACAAGGCAGTGATGAGACAGCAAGGTTCCTTCTCTAGTGACAGGGGTGGGGATGGAAGGACAGTAACCAAGTAAATGCAGAAAAAGTCAGTGATAAGTGATAAGGAAATAAAACAGGGTTATAGGGTGGGGTAGGCATTACTTTAGCCAGAGTAGTCAAGAAGGACCTCTGGAGGTGACATTTGAGCTGAGAAAGAGCCTGATCATGCAAGGCCTTGAAGGCCACAAGAGTCTAGAATTTATTATTTTATTCGAGTGCAATGGGCAGCTATTGGAGGCTTTAAGCGGGGAACGGGCCTTACCTGGTTTATTACTTCTAAATGTCTGGTACCCTCTATTGAATCCTGCCCTCAGATGCCCGGGAGATCGAGGTTGGTGTGGATGATGAGGGCTTTATCTACATGGCTTTTGAAGCCCCAGAGGCCCCCGACTCTGCCGAGTTTCAGTGGTCCAAGGACTACAAGGGCCCACCGGACCCAGAGAGGGTCAAGGTCAAGGAGGAGGCTAACAAGTAAGTGAGGGGAAGGGCACCACACCTAGGGCACAGGTCCCGGATGTTACCGGATGAATGGGCAAAAGCTCGCAGGTGAGCCCACCTGGCAGGACCCCCGATGATGAGCTTGAGGGGGCTCTGTGGTATCCCGTGAAGGATGCTGACTGCCACCTCGGGGAGAAGTGAGGGAGAGGGCAACAGATGAGCTGAAATGGTGATACTCATCTGGAGATCCTTTTTCTGCAAGAAATGTGCCTCTATGTGGCTGCTTCCAAGGAGACGCTCAGGATTTGGTTTCTAGCCTGGGTACCAGCAACTTGCTCTTGGAAGTTCTCTGGGCTCAGCTTCCTCATCAGTACAAGAGGGGTTAGGATGTCAAGGGCCTCCAGGTCTTGCTCCTCCATCCGTAGCAGCTCTGGCTTCAGCCCCATCCGGCAGGAGACAAAGCTAATGACTTGAGAGGCAGGCCTGGGGGATATGGACAATACGAAGACGGTTCCAGAGAGCCTGGCTAGCAAGGGCCCTTGAGGGCGGCAGGCCAGACTGGCACTGGGCAGGGGACCCCAGGAATGTATAAGGAGGCAGACGCCCCTGCTTGGCCAGGGTCTGGGTCTGGGATGCGGGGCGTCCAAGGTCGACCTAGACGCCCCAGCTCCCAGGCTTGCAGGGCACGGGTCCCCTCTCAGAGCCTCTGTTCTGCTGTCTCTGCAGATCCAAGATCATCCTGAAAGATCCCGGCCTCGAGGATTTGGGCACCTACTCAGTGGTGGTCACAGACGCTGACGAAGACATCTCAGCAAGCCACACGCTGACGGAGGACGGTGAGGCCCCTCTCTGCCGCCGCCACCCCAGAGAGACAGGCCCAG
>SJYQ01027376.1:0-16088 GCA_006410935.1 Redunca redunca
TGGGGCTCTTTTACACCAGGCTGGTCCCTTTACTTGGGGTCTTCCCACTCTCACCCAACCTGGTTTATCCTCCTTATCCTTGAGGGCCTTATGCTGATGTCACATGCTCCTAGGAGCCTCCTTGACCTCCCTGAACCCTGGACTGGGTTGTGTACCCCTGGGGCATGTTTTGTTTTTTTTTTCATTTGCCACACTGGTTTGAAATAATCTGTTTAGGGGTCTCTTCCCTAATGCATGGTGAACCCCAAGGATGGGCACAGTGTAGCACATCTTTTGATCCCCAGCACCTAGCTCAGTGCCGGGCACATAGCAGTTGCTCAATAAATGTGTAACCAACTCAGAAGGGATAGTCACACAGCCTCCCTGAGCCTCAGCATTCTCATCTGTAAACAGACGCAAACACCGCCAACTCTCAGAGTGACCATAGGAACAGCTGGGATTGACTGAGGAGCCGCCAAGGACACCAAGTGCTCACTGCAACTGCATGAGGCACAGGTCACCCCTTTGCCACCTTGCCCAGTCATCTGAGATCTGCTCTGCATGGGCCAGGGGCTTAGAGGCTGGCTCCTGGAGTCGGGAGCTCTGTGGCAGAAGCCCCAGTTTGGTTGGGGTACCCAGGTCATGCCCTACGGATCTGAGCTACTCCAGCCATCACCCAGTCCACCCTGGGAAATATAGGCTCAGGGAGCAGCCTGCCGGCACCATCCATCAGGGGGTGTACCCCACAGTGGGGGCTGCTAATGCGCCTTCCGAGAGAAGGAGAGCTCAGCCCAGAGGCAGTAATGCCACGGACCCCACTGAGTCCAGCAACACCTTCTCCTCCTCATTCCGGACCCTTTAAAAAATGACTAATGGAGGACTTTTCTGGTGGCTCAGTGGGAAAGAATCTGCCTGCCAATTTAGGAGACACGAGTTCCATCCCTGGTCCTGGAAGATCCCACATGCTGTGGAACAACGAAGCTGGTGTGCCGCCACAAATTGAGCCTGCGCTCTAGAGCCCACGAGCCGCAACTACTGAAGCCTGAACACCCTAGCATCCGTGGTCCGCAGCAGAGGCCACTGAAATGAGAAGCCCTCACACCGCAACTAGAGAGCAGTCCTCACTCGCAGCATCTAGAGAAAAGCCCACACAACGAAGACCTAGCGCGGCCAAAAATAAATAAAGTCATATATAAAAAATGACTAGGGGGACTTCCCTGGTGATCCGTGGTTAAGATGCAAGCGTCCAGTGCTTCAAATGCAAGGGGTGCACGTTCAGTCTCTGGTTGGGAAACTAAGATCCTACATGCTGTACAGCACAACCCCCCCCCCAAAAAAAAGACTAGGAGAGCAGGAGTTTGGCAGCACTTAAGAGGTGAATCATGCACCCTGAGAGGCCCTCAGAAGACAACCCATGAGGTCCCTCGGGTTTCTTCAAGTCTGGAATTTCATTACCCAGAACCTGAGTAGGGACCTGGGTCGGGGGGTGGTCCATGAATCATCTGAGATCACGTGTGAAACTCAAGGTGTATCTGACACAGGAATGTGGGTTTGCTGGGAAAGGATCCTTTGATTACACTGAATTCCCAAATAGGTACTGGTCCCCAAAGGGTTAAGGAGCTTTGTACTACATATTACTTCTATATAAAAAAAAAATAATAAAACAAAACCCTCTATTGTCTGATTCTGCAGCCTTAGGGCCAGAGTGAGTCTGGTATGTAGTGGGGTTTCCTTCTGCAGACTCTGCCAAAGAGCTGAGGTCCCTGAAACAGGGGTCCAGGAACCTCAGATGGCAGCTCCCACCTACCCACACTCATTCTACAGCCTCAGGGAGGCCAGACTTGCTCCCTCATTAGTTCAATCATTTATTCATTGACAAGCATTTAACGAGCTCGTATGCCAGGTGCTGGGGTTCGCAGAGGAATGAGCCACACCACCTGCTTGCTTCACGGAGCTCACAGCTTAAACCACGAGCATCCGCGGTGGGCGGCGTATTCTCCAGGGATGCGCCACAGGAGGCACTGCTTTCTGCTTGACCGTGTACACCAGTTATGGTACCTGTTTCTATAAAGAAACAACTTAAATAATAAATGGACAGTGGATGTGTGACCAGAACAGTTTGGTGACCTGTCTAGAGACCTTGTAGGAACCCCCACCACAGTTGACTGTTTAACCTTTCTTACTCCTAAAACAGTCTCTCTTCTCTCTCACCCCCAAAGACTGACTTAAAAAAAATCATTTTATTTACGTATTTTTGGCTGTGTTGGGTGTTTGTTGCTGTTCGGGCTTTTCTCTCGTTGCAGGGAGCAGGGGTTACTCTCTAGTGGCTGCGCAACTAAGTGCTCCCCATTGTGGCGGTTTCTCCTGCGGAGGGTGAGCGGGCTTAGGTGGTCGTGGCTCCCGGCTCTAGAGCACAGGCTCAGTAGTTGTGGCAAACGGGATTAGTTGATCCTTGGCACGTAGGATCTTCCTGAACCAGGGATCAAACCTGTCCTCTGCACTGGCAGGTGGATTCTTAACCGCTGAGCCACCAGGGAAGCCCTCCACTATTTTTTGCTTGACAATGTACGTCACTTATTGGAAGAGTGGTACCCATTTCTATAAACAGCTTAAATGATAAATGGATGGTGAATGTGTGACTGGAACATTTTGGTGAGCCGTCTAGAGACCTTATCTCAACCCCCAGTACAGTTAATGTTTTTATCTTTCTTACCCCTGGGACAGTCTCTCCCCTCCCCCACCCCCAAATATTGACCTTTTAAAGAGATTGGCCAGTTGACCAGAAGAACGTCCGACTCTCTGTATTTGTCTGATTACTTCCTCGTGGTGTTATTTGACTTGATTTTTTTCCTCTTGTAAACTGGAAGTTATGTCTAAAAGCCTGATTAGATTTAAAGTTTTTCGGCAAGGATGGTCTTCGGAGGTGCTGTGTTTTATTACTGGCTGGCACAGGATGTTAGCTGCCTCACCATCTCTCTTAATTGTAAAAATGCATTTTCATTTTATGATTAAGAAGTAATTAAGAGGCAGTGATGGTGTTTTGTCATCCTGCCCTTTTCCCAACAAACTTTCATTGAACAGTTCTAGCATCCATTGTTGATCCTTGCTTGAATCAATTATTCTTTGGGGGTTGAAGAGTAGTGACTTTATGTTTCTATATTTAATAAAAGGTATCCTTCAAAAAAAAAAACAGGTTTCCTTCATCAAATGGGAATGAATTATACACCTCCAAAATACAGGGTAAAATCTTTTCGAGTTATAGAACTTTAAACAATTACTATTACATTACAAAACAACCCAAAGATTTTTTAAAATTATAGTAAAAACATAAAAATTACATCATAATCAGTTATTTATTTAGGCTGTACTTCGTGGCTCAAAGAATCTTAGTTCTCTAACCAGGGATTGAACCCAGACCAGGGCAGCGAAAGCACCTAACCACTGGACTGCCAGGGAATTCCCTTAATCAGTTTAAGTGTATAGATCAATAGTGTTAACTATGTACACATTGCTGGGAAACAGATTTCCAGAACTTTTTCATCTTGCAAACTGAAACTCTATACCCATTAAATGGCTCCTCACTCCCCACCTCTACCCCGGATTAACCATCATTCTATTTTCTGAATCAGTGATTTTGACCACTCTCAGTTCAGTTCAGTTCAGTCGCTCAGTTGTGTCTGACTCTTTGCGACCCCATGGATTACAGCACTCCAGGCTTCCCTGTCCATCACCAACTCCTGGAGCTTGCTCAAACTCATGTCCATCGCGTCGGTGATGCCCTCCAACCATCTCATCCTCTGTTGTCCCCTTCTCCTGCCTTCAATGTTTCCCAGCATCAGGGTCTTTTCCAGTGAGTGAGCTCTTCGCATCATGTGGCCAAAGTATTGGAGTTTCAGCTTCAGCATCAGTCCTTCCAATGAATATTCAGGACTGATTTCTTTTAGGATGGACTGGTTGGATCTCCTTGTGGTCCAAGGGACGACGACTACTACTACTCTAGTGCCTTACGTGATTGGAAACACACAGTCTGTCTTTTTGTGTTTGGCTTATTTCACTTAGTAAAATGCCCACAGGCTTCCTCTCTGTTGTAGCATGTGGCGGGGTTTTCTTCCCTAAAGGCTGAATAATATTTCATTGTATGTATAGACCACATTGTTTTTATCCATTCACCTGTTGATGGACTTTGGGTAGCTTCCACCTCTTGGTTATTGTAAATTAAGCTGCTATGAACATGGGTGTGCAGTCATTATCTTCCAGACCCTGCTTTCAGTTTTATTGGATATAAACCCAGAAGTGATGGACCATGTTGTAGTCCTATTTTTAATTTTTGAGGCCCACCATACTGTTTTCCATAGCAATTGCATCATTTTATAATCCCATCAGCAGTGCACAAAGGTTAATTCTTTTAATTCTAACTTTCAGAGTAAAGAGTTGATATATTCAACTCGAATGGTGGCAAATCCACTTTTTCTGTTTTTTCAAATCAAATACCATGCACGAATGGATTTTCACTCATCCAATAGTTTACACTTGTGATGTTCTGATATGATAAGCAAGATATGTTTGGTTTTTGTCTATGATTCTTGGAAAAGCTCCGGAGCCATATAAGTGAAAGGAGAGTCTTTGTTATTCATAAGAAGCCCTTTCAATAACAATAGAGTTTATGTTAATGAGGTGACTTTTGGAAAGCCACTGAGGTTGGGGGCACCGGTTGCCAGGGGAACCAACCACGTGATTAGAGTTGGAACTTTCAGCCTCAGTACTCCCCCACCCTCACCCCAACCCCCAACCTCCAGAGAAGGCGGATGGGTTAGAGATTGACTTTCATCTCCAAAACAATGTCCAATGATTTAATGAATCATGTAATGAAGGTGCGCAGTCATGTCCGACTCTTTGCGACCCCGTGGACCGTAACCTGCCAGGCTCCTCTGTCCATGAAATTCTCCAGGCAAGAATACTGGAGTGGGTTGCCATTTTCTACTCCAGGGGATCTTCCTGACCCAGGGATCAAACCCCTGTCTTCTGGGTCTCTTGTATAGACAGATTCTTTACCACTGTGCCTCCTGGGAAGCCCCTGCCTAGTCATCAGTCAGGCATAAAACCATAACCAGAGTGGGTTCCGATGCCTCCAGATTGCTGGGTACGTGGAGCGCTGGGAGGGAGGGCGGAGAAACGGGAGGGAGCTCACCCTGTACTGGGTCCTGTGCGTCTCTTCCTTCTGGCCCATCCCGAGATCCTGAGTTGTATCCTTTCACAATAAACCGGTAACCTAGTAATTAAACTGTTTTCCTGAGTTCTAAGAGTCCTTCTAGCAAATTATTGAGCCCAAGGAGGGGTCATGGGAACCGGCAATTTACAGCCAGTCAGTGGGAAGTCGGGGAGGCCAGGACTTGCAATTGGCTTCTGAGCAGGAGACAGTCTTATGGGATGGAGCCCTTTTCACCTGTGGGGTTGGGGCTGACTCTGGGCAGTTGGCATCAGAAGTGCTTGGTTATGAAAAGCCCACGCACTTGGTGTGTGTGTGTAGCAGTGTACAGGCAGCAAGGGAGTTTTTCCTTTTTCACAATAATTGGTCAGTGGGAGGTCTTTTCAAACCAGTTCCTTTGACCTTTGAAACCCTCCTTGCAGTCCTCCCTGCTTTCTGGGACACACTGGTGCAGTTGCACTTAGATTTCTGGATTAGTCCTTTCTCTGTGAGCAGCCCTGGTTCCTTTTTGGGAGGGAAGGTTAAGATTCGGGTGCTACATGTGCTCATTGCTACAAGGGGCCAGCCATTGCTTCTGGGTCCTTCCGAAGGACATAGCTGGGACTTTTTCTTATTTTTGAATCATGAGCTCATATCGGTATTTCCAATTCGAATTTAAAATGCGTTTTCTGTGTCTTTCCTCTCTGTACTTTTGATCTTGTATTTCCTCCCTGTCTTACACAAAAGCATATTCCCTGCACTGTTCAGCACGTTGCTCTTTTTTATTTCTCCCGAGGACCATTCCAAATCTGGTCACAGAGACCTTTCTTATTCTTTATGGTTCAAAGGAACTTGACTTTTTTAATTATAAAGATTTTATATTTTTGGTCACAAGGCCTGTGGGATCTTAGTTCCCTGACCAGGGATTGAATCTACGCCCCCTGCAGTGAAGTGTGGAATTTGAACACTGGACCACCAGGGAAGTCCCTGGAGATTTTCAACATGCATGAAGGCGGTCCTCGGCATTGGCATTAGGGAGAACACCCACACCCTTTCTCTGCAGGTGTCTCTCTGCTGTGCTCCTGTCTTAAATAAACAAACCGTTTCTCTGTATGCACCTCTCACACTCTGGTTTAAAAACAACAACAACAAACCCCTCATGCATAAAATTAGAGAGTGCAGGGACTTCCCTGGAAGCCTGATCTAGTGGTTAAGACTCAGTGCTCCCAAGGCAGGGGCCATGGGTTTAACCCTCGCCTATCTGGGAACTAAGATCCTGCACGCTGCATGGTGTGGCCAAAAAACGCCCCCTCCATCCCTCCCATCACCTGGGCTCTTATCTCCCACCGACGGGCACTTGGGACAGATGGTGCAGGCAGTAGTGTTATCTGAGATGCAAGAAAGAATAGGGAGCACCGGGGAAATCAGGAAAGGATTAAGACAATCTGACCTGCAATTAAGAAAATCTTGCAAAAAAAAAAAAATCTTGCAGGTGTTGGTGCTGAGGTTGGGAGTGAGAAAGTTGGGAGGAGCCAAGCATGGGGGTGTGGGGGTTGGGGAGGAGGGGGGAGGCTGGAGAGGTGATGAGAATGCTGGTGGCCTTGCCTGCCTGGCTCGAGTGGGCTCTCCCGTGGTCAGCGGAAGACCACGTAACTTCTTAAGAGCTGGGGGGCAGGAAGATGCTGGCCAGACTGGAGCTTGGATGGAAGAGTTCGAGTCAGCAGATGAGGCGGGAGCAATTGGGGGCTGGGGCAGCAGCAAAAGATGGGGAGGGGTTCCTGAAGTGACCCACAGGATGCAGGGCGAGCACGGGGGACCAGGGTGCAGCGGCGAGCCCGGGGTAACCCCGATGTCGTCACCCAAGACGGGGACCCTGGGGAGAGGGTGGGCGGCAGTAGAGTTCAGCTTGGACAGGCTGTGAGCAAGGACAGGGCACTTTGGGACACCCAGCCTTCAAAGAAGGCAGAGAACCTGCCCCTGTGGCTCCCTCAGTGGGACTGCGGTGGGCAGGCACTAAACCTCATTCACAGGAGAGCTAACCGAAATTCAGCAGGACTTAAGGCCTTCACTCACTCACCAGGCTAGTACATGGAGCAGCTCTAACTCCGGGCTGTCCAACTCCCAGACTTCTCTCCCCAGGGCCCTTGCGACTGGGGCCCCAAGGGGGAATAGCCATTACTGATCGGATGGCTCGGTGGCACGTGTGGGAGTGCCTGGAGGACAGTCGAAGGCCATGATCCAGGCTGATTTTGTCATCTCTAGAGGGTGCTTCCCTCCTTGGTCTAAAACGAGGAGCTGGACTGACCAACAAGCCTGGGTATACTCTATAAATGTATCCCTGGTGGCTCAGTGGTAAATTAGCCACTAGTGCCTGCTAATGCAGGAGACACAAGTTCAATTCCTGGGCTGGAAGATCCCCTGGAGAACTAAATGGCAACCCACTCCAGTATTCTTGGCTGGGAAACTCCATGGACAGAGGAGCCTGGTGGGCTAGTCTGTGGGGTTGCAGAGTCAGACATGACTGAAAGAAAACAGCGATGCATAAATCATCTCGTAGATTCCTCACAACCAGCTCAAAAAGCTTTATTACCATGATTTGACAGAGAAGACTTACAGAGCAAAGGGCCTGAGACACACACGACCCAAACACAATTTGTTTTAACCTGGGCTCGAGCAGAGGTGTTGACTCCGAGGTCCCAGCTGCCGCCACATGAGCTCCGTGGGGCCCTGGCGGAGGCTGCAGGCGGGAAGCCCTCTCTCGAGGGCTGTGAAGTTCCTCAAAGGACAGGGAGACCTGACCTCTCCTGCAGCTGAGGATGTGTTTGGGGGGAGAGGGCAGGGGTGGCTCCATCTCTACTCTGGGGGCAGCAGGGCTGGGGTCACACTCCCGCAGTCATGCGCCAGCATCCAGGGCCTCCTGGGGACCACTTTTCTGAACGCCTGCCTGCTCCGGGGAAGCAGGTCAGCTCTTCACAGCCTGGCTTCCTTCTCTGACGCGCGGCCCTTCCGCTGGTGGGGAGAGAGCTGCCCAAGAGCAGGAAAAGCACTCTTTCCCTCCAGACCCGGGACTCCAGGCCTGGCAGCTGCTGGGAAATCTGTTCTGGCCCCAGAGGAGCCCAGCGGCCACTGGAGCTGCCCGAGGGCTGCTGTGGGGCAGAGATAACAGGCGCAGGAAGGGTGGGGTGGCAGATCCTCCCAGGAGCTGGACTTTACGTAAACAATGAATGGCTGCCCAGCCAGGCCAGGAGGTGATTCATCTCCCCACTTCGACCTGGCCCCTCCCTGCGTGGGCCAGGGGTTAGCTCCCGCCCTTCTGGTGACTGGTGAGACTTCAAAGGCCAGGGTGTGTCCAAGAGGTGGTTGGAGGAGGGCTCAATTGCGCCCAGGGGAGGACAGGCTGGGCTCCTGCCTGAGCACTGGTGCAGAGCTCTAGGACCAGGGCAGCGGGAGCCCGGGCCTTCCCCGCTCTCAGGACCCCTGCCTGCCTGCACCAAGAGACATTCACTGGGGATGACCAGGGTGACTACTTCTTGGGCCACCCACTCTGAGCCGGCTGCAGGCTGCAGTCACCCCACTGTGCCCGAGGTGAGGATCCCAACCGAAAAGATGAGAGGACACTTGAGTTTTCACATTTTCCTGAAAACAGACTGTAGAAGAGACCAGGGCATCTGAGACGCCGAGACGTGAGGACGCGGCCCTTTTAATTGGGCGCAGATCCCGTGGTAGCGGCGCCGTCCACAGAGCCCTGCTCCTCTGCAGCCCCATCTCTTCCAGGCCAAACGCCACCCGGAGCTCCTCGCAGGGAGGAGGGAGGGGAACGGGTCCCAGTCCTGAAATATACAATGTGGAACCTCCCAGGAGGCCACGGTCTCGTCAGGTCCCAGAGTGGCTCCTCCCCTCCATGGAGGGGAGACTGTCCGAGCCACCCTAAGCCAGTCTCTGGGGTCCCTTGCGTCACTGCTTGGCCTTCTTCACGATGGTGCCCACGGCAGAGATAACGGTGGTCTTTGAGCCGCTGGCGCTGGTGGTCACGGTGACAACAGCTGGCAGGGTGGCCGTGGTGGTGAGGATGGTGGGCTGGGCGATCGTCGTCACCGGGATGGCTGAGTCCCACTTGCTCTTTCTCTTCTGGGCGTCTGGGGATGCGGCCAGAGAGAAGTCAGGACCACCTAGGCCAGTGGTCTTAGACCAGGGAGCAGAAATGGCAGGCCACAGCCCCAGGAAGCTGAGGGCAGCCAGGGAGCCAGGACCCACCCCAGGCCCGAAGCGCCATGGCCCTGCTCCCGCAGATAAGGTGGGGAGGCCCTGGCTGTGTCTGCGGGGGCGGGCAGGGAGCGGAGCCGCCCATACCTGCAACAGCTGTGCTGGCCGTGGTGGTGGTGGTGGCTGTGGCGTTGGTTGTGGTGCCCTTCTTGGTGCCTGTCACAAACTCAATCTGGGGGCAAGAGGGATGAGAGTTAGTTAGGACCTGTGTATAGTGCGCATCCACGTCTTTTTGCCAGCTGTCTGCTCCTGGGGGACAGGAGGCAACTTGGCACTGCACGAGGGAAGCACTGAGAACCAGCTGTGACTGTTGAGCGGGGGAGGCATTGGAGAGGCGCCTGGAGAGGACGGTTACTCCTTGGAAGAGAGCTTCCCGCAGACACCGGGCCCCTCCCGCCATGGCCATCTCTGCGCGTGCTGGGGCACCCCTGCCCGCCCAGGCCCCGCCCTCACACCTCGGGGGAGGCGGTGCCCGTGCGCACAGGGGAAGGACAGCTCCGGCCCCCAGGTGCTGCAGACACGTCCCTGCAACAAGCCTGGGGTTTGGAAAGGGGGAAGGAGAGAGAGTTGGGAAATTCAATCAAGGGTTAAGAATGAGGACCCCTGATCGCCCCAGCACCAGCTCCCAGAGGGATCAACCCTGTGGCCCCAGGGAGGGGGGCGGGGGACACACGTCCTGGAGGCCACATGTGCTGCGGGAGAAGGACCAGGCTAAACTGCAGGTGGAAGGGCGGGCGTCCTGCGGCTGTGTTCTCTGAGACTCCGGTCAAAAAGGGCACAGCCCAGAGGACTTGGTCTAACGGCCAGGTTTCCATCCCCTGAAGGACCCAGACCAGAGGCAAGCAGCATGATCAGGGTCCTGACGTGAGGGGTCACCTGGCCACAGAGGCACACGGAAACATTCAAGCGGGCTGCAGAGGCCAGTGCTGGAAGCCAAGGACGGCACAGACCAAAGCGCCCTTCCTCTGTTCAGGCTGAGGAGACTGCCGACTGCCGATGGGCCCAAAGGGAGAAAGCCCCCAGGGCTCGGCAGCTGTAAGGGTGTGTATGTGGGGGAGGGGACATAATGCAGCCAACATTAAGAGTCCGAGAAACCAAGTGGAAGCACCCCGGAAGCGTCTTCAAGCTGAGTCATGGAGGCTTAAAATCCAGCACATCTAAGGCTGCTCAGAGCGTGGCTGGGCGATGAACCGCAGTGGGGGGGTGGGGTGAGGGAAGCCCCCTGGCTCAGCCTGCAGGACCCGTGCGCCCCAGACAGCTGCCCCCTTCATCAGGACGTCCACCCATCACTTACTTTGGTTCGCTCCTTTTTGGCCTTTTCCAACTTGTCCATTTCAATCTTCTGGGCTTTGGCTATGAAGACAGGACAGGCAGTTATAGAGCAGCAGATTAAACAAGATAATTCAGGCCAAAGAACCCCGGACTGCCGCCTGCTGCTCTTCCGGGGCTCCCGTTTGCAGCATCTCTTGGTGATGGGCAAAGTCACGAGCCAGCACGAAGCCGGGCCTCACAGTCCAAAGGCCCTGAAGCTGGGGCTGCGCACCCCGTCTGGAGGGGTGAACTGCTCCTGGGCTCCAGCAGGCTGCAGCCACCGGGGAATGCTGGCCTAGGGTAACCACCTTCTCAGCAACCGGGATCTTAGATTTTTATCGTTTCTTTTCTGGCCTGGCTGCTTGGCCCGTGGGATCTCACTACCCCAACCAGGGAACTGAACTCGAGCCCCCTAGAGTGGAGGTGCGGAGTCCTAAGCACCTGACCACCAGAGAAGTCTCTGGATTTTCAGATAAAACACTAGCAGTGAATTCAAATTAAAGCAAGACAGAACTTACAGGGGCCCAACAACACACACCTGCGGGCCAGATCTGGTGGTCCACAGGCCACTCACTGGTTTGGGACCTAGCACCCGAGGGAGCGGGCCCCTTGAAACTCCTCCCAGTTCTCGCAGCTGGGCCCCTGCACAGGGTGCTGAACTCCCGCCGGCCCCCTGCCTGGGACCCATCCACACCTGCTTGGCCAGCCTCTGTGCACCTTCAGACCTCGTTCGGATACGGTGTCCTCCACGAGGCTGCCCACCCTCCCCCGGCCCCCGGTTAGGTGGCCCAGCCTGCATCCTCATCACTCCACTCGTTATTGCTGGAATCCCTCCTCTGATCCTGTCTTCTTCGCTGTTTTGTAAGCTTCTTAAGTCAGGGACCGGGGTCTGAATGGTTCAAGGCCGCATACTCAGCTCCTCAGACATGGCCGAACACGATGGAGACCCTGAAACCTGTGTGGCCTAATGACTGGAGAGACAGACAGATGGATGGGTGAGCGGGCAGATGAACGGCTACCCACCTAATGCCTCGTAGTAGGAGTCTTCAGACCAGCCATGGGGGTCAAACATATCCTGAAAAAGAAAAGTTCAAAGTTGCTGCTGCTGCTGGTGCTGCTAAGTCGCTTCAGTCATGTCCAACTCTGTGCGACCCCAGAGACGGCAGCCCACCAGGCTCCCCCGTCCTTGGGATTCTCCAGACAAGAACACCAGAATGGGTTGCCATTTCCTTCTCCAATGCATGAAACTGAAAAGTGAAAGTGAAGTCGCTTAGTCGTATCCGACTCCTAGCGATCCCATGGACTGCAGCCTACTGGGCTCCTCCGCCCATGGGATTCTCCAGGCAAGAGTACTGGAGTGGGTGCCATCGCCTTCTCCATCAAAGGTGCAGAAAGGGCCAATAAATGGAAATGACTCAGAAACCACATGCTTCTCCCCAAGTCTTTCCATGGATCTTCCTGGGCTGGAGTCTCTGGCCTTCAAGGGCAGGGAGGCTCAGATGCTATCCCGTCTCCAGCCAACCCTTCTTAGGACAGTGAGGGCAGAGAAGCACTGTGGACAGGCTGATCTACAGGGCACGGCGAGTCCACGCTAGCCCCTAACCAAGCAGAGGCCCCGGGGCTCAAACAAGAGAGATGGGGACGGCTCTCCTCTGCTGGCGGCGTGCCACACGGACCTTTCAGTGGGTCCAGGTTGAAGCCAGTGGGCAGGGCACAGGGCCCTGGGTCCCCGCCCTCACCCGCCACCTCTGCAGGTGGCACATACCTTCGGATAGTTGGTGCCGAGTTCGTCAATCGCACAGAACTGGATGAGCTTCTCATAGATGCTGGAAGAAGAAGGCCACAGGGTGTGAGCGGGCCCGAGCCCGAGGCCCTGTGCAGCACCGGATCTCAGGAGGTCAGAGCCACTTAGCGCTTGCGTGCAGACCAAGTCTTTAGCCCAGGTGAACTATTCTAAACGAGTTTCCAAACGGGAGGGCAAATGTCCACTGACTTGACATTAAAAGTCACTTCTGGCCTTCCAACCTTCCACAGAGAGGGACTGGGGCCAGCGGCCAGAGCGAGTATGGTGTCAAGATGAGGTTTCAACTGGACGTCAGACATTCAGTCTGTGGGGCTGGGTTGGAGCCTCCCCATTTAGGCCCATAGGGGCAAGGGCAGCTCTCGCCCTGGGCTCTTTCCTGGGTGTGTCACTTGCTTGAATGCTGGAGAGAGTGAGACCCAGACACAGGTCTGTTTGTCAAACCTGCATACAGAGTCAACAACTTTCTAGAGGTAGGAGGACCTGGGGTGACCATCTAGACAATCCCCTCCTCGTACAGCTGAGGACACTAAGGCCTCAGGTCATGCGCTCCAGGAGGAGATAGGGAATGAGAGCCCAGGCAGACCCCACCCAGCCCACGTCTCGCGGCTTCCCCTCTGCACCTGCTGCCTGGCTCTTCAATGGCAGACGAAGCCTCAGCAAGGTTAACGCAGTCCGGGTGATGGTCTCTCTGGGCTCAGCTGGGATCTGAGCCGGGCCTCTCCCTGCACCTCTCTGGGTGCATTCTTGTCCCCAGTTCAACATCACTCCTCCCACCGCCCCCCTGCTAGCTCATGGAAAACTCACCTGGGATTCCGAAATTCCTTCTTCCTCTGGATAATGTAGTTCATGTCCATCCCCTCCTTTATCTTCCGCTCATACAGCTTCTGGATCTTGTCCTAGGAAGGGAGACAGACGATGGTGATGGAACCCCTCGCGATCCCAGCCTCCGGTCATGTGCTGTGGACACGAGGACCTGGGGGAGCCGCATGAAGCCCTGCTCCCACCAGACGGTCTTCCTCCACCCAGCGCAGACAAGACAGACGGAGACCAGCCTGCTTTCACTGTGCTTTCTCCTGATCCCCTCTGGGTGGTCAGCAGTGGGAGGAGGAAGAAGGCGGAGCTAGAGAAGCCATGGAGAAGACAGTGAACAAACCCCCACTTGGGGATCAGCTGCTGAATCATCTGAAGAGGCGCTTCAAGAGTTAGTGTTGACAGGTGGGGGCTGAATGCTGGATTTTAATTTTAACACGGGGTTAAGACCGAGCAAGAGACCTGGGAAGGCAGGAGGAGCGGTGTCACAAGCCTCCCCAGTGTCCTCTGAGGGGAGGCTCAGAGCTAGCCGGTCCTTGCCACTTTACCAAGAGGCACTGCTGGGGGTCAATAGCCAGTTTCTCATCCAGTCTCCCCTCAAGCCCTGCTCTGGCTCAATGGGAAACCAGAGAACCACCTGGCGGGGTCCAGGCCAGTGGCACAGGTGTCCCCAGGCCCACAGAGATGACGCCGGCAACAGATGGCGGGTTCTCCTACCTCAGGGGAACTAAAACCTTTGCTCATGGTTTCTGCCATTAGCAGGATCTAAAAAGGAGAAACATTTTGATCTTGAAGGCTGGGGCTGGCTATCTCTGCCTGGTGGCTGCTGGACTGTCCTCACAGGCTGCGGCTTGTTGCCTGGAGTGTGAGTGACACGGGGTCGGGGGTCGGGTGGTATGTGGTGGTGGTGGGAAGACGACTCAGCAAAGGGAAGGGATTTCCAGGAAGAGAAGGGACTGTGTGCTGCAGCCCAGCCACCCGGGTCTCGGCACTCCCAGACCCAGGCCCCATTAGTCACCTGTCCGTCAGCGTGTGTGAGGGCTTGCGGCGTGGCCAGAGGCCCCACTCGGGGGCAGCCGGGGGTGTCTGCCCTGCTGTAAGCTCCCCTTCAAAGGGGAACATGCAGAGGGACAAGGAGAAACCGCCCCTGAGGCCGACAGGGAGGAATAAGGCCAGCTGTTCCCTGAGGGCCTGCTCCCAAGGTGACCGCACTCCACACTCCATCTCCGCAAGTCAGGGATCATCAGACAAGAAGCCCATGAACCGCCATTTCAGGAAAACGAGGACTGAAGTGTACGCATTTGCATTCCTACTTGTTTCCTGAACATGCTGATGACCCCTCAGGTTCTTAGCCGAGTTCCTTTGGAGACCCTCCCTGGGCTCAGGGACGCCCAGAAAAGGCACGCTGTTTGCTCTGCTGGCACTGTCCCGGGCAGGCGGGGCCCGGCCGCGGCTGCAGAGGCAGCCAGGGGCAGGCGCCGGCTCCCGGGAGCGGCCTAAGCGAGGTCACCAGGACTGCAGGCGCCTTCTCACTTGGGCTGCCTCTTCTCCAGAAGCCGCTTCAAGTCGGACCCAGCCAGACACCTGCCCAGTCTGCACAGGCCTCAGCAGCTGAGTGTGCGCATACCTGTAAGTGGTTTGAGCACCGGCCGGGGGGCTCCGGAGGGATCTTGATCTCATCAGGTGACATGTTCCGGACTCTTTCAGAAAAGGAGGCTGCGGAGAGAACAGAGGAGTTCTGTGGGTGCGCGGGAGGGACAGGGTCGGGGCACGACATGGACAATAAAAAACCCTTCAAGACAAGAAAGGCACAGAAAGCGTTTTCAAGGAGCGATCACACACTATAAAATAGTAAAACGGCATGCGGAGTGGCTCTCTGAGGGTGCATCTGAGTTGAACTTAAATGACTTGAAGGAGCTGGCAGGTGCAGTGGGGAAAGAAGTCCAGGCAGAGGGCATGAGCAGCCACATCACAGCCCAGACCAGAGGAAAGACTGTGTCCTGGGGGTGCTGGTGAGTGTCTAACACCAGCTGGGAGGTGGGAGGGGCAGACCCAGGACCCGCAGCATCTGCCCCTTTCTCTGGTGTAAATTTTCCCGTCATGGCCAATCAACTTCAAGCTACCAATGTGAAGTCATGAGCTCAGGGATGGGAAGACATGCACACACGGCTCTGCCCCCAACGGGCTCTGCCCCTGAAACACCCTCCCAGGATCCTGGGGACTCAAGAGCTGCTTGGTGCTGTCCTCTCAACTCAGGCTCTGCTGCCCAGGGTCCACCGGAAGCTCAGGGCTCCCTGGGCTTCAGGACTCAGCACTCAAAACTGCTTTGTACATAAATGACATCTATTCAATACAAAATGACCTGCTGGTTATTAGCTTCAGGTCCTTCGGCAGTAAACCAATCAACCCTCACTCGGTCCACTTCATTCCTGGGAACAAAAGGCCTGATTCTGAAGTGAAGACCCACAGCTCCCAAGGGACAATTCCCTCGGCGATGTGCCCCTGCCCACCCAAGTTTCCCTCTCTCTCCACTCCCCTCCCTGCTGCCTCCGGCCACTCTGGCAACTGCAGTTGTGCTCGGATCACCCAGACAATGTGCTGCTTGTTGTAAGATTCTGTCTGTGCTTTTTAAGACATTCGCTCATGAAAAGGACTATACAATGAGCAAACAGCAGGCGGAGCAGGGTGGGGCAGGATGAAGGCAAAGAATGAACAATCCGGCACCACTAACACCCA
>SJYQ01027379.1:0-42072 GCA_006410935.1 Redunca redunca
TTTTTTTTTTTTTAAAGAAATATTTATTTTATTTATTTGGCTGCACCAGATCTTAGTTGGTGCATGTGCGATCTAGTTCCCTGACCAGGGATCAAACCCTCAGCTCCCTATATTGGGAGCATGGAATCTTAGCTACTGGACCACCAGGGGAAGGTCCCAGTTCATGTCTGTTTATAAAAAATATTTTTATTCCTTTATTTTCGGGTGTACTAGATCTTTGCTGTGTATGGGCTTTCTGTAGTTGAGGTGAATGGAGGCTGCTCCCTCGTGGTGGTGTACAGGCTTCTTACTCTGGTGGCTTCTCTTGTTGCAGAGCACAGGCTGTAGCGTGTTGGGGCTTCAGTTGTGTGGGCTCAGTAGTTGTGACACCCAGGTTTAGTTGTCCCAGGGGATATGGAATCTTCCCAGACCAGGGATTGAACCTGTATCTCCTGCATTGGTAGGTGGGGTTTTTTTTGTTGTTGTTGTTTTTTTACCATAGAGCCATGAGGGAAGGCTGGCAGGTGTATTCTTAGCCACTGGACCACCAGGGAAGTCCAGCTCGTGTCTGTTTTTAACAAGTATGCAATTACTTGTCTTACAATTTGTTGAAACAATACATACGTATGTCAGAGTGGTTGGCTGTAAAAACTTGAGCCCAGCTATCATCTGAAGGGTATTCGCACCCACCTTGTGGTATTTCAGACAGCCAGCTAGCTTAGTCTTTCTCTTACGCTTGTTATTGGGACTTATGTAAGAATTCTTCTTAGCACCATCATGAAGTCCCAACAGTAAGGTGAAATGTACACGCCTTTTGAATTTTATAGTCAAAGTACATCCATGTTATAGTTGCTTGCCAGCAAAGATCAGTCTTTACTGGCCAGGAAGAATTCTTTTTTATCCTGGATTTTGGCCCTTCATTTTCTGTTGTAGCTGAGGGTTTGACCTCAAGAGTGATGGTCATTCTCCTCAGGATCTTCATGAAAATCTGCATTTTGGCGGCAGTGTCACTGAAGGTGGCGGGTCCGAAAATTGTCTTTACACACGTGTTATTTTTATTTTCTTAGGTACATCACCTCGGCCAGCACCTAAGGTCGCCAACGGCAAAGGAGCTAGTAGCAGCAGCGGCAGCAGCAGCAGCAGCAGCAGTGATGATGACTCAGAGGAGGAAAAGGCAGTAGCCATCTCTAAGAAGGTATAGGCCTTCATTTCTCCCAGGGAGGAGGGGACAAGGGGGTGGAAGTCCTCCATTTCCTGGCAGGATTGGTTGGGTCAACATTTTCCTATGGTAATTGATTTTCTCTGTGTGATGCAGACCATACCTAAAAAGCAAGTTGTGGCTAAGGCCCCAGTGAAAATGGCTGCTGCACCTGCCCAAAAGAGTTCCAGCAGTGAGGACTCCTCCAGTGAGGAGGAGGAGGAGGAGCAGAAGAAAAAGCCCATGAAGAAAAATCCAGGTGACTGGACACGGGGAGTCAAGCTACCACTGATGTGGGCCCAAAGGCAGGAGGGCCTCTGCAGTCACCACGTGGACCTTGGCCTGACAACTGGCCTGTCCCAGAGAAAGGAGAAAGCCAAAAGTTGCCTTTTGTAACTCAGAAATGGCATGCCATCGTCCCTGCCCTAGTCTGTTAGGAATGAGTCACTAATCCTAGCCCACCCTCAGAGGAAAGGGAATTAAGCTCCATTTCTAGAAGGAAACGGTATCAAAAGGTTTGTGTACATATTTTATCACACTGTCTCTTTTAAACAGGTCCCTATAGCTCAGTCCCCCCGCCTTCTGTTCCCCCACCCAAGAAGTCCCTGGGAACTCAGTCCCCCAAGAAAGCTGCAGAGAAGCAGCAGACTGTGGAAAGCAGCGAGGAGAGCAGCGACGAGTCTGGTGAGTCATCTCCTGTGTTGGGTCTGGGAGTGTGTGAGGAGTAGGGAAGGAAATGCTTCTGTTCCCTTCTGCTTTTCTCTGAAGCACCTCAGGGCTAATCCTCTGTGCGGGTCTTTGCATCTTTGTTGTTTTGGGCTGTGTCACATGTCTTTCGGGGGTCTCAGTTCCCTGACCAGAGATTAAACCACAGCCATGGAAGCGAAAGCCCAGAGTCCTAACCACTAGGAAACCAGGGAACTCCCTTCACTTTTTTTTCCTGCCTCTGGTGGGACTCTGAACCCAGCCTAATGCCATTGCTTCTCTCAAGATTCAAGTTCTGAGGAAGAAAAGAAACCTCTAGCTAAGGCAGTCACCGCCAAGGCAGCTACTAAAGCAGTTCCAGCAAAGGCAGCAGAGAGCTCTTCAGACAGCTCAGGTAAGGACAGTATAGCGTAGGAGGCCCTCAGGGCGATGGTAGCTCCGAGGACCCCCTTTAGCCTGATTCGGGGACCTATTCGCTCTAACCTCCCTGTCTAGACTCCGACAGTTCTGAGGATGAAGCTCCTGCTAAGCCAGTTGGTACCACCAAGAATCCCTCAAGTAAACCAGCCGTCACTCCCAAACAGCCTGCGGCTAAGTTAGCCGCCACTCCCAAGCAGGCCGCGGGCAGTGGCCAGAAGCCTCTAACCAGAAAGGCTGACAGCAGCTCCAGTGAGGAGGAGAGCAGTTCTAGTGACGAGGAGGAGACGAACAAGACTGTAGCCACCCCTAAGCCCAAGGCGACGGTCAAAGCAGCCCTGTCTTTGCCTGCCAAGCAGGCCTCTCAGGGTGCTGGGGGCAGCAGCTCCGATTCAGACAGCTCCAGCAGCGAGGAAGAGGAAGAAGAGAAGACACCTAAACCCCCAACTAAAAAGCCACGGAAGGAGGTGGGAGCCTTAGCCCCTTCCAAACCAGCCTCCGGGAAGAAAGCAAAGGCTGAGAGCAGCAGCAGTTCTTCCTCTGATGACTCCAGTGAGGAGGAGAAGGAGGAGAAACCCAAGGGCAAGGGCACACCAAGACCGCAGGCCACCAAGGCCAATGGCACCTCTGCACTGACTGCCCAGAATGGAAAAGCAGACAGGGGCAGCAACGAGGAGGAGGAGAAGAAAAAGGCAGCAGTGGCGGTTGCCAAGCCAGGTCTGTATCCAAAAAACCTGCCTCCTGGGTTTTTCCCCTAAACAAGAATGGGCTGTACTCTAGAGGAGTGGATTAGGGAGCCAAAGCCCCTGACCAGCTTCCAGTTAGTTGGAGGCCCTCGGTGTGGGAGCCTGGGAGGAGGGGATAGGAAACTGGTTTCCTGAGTCTGGCTTTCTGTTCTGTAGGTTCAGAAAAGAAGAAGAAGAAGAAGAATGAGGCTGCTAAGGAGGCAGAGACTCCTCCAGCAAAGAAGATAAAGCCTCAGACCCCCAACACATTTCCTAAAAGGAAGAAGGTAGGTTGTCTTGTTTTCGTCTCAGGAGCCAGCTTTCGGAGTAGACAAAAACTGCAGATCATCTGGACACCTTTTTGCCTGGCCTGGCACACATGCTCAAGTGTGTAGCTCAGGAGGGCCTTTTTGTTCCATGACTGTTCCATCCTGAATTTCCTACTCCATTGTTCCCCAGGGAGAACGAAGGGCATCCTCCCCATTCCGAAGGATCAGGGAAGAGGAGATCGAGGTGGATGCTCGAGTGGCAGACAATTCCTTTGACGCCAAGGTGAGGAGAACGAGGGGTCTTCACTATCCTTGAGGGGGTGGGGTGGGGTGGGAGAGAGTTCAGCGTTTGTTCCTGGTTGATAGGTTCTCTGGGTTTGAGTTGCCTGGAGCAAGAAGAAATGACAGGGCCCTGGGGTCGCTCTTCTGTGTGCTAACCACCTCTTTCTGCTTACCAGCGGGGTGCAGCTGGAGACTGGGGGGAGCGCGCCAATCAAGTTCTGAAGTTCACCAAAGGCAAATCCTTCCGGCACGAGAAAACCAAGAAGAAGCGGGGCAGCTACCGGGGAGGCTCCATCTCTGTCCAAGTCAACTCTGTTAAGTTTGACAGTGAGTGACCGTGGGCTGTCTATGGCACAGCAGGGGTGATGATCTGAGCCCACTCACCGTCCTCAGTGGACCTGGGAATCCTAGGCTCTCAGGGGAGGGTCTTGGTGAAGAGAGCAGTTTAGAATAGGTCTGAAGACTCTGCACTGTAACACCCTCTAAGGTCCTTTTTTGTGTTTGTGGTTTTGTACAGATTTGTTTTTTGAGTGTTGGGTAGCAAGGACAAAGAGTGTTCATTTTTAAGAAAAATTTTAGTTGTCATTCCCTCCATGTTCTGTGAAAGTCTTCATACTGAGAAATTTGTATATTTCCTATTAAATCATTTCTTACTGATTTTTGTTGTGGTTTTCAGAGGTGGGTTCCCCCAGATTAAAATCTTAGCTTATCTCCCAAGACTTGGTAAAGGTCACATGTAAGAATTTTTATAATTGGAGAACTCTGCCTATGTGAGTGCTCATGTCCACTTTTCATGCTTCCTACCCCTCAGAGCCCTGATGAAGGGCAATTAACATTAAGCATTGTTAATGTATATATCTGTTAAGCATGAACTAGGTACCTCATTCATGGGGTCTAGGACTGAAATCTTCAGCCAGCATGGACTTAACCTACTTTGGAGGATAAAAGTCATTGTTTTATTTCAGACAAAATTCTAATGTGTGAATACCCTGGGGTCAGCCTGGATATTTTTTGTATTTTTATTATCACATAATGTTTGCAATATATGTTTATTAATTTAAAAGCATAAACTTTTTTACTGTTCAAAGATAATTTTTGATTGGCTTCTGAGGACCATATCTTCTCAGTTTTTTTACATTTTAAAGCACAAAATTTAATCTGAAAAGCACATATCATTTGGTATTTCTGTCTTGGTGGCGTGGTGACACAAAATAGTTTGATTAACTTTTTACATGTTTGGGAGTCACTGATCAAGAAAGTGAAGGAAGAAATCTATAATGAAAAACCTCAGTAGGAATTAAGTTACATTAGTCAGCTGAATTTATAGGTAACCTATGTATATGCTAATGGAGAAGAGAAGAACCTTTACAAAGCATTTTATCTAGTATTACTTGAGTTATAGTGGTGTTGGGAGAGCATTCTAAGAGGGTTATTGTGTCTTGTAGTTGATGCATGGGAGCAACTCATATGCTCCCTCTAGAACCTGACTGTCAGTATCAGTGGAGGTAACAATAAAAAAAACCTCTGAGCAGAGATACGGCTCTTGGGCCATGCAGGCTTTTTGTAGAACTGTAGGAGATTAATGTTGGCAGTGCTCAGGCAGAGCAAGTGAGGAGGAAAGTTGAGTTCTCCAGTCTCTCCCAGGTTCTCTGGTGCTCGGCTGTCCCTGTGTTGGGAAAGTGTGCCGTAACTTGATAGATGAGGTGTAAGTTAAGATTAGCCTCCCTTTGTTTGGGTTCCAAGTAACCTGATAACCTGGTTTTCTGTGTTACTGCCACTAGGAAGAAAGTATGCTGACATACGTATAAAGTCTGCATGGTGAAAGTTCTACATCTTAACTACAAAATAATAAACTGACTGGTTTATATGTGTTTTGGGAGTTTTACTAATGTGAATCCAAAGCCCTCCTACCTCCTACTCAGAACAACTTGGGTGCCAGTTAGATAGAGGGCTAGGGTTCAGACCTCTGGAGGCTCACTGTGGACTATACCTTCCTGACTATACCTTGTGTCATGGTATCTTATTCAGGCTATAAGTCCAGTGTTTGGGTGGTCTAAAACTGCTGCTGCTGCTAAGTCACTTCAGTCGTGTCTGACTTTGTGTGACCCCAGAGACAGCAGCCCACCAGGCTCCCCGCCCCTGGGATTCTGTAGGCAAGAACACTGGAGTGGGTTGCCATTTCCTTCTCCATTGCATAAAAGTGAAAAGTGAAAGTGAAGTCGCTCAGTCGTTTCCGACTCTTCGCAACCCCATGGACTGCAGCCTACCAGGCTCCCCTGTCCATGGGATTTTCCAGGCAAGAGTACTGGAGTGGGGTGCCATCGCCTTCTCTGGGTCTAAAACTGGTGGTTGGCAAAATGGGCCATGGACTGGATCCAGTTGACCAGGAGCTAAGAATGGCTTTTACATTTTTTAAAGGGCTCAAAAAAAGTGACAAGACTATGTGATCATAAAGGATATAATATTTCCTGTCATGTTTTACAGTTTGCTTAATCCCTGGCTAAATCAGTAATTTCACAACACTGGCTGAAAGTTACGACTATCTGGGGATCTTTTGAAAACACCAATGCCCTGGGACCCATCTGCTGACCAGTTGAGTCAGATCCTAGTGCCCTCTGGTGGATTCTGGGAGTTGGGATTTTTTTTAAGCTCCCAGGCAGGCGATGCTGAAGAAACCTGAAAACCACTGATCTAAACACCATTTGAAAATAAATGAGTGGGTAACTTTTCTTCCTTTTATCCTTTCATTTTCAAATGTACTTACTAAATCTAATAGTATAAGGTAAAAATTTAAGTTTCCAATTTATCCATGTTTTCTAGGACTTGTTTCTTTTCTCTTTTCAGAATTTCTCTGTGCATCTTTTCCCATTTCTCCTCACACATGGAGAAGCTCGCTATATGCAGTGTCTCATAATTTTGGAGCTCATTTTTAACAGCTGCGTGGTACCCCATTGTATGGAAATAGCTCAGATTATTTTAACTAGTACCTTATTGGTAGCTGTTTGGGTTGTTTTTGTATTTTGTTATTCTAAATAGTGCTGCAGTGGATATTTTATACATGAGACAATTGTATGTGTGTGGGTATTTTTATAGGAAGTATTCCTAAGAGTGTTGGGTCAAAGGCTATGTACTTTTAGTTTATTCATCACTACCCTCCAAGACCACTGTAACAACTTGTAGTTCCAACAACACTTAAAGTACCTTTTAGCTTGCCCTCTTGCCAACACAACCAAATTGACTTTTGCCACTTGGATAAATGACAGTGCTCAGTTTTTTTAAATTGTGGTAAAAAAACATTTAAATTGCCATCTTAATCAGTTATAAGTGTATGGTTCAGTAGTGTTAAGTATATTGACATTGTAGTACAACAGATTGCTATGATTTTGACCAGATAGTTCATAATGAGTGCAATCAGACTTTATTTGTCCTTTTGCACTTAGCATGATGTCCTCAGGTTTGCTCATGTTGTAGCATGTGGCAGTATATTGACATTGTAATGCAACAGATGACTGATGTTGACTAGATCTTACGAGTGACGTTAGAGTTTATATGTCCTTTTGTACTTAGCGTGATGTCATCAGGTTTACTCATGTTGTAGCATGTAGCAGGATCTTTTCCAAGGCTGCAGTTCATCATATGTACCACATATGATATAATTTGTCCATTTCATTGTTTAGTTTCAGGGACCTGAATTCCCACCTGTTGCTGATGGGTTCTGGCAGTGTGGCTGAAATCCATGTGTTCAGTGAGTCGCACACAGGATAGCTCATGCTCCTCTGCAGTGTACTTCACATGGACACAAGGCGGAAGACTTTCCAACATCTTTCCATGCCTTTATGTTTCACAGGTTATATCCTCACTGTCACCCAACCCTGTTAGTGAAAGTGAGTCACTCAGTCATTGCCAACTCTTTGTGACCCCATGGGTCCATGGAATTCTCTAGGCCAGAATACTGAAGTGGGTAGCGTTTCCCTTCTCCAGGGGATCTTCCCAACCCAGGGATCGAACCCAGGTCTCCCATATTGCAGGTGGATTCTTTACCAGCTGAGCCACAAGGGAAGCCCAAGAATACCGGAGTGGGTAGCCTATCCCTTCTCCAAGGGATCTTCCTGACCCAGGAATCGAACTGGGTCTCCTGCATTGCAGGCGGATTCTTTACCAACTGAGCTATCAAGTAAGCCCCAAACCCTGTTAAGTAAATATTAACTAGATCATGGTGTCTCAACCTTATTATTTGAGGCCAGGTAATTCTTTATGGAGAGCTCTACTGTTGGAACATGTGTAGCAGCATCCCTGGCCTCTGCCCTCTAGATGCCAGTAGCATCCCTTAGTTTGGACAACCAAAAATGGCTCCAGATATTGCCAGATACCTCTCGAAAAATTTTGAGAACTGCTGGGATTTATTAATTTGCTTAGGGTTGATAAAAACTGCAGCTTAGTGGCACATGTGAGACAAAAGCTCAGATCTCTCTAAAAATTTATCTGTATTCAACACTGAGTACCTATTATGTACAGCCATAGAACTCCCTGAGAGCTCAGTGTCCAATAAGGGAAGTCAGGGATGGGAACAGTTCTGTACACCATGCTGAGTCCTTTCTCCAAGGGCCAGCACAGTACCCCCAGGGACAAGCAAGAAAAGACTTGACCAACCTTGCTCCAGAATTGTGAGGAGAGTAGCAGCAGCCAGGTGTGAAGAAAGCACATGGCATGCAAGGAAGAGGAAGTGTTTCCATTGTCAAGGCTCTCTTCTCCCACTGGAGGAGGGTTGGAGGAGAGTTGGAAGGGTGTGTGGTAAGAAGGGCAGGATAATAATCTGACTGAGGAGTCAACAGCAATGATCTTTTATGCCCAAGTCAGGGATTAGTACTTTATTTTGTTCACATGATTATGTTAGGGGCTTGCCAATCCGATGCAGTGCACCAGGCACTCACACAGCTACATGCTGTCACTTCAGTCATTTCCGACTCTGCAACCCCATGGACTGTAGCCTGCCAGGCTCCTCTGTCCATAGAATTTTCCCGGCAAGGATGCCGTAGTGGGTTGCCATTTCTTACCCTGGGGGATCTGACCAACCCGAGGATTGAGCTTTGTCTCCTACTTGACAGTCAGGTTCTTTACCACTAGCATCACCTGGGAAGCCCAACACAGCTGCAGGGAAAGCAAAGTTCCTACCAACAACTGAATTCCCACCCCCTGCACGATGCAGAGCTGTCTTACGCTGTCTGCAGTTAACTGAAGAGGCCAGTAGGTGGGGTGCTTGCGCACTATAGGAATCTGGACTCTAGAGGCTTCAGTTCAGTTCATTCCCTCAGTCATGTCCAGCTCTGTGACCCCGTGGACTGCAGCATGCCAGGCTTCTCTGTCCTTCACCATCTCCCAGAGCTTGCTCAAACTCATGTCCGTTGAGTCAGTGATGCCATCCAACCATCTCATCCTCTGTCATCCCCTTCTGCCTTCAATCTTTACTAGCATCAGGGTCTTTTCCAGTGAGTCAGTTCTTCACATCAGGTGGCCAAAATATTATTGGAGCTTCAACTTCAGCATCAGTTCCTTCTGATGAGTGGTCAAGACTGATTTCTTTTAGGATTAACTGGTTTGATCTTATAGTCCAAGGGACTCTCAAGAGTTTTCTCCAACACCACAATTCTGTGGCTTACAGCCAATCAACTCATTACTACAGGGCTTTTTAAAGGGTCCTGGGATGTTGGTACTGAAACATGAGATATGCAGAGGACTAGGAGTCCTGCAGCCATAAAATTAAAGGAGCTATGATCAACCTAGACAGCATATTAAAAAGCATGGACAAAGGTCCATCTAGTCAAAGCTATGGTTTTTCCAGTAGTCATGTATGGATGTCAGAGTTGGACCATAAAGAAGGCTGAGCACTGAAGTATTGATGCTTTTGAACTGTGATGTTGGAGAAGACTCTTGAGAGTCCCTTGGACTACAACAAGATCCAGCCAGTCAATCCTAAAGGAAATCAGTCCTGAATATTCATTGGAAGGACTGATGCTGAAACTGAAGCAACTGTACTTTGGCCACCTGATGCAAAGAGCTGACTCATTGGGAAAGACCCTGATACTGGGAAAGGTTGAAGGCAGGAGGAGAAGGGGAAAACAGAGGAAGAGATGGTTGGATGGCATCACCGACTTGATGAACATGAGTTTGAGTGAGCTCCAGGAGTTGGTGACGGACAGAGAAGTCTGGTGTGCTACAGTCCATGGGGTCACAGTCAGACACAAATGAGCAACTAAACTGAGGAGTCTGACTGAACTGAGGAGTCCTGGAAGCTGAGAACTGGAACCTGGCCCATATTGAGAACTCAATTGTGAGCTGTCAGATGGCCTGAGGGTTTCTGAAAAAGGAATGACTGGAAACCTTGAAAGATACATTGTCTTCTGGAATCTGCTGGAGTGGACTGGATGGGAGAACAGAACTGGATTTCATTCAGGACAGTGGTTCCAGTGTGTATATAGGATATCCACAAAGTCTAGAAACGGAGATGATAATATTATCTTCCTATGGAAGAATTCCTGATTATATAATGTCTTTTTGCTGGTGTTTCTAGACTGCATGGACTGTATGGATCTGTAGTGGTCAGGAAGCCTGACACTTTGATAGCCTCTCAGAGAGCCTGTATGTTCAGTGAAGAGGGATCTGTAGTGTCAAGGAGCATCCTGGGTCTTTCTTTTTTTTTTAATTGAGATATAGTTGATATCCTGAGTCTTTAGGATCTCAAATCCTTGCTTTGGGAATCCCATCTGGTTGTAATAGAAAAATTATCTCTTTGCCCAGAGGGTTTTGAGAACTAAAGGTTGGCAGTTCAGAGGAGATTGGCAGCAACTGCAGCTGCTGAGGTAGTGGTACAGTCAGGCAGCCATGACACTGAAGAAAAGACGAGGTCAGCAGGAGCTGAGGCCCATGATGATTAATTGGCCGCAATGTGGGCATTGGCCTGTGGGCAGCAGGGTGACAGGGTGACAGCCAAGCAGTAGCTAGCAGGCCAGCAGCAGCAGTTGACACAAAAGCTGATGGTGTGCAGAGCTGTCGGCAGCTGTTCTGACTTCAAATAATAACTCTACTCCTATCTCAGTTTAGAGATCAGGGTGTGATTATAAATGTGACCTATTACAGGATGGTGGGTGAAGTCTATGAAAATATAATTCTGATGAGGGGAATCTGCCAATCCCCTAATTGAAGAAACTCCTAAGTCATATTTTTATTATGCTGAGTACTTAGAATATAATGCTAAGGCTTCCTTTCTTTTTTTTTTTTTTTTTGCGAGGGTTGAGGAGTTCTGCTGCACTAGGCAACATGCAGGTTCTTAATTTCTGGCCAGGGATCAAACCTGTGACCCCTTCATTGCAAATGTAAAGTCTTAACCACTGGACCACCAGGGAAGTCTCTGGACTTCATTTCTTTTCAAAGAAATATTCACTAAAAGTACTCCTTTCAGATGCATCAGTTCAGTTCAGTTGCTCAGTCATGTCCAGTTGTTTGCAACCCCATGAACTGTAGCACGCCAGACTTCTCTGTCCATCACCAACTCCCGGAGCTCACTCAAACTCATGTTCATCAAGTCAGTGATGCCATCCAACCTCTCTTCCTCTGTTTTCCCCTTCTCCTCCTGCCTTCAGTCTTTCCCAGTATCAGGGTCTTTTCCAATGAGTCAGCTCTTCGCATCAGGTGGCCAAAGTACAGTTGCTTCAGTTTCAGCATCAGTCCTTCCAATGAATATTCAGGACTGATTTCCTTTAGGATTGACTGGCTGGATCTCGTTGTAGTCCAAGGGACTCTCAAGAGTCTTCTCCAACATCACAGTTCAAAAGCATCAATTCTTCAGTGCTCAGCCTTTATGGTCCAACTCTGACATCCATACATGACTACTGGAAAAACCATAGCTTTGACTAGATGGACCTTTGTCCATTCTTTTTAATATGCTGTCTAGGTTGGGCTTAGCTTTTCTTCCAAGAAACAAGAGTTTTTAAATTTCATGGCTGCAGTCACCATCTGCAGTGATTTTGGAGCCCAAGAAAATAAAGTCTGTCACTGTTTCCATTGTTTCCCCATCTATTTGCCATGAAGTGATGGGACCAGATGCCATGATCTTCATTTTTTTAATGTTGAGTTTTAAGCAGGCTTTTTCACTCTCCTCTTTTGCTTTCATCAAGAGGCTTTCTGGTTGCTCTTCACTTTCTGCCACAAGGGTGTTGTCATTTGGGTATCGGAGGTTATTGATATTTCTCCTGGCAATCTTGATTCCAGCTTGTGCTTCATCCAGCCTGGCATTTCACATGATGTACTCGGCATTATAAGTTAAATAAGCAGGGTGACAATATACAGCCTTGATGTACTCCTTTCCCAATTTGGAACCAGTCCAATGTTCAATGTCAGGTTCTAACTGTTGCTTCTTGACCTGCATATAGACTTCTCAGGAGGCAGGTAAGGTGGTCTGTCTTGTATTCCCATCTCTTTAAGAATTTTTCAGTTTGTTGTGATCCACATAGTCAAAGGCTTTGGCATAGTCAATAAAGCTGAAGTAGATGTTTTTCTGGAATTCTCTTGCTTTTTTCTTCATCCCAATAGATGTTGGCAATTTGATCTCTGTGGCAATTTGATCTCTGGTTCCTCTGCCTTTTCTAAATCCAGTTTGACCATCTTGAGTTCTTAGTTCATGTACTGTTGAAGCCTTGCTTGGTGAATTTTCAGTATTACTTTGCATGTGGGATGAGTGCAATTGTGTGGTAGTTTGAACTTTCTTTGGCATTGCCTTCCTTTGGGATTGGAATGAAAACTGACCTTTTCCAGTCCTGTGGCCACTGCTGAGTTTTCCAAGTTTGGTGGCATATTGAATGCAGCACTTTCACAGCATCATGTTTTAGGATTTGAAATAGCTCAACTGAAATTCCATCACCTCCACTAGCTTTGTTCGTAGTGATGCTTCCTAAGGCCACTTGACTTCGTATTCCAGGATGTCTCGCTCTAGGTGAGTGATCACACCATCATGGTTATCTGGGTCCTGAAGATCTTTTTTGTATAGTTCTTCTGTGTATTCTTTACACCTCTTCTAAATATCTTTTGCTTCTGTTAGATCTATACTGTTTTTGTCCTTTTTTGTGCCATCTTTGCATGAAATGTTCCCTTGGGGTATCAAATTTTCTTGAAGAGATCTCTAGTCTTTCCCATTCTGTTGTTTTCCTCTATTTCTTTGCATAGATCACTAAGGAAGGCTTTCTTATTTCTCCTTGCTATTCTTTGGATGCATACTTTACCTCATTTACTATGACTTCACTCTGTTTTCAAAATATATTTTTTTTAATGCATATTTTATCTTAATTACTCTTAAAATCTCTTGCAGCTTTCAAAATATATACCTCTATTTCTTTCCAAAAAAATTATTTTTGCCACACCATGCAATTTGTGGGCTCAGCAAGTATACTCCAATTTAAAAAACAATTCACGTCTAAGAACGCCAATAAAGAAAATGTCAGGACTTTCCTGGTGGTACAGTGGATAAGAATCCAGCAGCCGTTGCAGGAGACATGGGTTTGATTCCTGGTCTAGAAAGACTCTACACGTCACAGAGTAACTGAAGGCCATGCACCACAATTACTGAGCCCACAAGTTGCAACTACTGAAGCCTGAGTGCCTAGAACCTGTGCTCTGCAACAAGAGATACCATCTTAAGTTATTCATACAGAGTAGTTTAATTGCCCTAAAAATTCTGTGTTCTTTCCATTCTTCCCTCTTTCCTACCTACCCCTGGCAACACTGATTTTTGTACCGTCTCTCTGGTTTTACCTTTTCTGAATTGTCAAATAGTTTGAATCATACAGTATGTAGACTTTTGAGCTGGCTTCTTTCACTTAGTAAAATACATTCAAGTTTATTCCATATCTTGTCGTGGCTTGATAGCTCATTTCTTTTATTGTTGAATAATAGTCATTATATGGATGTACCACTGTTTGTTTGTTTGTTTCTGTTTAGGTGTTGAAGGACATCTTGGTTGTTTCAAAGTTTGGGTAATTATGAATAAAGCTGCTCTAAATACTTATGTGCAGTTGCTTCTTGGCCTTTTGGCTAAGTTCAAGTGTGTAAACATTTATATGCAGGTTTTTGTGTGGACATAAGTCTTCAACTCATTTGGATAAATACCAAGGAGCATGAGGGCCAAATTGTATGATTAAGAGAAAGTTTAGTTTTGTAACACACTGCCAAACTGTATTTATTCAGATTTGTCTTATGGCCTAGATTATAGTCTACCTTGGGGCTTCCCAGCTGGTGCCAGTGGTAAAGAACCTGCCTGCCAATGCAGGAGACTTAACCAATGTGTGTTCTATCCCTGGGTTGGGAAGATCCCCTGGAAGAGGGCATGGCAACCCACTCCAGTATTCTTGCCTGGAGAATCCCATGGACAGAAGAGCCTGGCGGGCTTGGGTCCATGAGGTCACAAAGAGTCAGTTACAACTAAAGCAATTTAGCATGAATATGCACATAGTCTTTCTTGGTAAGTGATCCATGTGCACTTGACAATAATGTGTTTGGAGTTGGTGGTGTTCCATAAATGTCACTAAAATCAAATTGATGGGGCTTCCCTGGTGGCTTAGTATGCCTGCCAACGCAGAAGACAACAGGTTCCATCCCTGATCTGGAAAGATCCCACATACTGCAGAACAGTATGTTCTACAGTAAGCCCTTGTGCCACAACTATTGAGGCTGTGCTCTAGAGCCCAGAGGTGGAAACTACTGAAGCCTGTGCACCCTAGAGCCTGTGCTCTGCAACAAGGGAAGCCCACGTGCTGCATCTGGAGAGTAGCCCCTGCTTGCCATAACTAGAAGAAAGCCTGTGCAGCAGTGAAGACCCAGCACAGCTGAAGAGAAATAAAGAATTTTAAAAAATCAAATTGGTTGATAGTGTTCTTCAAATTTATATTATTGCTGATTTTCTGTCTAGCTTTACTGTCAGTTACTTAGGGAAAAGTGCTAAAATCTCCAACTATAATTGCAGATTTGTCTATTTCTTATTTTTAATATAGCCATTCTGACTTTCATTTGGTTATTATTTGTATAATATACATTCTCCCATCTTTTTACTTTTAACCATATGTTTCCTTATATTTAACTGAGTATCTTATAGACAAGAAACTCTATAGTTTTAGTTTTGTTTTTGGTTTTTGAATCCAATCTGACCTTCCTTGCCTTTTGATTGGGGTGTTTGCTACATTTACAGTTAATGTAATTATCAATGTGATTGAGTTTGAAGCTACCATCTTTCAGTTACTTCCTATTTGCCCAGTCTTCTCTTTGTTCCTTTTTTCTTGTCTCTCTGATTTCTTTCAGATTGAATTTTTTGGTGATTCTATTTTATCTTCATTATTGGCTTATTAGTTGTATCGTTATTTAGTTTTATAGAATAGATTTTTTTTTTGGTCATTCTGTATGGCTTGGGGGGAGATTGAAGCTTGGCAGGACAGTGAAAGTGCACAGTCCTAACCACCTGGTCACCAGGGAATTCCCTATAAAATACAATCTTTAAATATCAGTCTACCTTCAAATAATATATCACTTCATGTGTACTATAAAACAGTAGAGCAGTAATTTTTTTCCTCTTTTATACTACTGTGATCATACATTTTTCTTTTACATGTACTATAAATCCTATTGTAATTTTTGCTTTAAAGAACCAATTATCTTTTGAAGAGATTAAATATTAAATGTATTTTACATTTACTCATATTTACTATTTCTGACACTTTTCATTATGTTGTGTAGATTCCACATGTGGAAACATGGTATCTTTATCAGTGGTTTCAGAAATTTTATTGTAACATGATATGATGTGGTTTTCCCCAGGTTTATTCTGCTTGGGATTCATTAAGCTTCTTGGATCCATGAGTTTTATAGTTTTCAGCAAATTTGCAAAATGTATGGCCATTTTGTCTTTAAATATTTTTTTTCTAAGCCTCTTTTCACACATCTTTCTTTATGGGATCCTCTTGAGATATTACATATATGTCAGTCTACTTAATATTATTCCATACACAAATGGTGTTCTGTTCATTTTTTTTCTGTCTCTGTACTTCACCTTGCTTAGTTTCTATTTCTGTTTCTCCTAATCACCAATTTTCAGCATCTGCTTTTATTCCATCCAGTGTATTTTCCATCTCAGATACTATGTTTTTCATATCTAGAGATTTCATTTGGATCTTTCCTTTATCTCCCACTTCTCTAATTATCTTGGTCAGGTTTTCCTCTACCTTTTTGAAGATATAAAGCATATTTATAGTAGCAGCTTTTATGTTGTTGTTTGTTCCATCACCATTAAAATTTCTGGATCTGTTTTATTTATTTTTTCTATTTTTTTTTTAAGCAAAATTGTTCAGAAAAATTTTTTTTTTGCCCCATTTGTGTTATATGGCTTGTGGGATCTTAGTTCTCGGATGACAAGGGGAAAAACCTGGACCTCAGCAGTGAAAGCACTGGGTTCTAACCACTGGACAGTCAGGTAATTCCTGGTTCAGGTTTTATTCACCAGTCAATAGCTGCTCTCTCTCTCCTTCCTTCATCCTGCTGTGCTCCCTTCCACATTCCTAGATTCTGGAGAGGAATTCTCTGGCCTCCTGAGCTGTAATCTGAGAAGGGAGGTCAGTGAAGAGAGCTGGAAGACAGCAGTTTGCTGTTGAGGCTGGCTAGGCAGGCCAGCCCTTCCATCAGCATGTGTTCCAGCACTTGTAATAATCACCCTGTCTCCCATTTAAGACTGGCTTTTATCTCACTGGTGGTCCTGTAGCCATTCTTCCCTGCCAGCTCTAGCACCTCATTGTTTGTAATTCATACTGAACTCAGCTGAAACAGAGTGAATAGGTAAGTGCCACCCACAGGGATAATGCTGAAGCCAATGCCATGTGCCTTTATTTACTTGATGACCCTTATCAAGTTGTCTTGGCTGACATCTGGATTGAATTTTTCCCTTCCCTATAAAACCTGTTGATGTAGCAGTTGCTTCAAAGTTCTCAAACTTCCATTCTGGTGCTTCAGAGCTAGGCACACTTTGATAATCTGTATGCCCAGCATCTCATACCAAAATCCTTTTCTATAAATCAGGGGATCCATCCCAACGGTGGCACGCATGTCCTGGAACTGCATCTGGAACTTGAGACTCCTTTGGGTGTCCTGCTTGTGCTTGCTGGCAAATTGTCCCAGATTAGTTTTGAAGCTGCTTTGGGGAAGTAATGCTGCCTCCCACATGATGTGGCTCATACTGGTGACTTAGGTGCTGTTGTTTGGATTTGTATTTCCCTGATGGCTAATGATACTGACCATCTCTTCATGTGCTTATTGGCCACTTGTATGCCTTCTTTGGAGAACTGTCTATTCATTTTCTTTCAGCCAACCTGCAAATGGAGATATGAAATCCACAGTGTAAAAGATGTTGGTAAACCATTTCTGGAATTCTGGGTTCTACAATAGTAAGAAAAGTAGCTGCTCACTGTATTGTTATAATGTCTTCTGGAATATTATATACATCTCTACTCCCACTATCAGGTAATGAGAAGACTCCTATGTCCAGATGTGTAGCTTGAATAAGATAGGTTTGTTGTGACTCTGCCAAGACAAATTAGTTGCAAAATGTACACATGTGTGATTACATGAAAAATCCTTGATCACAGCCTATTCAGCTGCTGCCTCTTCTATCTTTTTAATCTTTTTACCCATTGTAACAATGGCAATGTTAGTTTTTAATCTGTTAATCTTTAGGATTAAATTTTATACAGGTTGTACCTCAAAGATTGTGAACTCAGTTCCAGATTACAGTATTTGCAGTAAAGCAAATATTGCAATAAAGTGAGTCATGAATTTTTGGTTTTCCGGTGCATATAAAAGTTGTATTTACCCCATACTTAAACCATTTTTCAAATTTTTTATTTATTTTGGCTGCACTGAGTCTTCATTGCTGTTCACGAGCTTTCTCTAGTTGCAGTGAGCAGGGACTATTTTGTAGTTGCAGTGTGCAGGCTTCTCACTGCAGTGGGTTCTCGTTGAAGAGCGCAGGCTCTAGGGCGGGAGGGCTTCAATAGTTGCAGCAAAGCGGACCTTTGCTGCAAAGTGATGTCTCTGCTTTTTAATATTCTGTCTAGGTTTGTCATAGCTATTCTTCCAAGAAGCAAGCATCTTTTAATTTCATGGCTGCAGTCACCATCCACAATGATTTTGGAGCCCAACAATGTACCTTAATTAAAACGTTTAAAAAAATAAAACATTTAGTTCAGTTCAGTTCAGTCGCTCAGTTGCTGTCTGACTCTTTGCAACCCCATGAATTGCAGCATGCCAGGCCTCCCTGTCCATCACCAACTCCTGGAGTTCACTCAAACTCACGTCCATCGAGTCGGTGATGCCATCCAGCCATCTCATCCTCTGTCGTCCCCTTCTTCTCCTGCCCCCAATCCCTCCCAGCATCAGAGTCTTTTCCAATGAGTTAATTCAAATGTTAGGTAGTTAGAATAGGGAAACGGAGTCCAGAATGGTAGTGGATAAAAGAAGAGAAAAGCCCGGGAAAATGAGTGAGGACCTCAGGTAAAACAAACAACACTCCTGGCTGGCCCAATTTACATAGGACAGGCCCAGGGAGAGAAAAACATATAAAAAGAGGAGCCAAAGGGCTGGGCCTCTCTCCCCCATGCGCTGGGGTGCTCTTCTCTTTGCATTTTTGGGTTGACATGCCCTCACATCTTGAAGATGGATTTTCCTGTTATTATCTAAATAAAATAGAGCTGTAACACAGAGCTGTAACACTGATTTGTCTAAGAGCTATAACACTGTCTGCTCGAGACCTGAGAGCTATAACACCATCTGTCCAAGACCCCAGAGCTGTGACACGCCAAAGGCTTTAATGTCCATCAATCCAAATCTTTGTTGTGACGAGACAGAACAGAGGAGCATACACTCGCCTGATAAAAACATGCTAACCATCATCTGAAAATGTAGAGTTCTCATGAGTCTTCAATTTGTAGAAAACACAAGATCTGTGAAGTGCGATAAACAGAAGCCCAACAAAATGAGAAATACTTTTAAGATCTGTCCCAGGAACTTATAATTTAATAGAAGAGGAAACAATAATTTTAAGTTAAATCCAAAATCACTGCAGATGGTGATTGCAGCCATGAATTTAAAAGATGCTTACTCCTTGGAAGGAAAGTTATGACTAACCTAGATAGCATATTCAAAGGCAGAGACATTACTTTGCCAACAGAGGTCCATCTAGTTAAGGTTATGGTTTTTCCAGTGTCATGTATGGATGTGAAAGTTGGACTGTAAAGAAAGCTGAGCACCGAAGAACTGATGGTTTTGAACTGTGGTGTTGGTGAAGACTCTTGAGAGTCCCTTGGACTGCAAGGAGATCCAACCAGTCCATTCTAAATGAGATCAGTCCTGGGTGTTCTTTGGAAGGACTGATGCTGAAGCTGAAACTCCAGTACTTTGGCCACCTGATGCGAAGAGTTGACTCTTTGGAAAAGACTCTGATGCTGGGAGGGATTGGGGGCAGGAGGAGAAGGGGACAACAGAGGATGAGATGGCTGGATGGCATCACCGACTCAATGGACATGAATTTGGGTGAACTCTGGGAGTTGGTGATGGACAGGGAGGCCTGGCATGCTGCAATTCATGGGGTCGCAAAGAGCCAGACATGACTGAGCAACTGAACTGAACTGATGGCTAATTATGCTGACCATCTCTTCACATGCTTATTGGCTACTTGTATGCCTTCTTTGGAGAACTGCCTATTCACATTCTTTGCACATTTTTTACTTTGTTGTCTTTTTATTGTTGAGTGGTGAAAGAGTTTTTGTATATACTTGTATGTTGATGTCCATTGCAGCATTCACAGTAGCCAAAAGGTAGAAACAACCAAAATGTGCATCAGCAGGTGAATGGACAAAATGTGCATACAATGAAATATTAATCAGCCAAACAAAGGAATGAAGTTCTGATACATGCTACTACATGGATGAACCTTATAAAGATAATGTTAGGGGCCTCCCTGGTGGCTCAGTGGTAAAGAATCCACCTGCCAGTGCAGGAGACACAGGTTGATTCCTGATCCTGGAAGATCCCAAATGCAACTGAGTAACTAAGCCTGTCCACCACAACTACTGAGTCTGTGCTCTCGAGCCCAGGGGCCACAGCTACTGAAGTCTGCGTGCCCTAGAACCTGTGCCCCACAACAAGGAAGCCACCACAGTGACAAGCCTGTGCACTGAAACTAGAGGATAACCCCAGTTTGTATTCAATATGTAGGGTAGGCAAATTCATTGAGTTGGAAAGTAGATTACAGGTTATCAGGAGCTTGAAGTGCAAGTAATAGAAAATTCTTGCTTAATGGATACAAAGTTTCTATTTAGGTTTATGAAAAAGTTTTAGAAATAGTGGTAATGGTTGCAGAATATTGTAAATGTAACTAATGCCACTGAATTGTGTACTTAAAAATGGCTGAAATGGTAAATTTTGTGATGTATATATATTTCATCACAATTTTTTTTTAAAGGTGGCTTTGGCAGCTGTGAAGAAATCAGATTAAAGCTTACGATTACAGCAGGAATCCAGGTTAAAGATGATCTGCTTTTCTTTCTGGAGCCACTCTATCATTCTCTCCCCTGTTCTGTGCTCCAGGAAGCTGATTTGTGGTGACCAGTTAACCAGCTGGTAGACCCTCTAACTTCTGGTTAAATTTGGTCATTGTGGAGCATTGCCAACATGGAGGACTGATGAAGAGATCAGGGGGTGAGGGGAAAATGAGATCAGGGTATTCTCCTGGCTCCCATCCTGCAGGATGCTGTGGGCATCTATCCCCTGATGAAAGGTGTCAGTTCCTACCAGGGAGCCCTCTCCACAAAGCTCTGTCTTTGTATTCTAGTAACGGCTCCCCTCCATCATTTCTACTAGGGATATAGTGGCCACCCCCCTAGTGCACTTGTATTTCCCAATGTATTAATTATCAGTTCACTCACTCAGTCGTGTCTGACTCTTTGCGACCCCATGAACCGCAGTACGCCAGGCCTCCCTGTCCATCACCAATTCCCGGAGTTTACCCAAACTCATGTCCATTGAGTTGGTGATGCCATCTAACCATCTCATCCTCTGTTGTCCCCTTCTCCTCCTGCCTTCAATCTTTCCTAACATCAGGGTCTTTGCAAATGAGTCAGCTCTTTGTATCAGGTGGCCAAAATATTCTAGTTTGAGCTTCAACATCAGTCCTTCCAATGAACACCCAGGACTGATTTCCTTTAAGATGGACTGGTTGGATCTCCTTGCAGTCCAAGGGACTTTCAAGGGTCTTCTCCAACACCACAGTTCAAAAGCATCAATTCTTTGGTGCTCAGCTGTCTTTATAGGCCAACTCTCACATCCATACATGACTACTGGAAAAACCATAGCCTTGACTAGATGGACCTTTGTGGACAAAGTAATGTCTCTGCTTTATAGTTCGTTTATTAAACTTCATTAGAATTCCCTGGTGGTCCAGTAGTTAGGACATGGTGCTTCTACTGCAAGGGGCCCTGGGTTTGATTCCCTGGTTGGGGAACTAAGATCCCACAAGTTGCACAATGCGACCAAAAGAAAAAAAGAGGGGAGGAAAGAAAGAAAAAGAAATGGGATTACTATAAAGAGTTCATGGAAGTTTGAGCAGATTCAGTTCAGTTCAGTTCAGTCTCTCAGTCGTGTCCGACTCTTTGCGACCCCATGAATCGCAGCATGCCAGGCCTCCCTGTCCATCACCATCTCCCGGAGTTCACTCAAACTCACACCCATCGAGTCCTTGATGCCATCCAGCCATCTCCTGCTCGGTCGTCCCCTTCTCCTCCTGCCCCCAATCCCTCCCAGCATCAGAGTCTTTTCCAATGAGTCAACTCTTCGCATGAGGTGGCCAAAATACTAGAGCTTCAGCTTTAGCATCATTCCTTCCAAAGAAATCCCAGGGTTGATCTCCTTCAGAATGGACTGGTTGGATCTCCTTGCAGTCCAGGGGACTCTCAAGAGCAGATTAACCTTTAAAAACCTTTTAAAAAAGGTTAATTTTAGCAATTTGAGTTGCCATAAGTTTCCTGACTTCTTGATCAGAGTGGGTTAGTAGAGAGAGCAATGGATCTATTAATACTTGGAAGTAGAGCCTTGTGGTTTTGATAGGTTAGATGGTGTGATAGACATGGATCCTGGCTCTTAGAAAAGTTCTCATAAATTAGAGGACACAGGACTAAAGTCTAGGAAAAAAAAAAACAAAACAAAACAGACTCACACTAATTAATTATAGTCCAGCTATAGACTCAAGTTCCACAGTGGCTGAAACCGACTACTCAACGCACTAATCCATCTGTCTCCTTGCCTTGGGGACAAAACTGACTCTTCTCCAAGTTCTCTGATATGCAGGAGAGAAATTGTAGGGGACTGATTGGTTTCTACAGAGGAATCAGAAAACTAGGGGTCTCCCAAGAAAGCAGTAGAAATAAAGTTTCTTGGAAATGATCTCAGGAAAGTGTTTAGTCAATTGGGTCAAAATTCAGATACTAGCTTGCAATAGCTCAGGTTCCCAACCAAATGGTCTGGAGATAAAAGAGGGACAACAGATTGTGGAGACACTCAGGGAAATATCAGAGTTAATGAAAAAAAATCCTGTTAGACCCAATTGTTGGCCTCCTATGCCTATTCCATCCTGTAGCCATACTTGGGGCAAAATGGGGATGATTACTCCCTCACAGACCCTACATCATTTATACCCTCCAATTTCCCCCCTACTTTCTCTCTTTTCCCTGAATGCTGGTCTCCTATCCTGTTCCTTCCAGCTGCTGAAAGGCACGCATCAAATCTACATCACTGCTAGATGGCAGAGTATCTGAGACCAAGGTGTTATCCACACATTTTGGGTTCTTCTGAGTCAGACTGGAAACTTGTGCCTGGCTTATTTCCCTTTGATTTGATAAAGAGAACTCTGGGGTGTAACTTCTATAATATGATCCTTAGGTCTTGGCTCCTGGACATGTCCTCTGGGGCTTGCTTTCAAACCAGGCCTTCTTGAGTAGCTGGTACTATAAGCTTTCTTTTTTTGTCACATTTACTTTACTCCCCAAAGAAGCACTTATCTACTACTCCATCTTACTCTCTTCCATGCTGTCAGGATCCAGGCATCCTTTAGATATTTACAGCTTCTAGCTAGCAACCCACTCCAGTGTTCTTGCTTGGAGAATCCCAGGGACGGGGGAGCCTTGTGGGCTGCCATCTATGGGGTCACACAGAGTCAGACACGACTGAAGCGACTTAGCAGCAGCAGCAGCAGCTAGCTGTATGAACTCAGAGACATTATGTAACTTCTATATGTCTCAAGCTGTCTTAAAATTCTTAACCAAATACTAGTATGTGACAACACTCAATTAGTGTTAGTTGTTGTTGCTATTATGTTTTTATTAACATAGCAATATGTTCTTTCAACTGGTATAACCCGCTTACCAAATTTGACTGTTAAAAATGTTCACATTTCTCTCTCTCTAAAAATCTGAGTCTAAATTCAGTTTATTTTTATAACTTTTATTTTACTTTAATTGTTTATTTCTTGTGCTTAGTCGCTCAGTCCTGTCCGACTCTTTGTGACCCCATCGACTGTAGCCCGCCAGGCTCCTCTGTCCATGGGGTTCTCCAGGCAAGAATGCTGGAGTGGGTTGTCATGCCCTTCTCCAGGGGATCTTCCCAACTCAGGGATCAAACCCAGGTCTCCACACTGAGGCAGACTCTTTCCCATCTGAGCCACCAGGGAAGCCCTATTTATTTCTTACCTAGATATTATGTGCACTCAGAAAAAATTCCAAAACAGTAAAAAGGCCCACCACTTCTCCCAACCACCCACTTCACCTCCCCACCAACTGCCCTCTTACCAGTTCCTTCCTTAAACAACTTCAAGGATATTCTATGCAATTACATTCCCAAACTTGACCATTTTTCTCTTATATATCTCTTATATAAATATTAATACTAGCCATAATAATGTATCTCGGAGAACTTTTCAAATCAGTTCCTACTGAATTGCCTAATTATCCCTTTTTTTTCCTTGTAAAGATTTTCCTCCAGTTTTTAGATTAGGGAATTTAGGCATTAGATTCCACCCAATTTAGAAATATGGTATAATTTTCATAAAATAAGATTCATCCATTTTAACTGTACACTTTAATAAGTCTTGGCAATTGTATACTGTCATGTACCATCTCAACAATTAAGATACAAATGTTTCCATCATTCTAAAACGTCCCCTCATTCTCCATTGTAATCAATCCCCTCACCTAAAATCTAACTCTGTGAAACCGCTGACCTGCTTTTCACTGCAAAATAGTTTTCATTTCTTGAGTTTCATTTATATGGCATTGTACAATATACTGTGCTTCATGTTTGACTTTGTACACTTCAATTTTTTTTTTGAGATTCCATGACCTTGTTGTATACATCACCATCTCATTTCTTTTTAGCACAGAATATTACATAATAAAGGAGTTATTTACTCAGTTATCAGTTGATAGATATTTGGGTTTGTTCCAGTTTGGGCTTCATATGAATAATGCTATGAAAATTTGCATAACACTTTTGTGTGGAAATATGTTCACAATTTGCTCTTGGGTAAATCCCTAAGAGTGGAATTTCTAGGTCATAAGGTATGTTTAACTTTATCAGACACTACCAAACTGTTTCCCAAGTGTATCTACCGTTTTGTAATCTCACCTATGATATAATTTGCCTTAATTCTTTTTAATAGCTGGCATGCAGCTGCTGGTCAAAAAGAGCAATAAAGCAAATGTTAAATTGGTGAATCTGGATATAAGAGTACACAGGTGTTCATTTTACTATTCTTTCCTTTTTTCTTTAAAATTTTTCAAAATAAAGTGAAGGGGGTACTAGATTACATGTTATATGGTATTGGACTAATTCTGAAGTTTATCTGGCAGGGTATTTGTAAGGAGAGAGTAAATTTTCAAAAAGAACAATGAAGGGGAATGGTTCCAACTAGATATCTAAACAAACTCTAAAACTATGATAATTTAAACATTTTTATTGTCACATACAAAAACCTCCTGGATAATCATACAGAGAGTCTAGAAAAAAGCTCATGTGGCTATGGATTTTTAATATACAACGAAGATGGCATTTTAAAATCAGAATGGGTTAATATATGATTATGGAACTTAACTACTAATTTATAAAAATGTTAGATCTCTATTCCACTCCCTTTACATACACCTTATATATGAATTCCTTAAATATGAATTCAGGAAATAATAGAAATATATTAGAAGAACTATACATGATTATAAATTTGGAATAGCCATGACATTCTTAAGCAAGAAGTGAAATCCAAAAGCAGTAAAGTGCTGATATATTTTGCTACATAGACATTTAAAAATTCTATTGGATTAAAAATAAGGTAGAGAGTATATCCGTGCATGTTTTTGTTTGTGTGTGCTCAGTCATTTGTCAGGTTTCTCGCAGTATAAATTTTCTATTTTATTTGTTTTGATGTCCTTCACTGCTGCACGGCCTTTTCTCTAGTGGCAGCAAGCAGGGGCTACTCTCTAGTTGCAGTGTGAGGGCTTCTCATTGTGGTATCTTCTCTTGTTGCAGAGCGCAGGCTCTAGGGCGCCTGGCCTTAGAACTTTTGCACGTGGGCTCAGTAGTTGTGGCTCCCCGGCTCAAGAGCACGGGCTCAGGAGCTGTGGCCCATGGGCTTAGTTGGTCTGTGGCACGTGGGATCTCCCATCAACCTGTGTCTCCTGCATCGGCAGATGCCCCTCACTGTATAGTTTGCTGATTGCATCCCCATAGTATCATGTTTCTTTCCCTCTTGAATTTGGTTTAAATTGATAGTTACATATAAAGGCTTGATCAGATTGGATTTCTTTTTCAATGTAAGACTAATTTCAGGGCTTCCTTGGTGGTCCAGTGGTTAAGAATCTGTGCTTCCATTGCAGGAGCCTCAGGTTGGGGAACCAACATTCCACATGAGCATGGCATGGCCAAAAAAAAATTTTTTTTCTTGCCTCTTTTTATCAATGTTATCAGCTATTGATTATCTTTTCCTAGGTCCATTCATTCATTAGGGTTTGGCAACTGGTGATATTTTAATTCTCTTTTTTACCGAGTTTATTAGAATAGTTCTATAAGGAGAAACTTCCCCTTATCACCTATTCAGTTACCCTGAGATATTCAACTTGTATAGGAAAAGCATAACAAATGTTGATTATTTTTTCTTTACCAATTGTTAAGATAATGAATTGATTCCCTACCATCCTTCAAAAGTGACCAATAAAGTGGGCTTTTTTAGTATCATTATGAATAAATAGATTTAATCCTATTTGAAGCTATAATTCATTGAGGCTATAACTCTTTCTGATGCTCAAATAGTAGTTTTGGCTGGTGTGAATTTACTTAGGTTATGTCCAGAGTCCTTTGACACATCATTTGTCTTTATTAATTTCTTTGCTTCCTGATAATGACAGGTTATTTTAGGCCCATCTTCTGTATACAGATCTGTTCCAGTCCTGGAATCAGCCATCTTAAGGAGTCCAGGTTACTTTAACAAAATGACGTTTAAAAACAACAAACTGAGTGCCAGGAATGCCCATTGGTACTGGGTTGGTCATGGACCCTAGATCTTTTCAGTTAATAGAGGTAGAAAATACAATTAAAAAAAACATTAAATATATCATGAGTTCATGTTGACACTTCCAATTCAAAATAAGCTATGGAGTTTTTACTTAACATCATCAGTCTTACCTCATTATCTCTTCTTAACAGTATAAAAAATTTCACTTGTCAATAACAGCAACATTATTTTTTTATTATTTTTATTCTATTTCTCCCACAATACACAGTTTCAGAGCAACAATGACGCTAAATTGAAAGAGACACGCGTACCCTCAATGTTCATCGCAGCACTGTTTACAATAGCCAGAACATGGAAGCAACCTAGATGTCCATCAGCAGACGAATGGATAAGAAAGTTGTGGTACATATTCACAATGGAGTATTACTCAGCTATTAAAAAGAATGCATTTGAATCAGTTCTAATGAGGTGGATGAAACTGGAGCCTATTCTACAGAGTGAAGTAAGTCAGAAAGAAAAACACCAATATAGTATATTAATGCATATATATGGAGTTTAGAAAGATGGTAATGATGACCCTATATGTGAGACAGCAAAAGAGACACAGATGTAAAGAACACACTGTTGGACTCTGTGGGAGAGGGAGAGGGTGGGATGATTTGAGAGAATAGCATTGAAACATGTATATTATCGATCGCCAGTCCAGTTTGGTGCATGAGGCAGGGTGCTCAAGGTTGGTGCACTGGGATGAACCTGAGGGATGGGATGGGGAGGGAGGTGGGAGGGAGGGTCAGGATGGGGAACATATGAATACCCATGGCTGATTCATGTGAATGTATGGCAAAAACCACCACAATATTGTAATTAGCCTCCAATTAAAAAAAAATGAAAACAAACAAAAAACAATATCGCCAATAACCACCAACAATATAATTACCAAAAACAATTTTAGGGTTTTTTTTTTTTAGTTTCTTTTTGTCCTTAGAGTACTTTTGACTATGGCTGTACAGTCAAATTAATGTATCTCAGTCATCTGAGCTAGTTCTTTGTATACTTACACTACCAACTCAATACATACTTAGAGTATTTATTTTATTTATTTTCTCCCCAGTTTTACTGAGAACATTTAATTCCATTTTACTTTCTATTTAGGGGGGTTTTTACATTTTTATGTTTTGTCAGACTTTATGAGATATTCAAATATAATAAAGCTCACCAGTTTTAAATATACCCTGAGATGAGTCTGAAAAAGATATGGAGATGTACAAGCATCACCACAATCATTATATAGAATATTTTCTCTCATGAAAATTATATAGAAAATTTCTCTCATGATTCTTTGTAGTCAGTCCCCTCCCCACATCTCTTGGCTCTTGTGTACAATTTGATGGACTTTGGTATAATACATTATTGACTGTTAAAAATTGTGGCAAAATATACTACATAAAATTGCCATTTTAATAATTTTTTAAGTGTGCAATTCAGTGACATTAGCTACATTCACAATGTTGTGCAACTGTCATCAGTAATTCAAAAATGTTTTTATCACACCAAACAGAAATTCTATACCCATTAATTAGGAATTCTCCATTATCCACTCTGCCCAACATGTCCATGACTATGAGCATCTATGCCATAGACATCACTGCCACAGACATTTATGGCACAAATATTTTTGCTCATAACTGATTGACCATAAGACCATTCTGTTGTAAAAGATAAAAAACAAAAAACTAAAGAGGGACATTAAAAGGACATAATGAAACATATGAACAACAAAACTACAAAGACTTCATTGCAAAATACAAAATCCTTAAACTAAAATGTGTGTGGGTTCACTGCAATACTGTGCAAATAACTGATTTTACTTTGTGGGCTACATGTAAGCACTTATTTCCCAAGTCTTTCATTCACAGTTATATAATATATGTATAATAAAATACATATTTTTGTCTTGTATTTTTGTAATATAATACATATTATAAATATATATTACATATATTTTTGTTGTCAGTGATGATTTATCTCCTTGTTCAGGATTGTACTTTTTCTTTTACATTAAAATTTCCTTTGTGAAGAAGATTATAAGTTTCCAAATACTTCCAAATACTTCCAAATACTTCTTGCTACTAAGAAGTATATTTTGTAACCGAGCTTTGTGTTGTGTTGTGAAAACCTCTCCACTGTTGTTGTTGGCATCTTGTCCATCAGTAGATGTTCCAAAGTTCTATGGGTCCTATGCCAAATCACTGAAGGATTTGCAAACTGACATGTAACCATTTTCCAGTACAGTGTGCAGTCTGGCTTTACACACTTCTTATAAGTTTTATCAACCTATTTTGTATCAAGTTGACATATATTGTTGTTATCATCCACTATTTTAAGACTCTTCACTGTGTAGACCATAATGAGATCCAAGATTTATGTATTATAAAAATGGGAGCTCTGCATCAAGGGGAAATGAAACCAGACTGTCAAGAAACTAATTTATCTTTTATTGCAAAATTGCATTATAGACAATTAGCTATGTTGCAAACATGCTTGCAACTTAAGATGTCTATAGCAAAGATGCTTGCAATGAAAGTACCTAGAACCCTCCCCAGCCCCTTGTGACCTCTAGTCTACTTTCTGTCCCTTGAATTTGCCTAGCCTGGATATTTCATGTAAGTGGACTCGTACAACATTGTCCTTTGTGTCTAACTTCTTTTGCTAAGCATGTTTTCAAGATTCAGCCATGTTATAGCATGTGTCAAAATTTCACTCCTTTTCATAGTTGAATAATGTTCCATTGTATGGACATGTCACTTTGTAAAATTTTTATTTATTTTTAATTGGAGGATAAATGCTTTACAATATTGTGTTAGTTTCTGCCCTATATCAACATGAATCAGTCATAGTTATATGTATGTCCCTTCACTCTTGAACCTTCCTCCCACCTCCCACCCCATCCTGCCCCTCTAGGTTGTCAAAGAACACCAGATTTGAGCTCCCTGAATCACACAACAAATTTCCACTGGTTATCTAATTTTACATATGGTCATGTATATGTTTCAATGCTACTCTCTCAATTCATTCCACCCTCTCTTTATCCTGCTGTGTACACAAGTTTGTTCTCCATGTCTTCATCTCCATTGTGCCCTGCAGATGGATTCATCAGTACCATCTTTCTAGATTCTGTATCTCTGTGTTAATATGTGATATTTGCCTCTCCCTTTCTGACTTGCTTCGGGCTTCCCTGGTCACTCAGACTGTAAAGAATCTGCCTGCAATGCAGGAGACTTGGGTGTAATCCCTGGATTGGGAAGATCCCCTGGAGAAGGGAATGGCTACCCACTCCAGTATTCTTGCCTGGAGAATTCCATGGACAGAGGAGCCTGGTGGGCTACAGTCCATGGGATCACAAAGAGTCGCACACAACTGAGTGACTAACACATATTTTGACTTACTTCACTTTGTATAATAGGCTCTAGGTTCATCCATCTCTTTAGAACTGAGTCAAATGCATTCCTTTTAATGGCTGAGTAATATTTGATCGTGTGTATGTACAACAACTTCTTTATCCATTCGTCTGTCGATGGACATCTAGGTTGCTTCCATGTCCTAATTATTGTAAATAGTGCTGTGATGAACACTGGGCTACATGTGCCTTTTAGGATTATGGTTTTCTCAGAGCATATGCCCAGTAGTGGGATTGCTGAGTTATGTAGTAGTTTTATTCCTAGTTTTTATAGGAATCTCCATATGTCACATTTTGCTTATCCATTTATCTCTTGATGGACACTTGTTTCCATCTTTTGACTATTGTTAACAAAACTGCTATGAAAATGCATGTCCAAATATCTCTTGAGCCTCTGCTTTCAACTCTTTTGGGCATGGACTTAGGAGTAGAATTGCTGGGTCATAAGGTAATTAAATGTTCAGCTCTTTGAGGAACTCCCAAATTGTTTTCTGTAGTGACTGCACCATTTATTTTCCTAACAGCAAAGTATGTGTCAATTTTTCCACATTCTCAACAATACCTGCTGCTGCTAAGTCACTTCAGTTGTGTCCAACTCTGTGCGACCCCATAGACAGCAGCCCACCAGGCTCCCCCGTCCCTGGGTTTCTCCAGGCAAGAATACTGGAGTGGGTTGCCATTGCCTTCTCTGCAACAATACCTAGTAGGTGTGAAAGCCTGAGGGAAATGCAAATCAAAACCTCAGTGAGATACCATCTCACACCAACAATACTAAGATGGCATCTCACTGAGGTTTTGATTTGCCTTTTCCCTTGGGCTTCTCTGGTGGCTCAGACAGTAAAGTGTCTCCCTGCAATGCAGGAGACCCAGCTTTGATCCCTGGGTTGGGAAGATCCCCTGGAGAAGGAAATGGCAACCCACGCCAGGACTCTTGCCTGGAAAATCCCATGGATGGAGGAGCCTGGTAGGTTGCAGTCCATGGGGTTGCAAAGAGTGAGACAAGACTGAACAACTTCAGTTAATGACAGATATGTGTTTCCCAGGTGGCTCTAGCAGTAAAGAACCTGCCTGCGAATGCAGGAGACTTAAGGGACTGTGATTTCTATCCCTGGGTCAGAAAGATCCCCTGGAGGAGGGCATGGCAACCCACTCCAGTATTCTTGCCCGGAGAATCCCACGGACAGAGGAGTCTGGCAGGCTACAGTCCATAGAGTTGCAAAGAGTTGGACAGGACTGAAGCAACTTAGCACACAATGCCTAATGATGTTGAGCATATTTTCATAAGCTTATTGGCCATTTGTATATTTTCTTTGGAGAAATGTCTATTCAGGTCATTTATTCATTTAAAACTGGATTGTTTGTCTATCTTTTTATATTTACCCCTCATTATATATTTAAAGCAGGTTTCTTATAGGCAACAATTGGGTCTTGTCTATTTTATCCAGTCTGTCTTTTAATTGGTGTATTTAGACTACTCACATTTTAAATGTTTTTTGATAAAGTTGGATTAATATCTACCATATTTGTGACTATTTTCTATTCTTTGCAATTCTTTGTTTCTTTCTTTGAATATTCTCCTTTTTTCTTCTCAAGTTTTTTCTCTTCTCTAGTTTTAATCCAGCATTTTATATGATTTCATTTTCTTTCCTCTCTTATCATGTTAATTATACTTTAAAAAAGCTTTAGTGATTTCCCTAAAGTTTGAAATATGCATTTACAACTAATCTAAGTCCAATTCCAAATACACTATACCAGTTCATGAATAGTGCAGGTATCTTATAAAAGAATTATAAATCCCTCCTTCCTGTCCCTTATAATGTTGTCATTCATTTCAGTTATCTATAAGCTATAATCTCCCAACACATTGTTGCTATTTTTATTATTTATTTATTTATTTTTGATTGTACTGGATCTTCGTTGCTGTTTACAGGCTTTCTCTAGCTGCCTCAAGGAGGGGCTGCTTTTCTTTGTGCTGCGTGGGCTTCTCATTGTGATGGCTTCTCTTGACATGGAGCACAGGCTTTAGGTGCGTGGGCTTCAGTAGCTGCAGCTCGTGGACTCTAGAGCACCGGCTCAATGGTCGTGGTGCATGGGTTTAGTTGCTCTGCGGCATGTGGAATCTTCCCGAACCAGGGATCGAACTTTTATTCCTATATTGGAAGGCAGATTCTTACCACTGTACCATTAGTGAAGTCCTGTTGCTATTATTTGAATAGTTGTATATTAGATCAATAAAATGAAAGATTTTATATTCATTTGTTCCCTCTCTAATGCTTTTTGTTGTTGTTGTATAGATGCAAGTTTCTGACCTATACCATTTTACTTCTCTCTAAAGAGTATCTTTTAATGTTTCTTGCAAGACAGGTCCACTGGCAACACATTCCCTTGGTTTTTGTCTGGAATATTCTTTATTTTTTCTTCACGTTTAAACATAATTTTGTAGCAATGAGGACCCAGCACAGCCACAAGTAAATAAATAAAATAAAAATAAGCAACAACAACAATAATAATAAAAGAACCTGGTAGAGATTCTGAAAGAAAAATTTATGAAAGTCTGTGTGCCTCTTATGATTAGGCCCTCAGGAGTTTTAAATTCTCAAGCTAGTCCACACAACCTCCAGAAATGTGTCGATCACTGGTAACATGTTCCACCAGTTGCTTGCTCCAGTGGCTTCCATTCCCTATAAACTGTGATTACCTGTAATTGCCTGTCTATCCAGTTTCAGAGGCAGTAGCTTGCCCTGAAAAGTTTTTGTTTTAAGAATAATTACATAGAAATCTAGAAGGAAATATGTCAAAGTGTAATGGTAAGCCCACAAACGTGTTTTTTGCTTTTGTTGAGTAACAGAAACATGGCACATTCATATAGGGAAATAGTATGCTTGCTGCTTGACTGCTTACTTCACTTCAGTAAGTGTCCAACTCTTTGTGACCCCATGGACTGTAGCCTGCGAGGCTCCTCTGTCCATGGGATTCTCCAGGCAAGAATACTGGAGTGGGTTGCCATTTCCTACTCTAGGGGATTTTCCCAACCCAGGGATAGAACCTAGGCTTACTGTACTGCAGGCAGATTCTTTACCGCTGAGCCACCCGGGAAGCCTAGAACTGAAGATTAACTTTACTTAAAACAATTAAGGTGATGCTGATCAGACCACTGCATGGCCAATTTTAAGATGACTGTCGGAGCCAACTGCTATTTTTGCACATAGTCCCCACCCTCCATCTGTGAAAGCTCTTGCCCTCTGATGTCAGTGGGGTAGGAGTTGGGCTTGGGACAGAAGTCTACCCTCTCCCTACCTGCCCCCCTCCATAGCTGGCATCCGAAATAAAGCAAATTTTCCTTTCCACTAGTCTTGCCTCTTCACTGGCTTTTGAACAGTAAGCAGCTGAACCTCACTTTCATTTACACAAACATACATTTTTATACATAGATGATATATGAAAAGATCCACAAGAAACTAGTAACTGGTTGCCTCAGATACGACTGGGAGCAGGCAATGGCAGCCCACTCCAGTACTCTTGCCTGGAAAATCCCATGGACGGAGGAGCCTGGTGGGCTGCAGTCCATGGGGTCCCTAAGAGTCAGACATGACTGAGCGACTTCACTTTCACTTTTCACTTTCATGCATTGGAGAAGGAAATGGCAACCCACTCCAGTGTTCTTGCCTGGAGAATCCCAGGGACGGGGGAGCTTGGTGGGCTGCCATCTATGGGGTCGCACAGAGTCAGTCAGTCAGTCAGACTGAAGTGACTTAGCAGCAGCAGCAGCAGATACTACTGAGTGACTGAGAATGCACTGGAAAAAAGAACTAAGGATAGGAATAGGAGAGAGAGAGTTGATTTTCTCAGTTTACTTTTTATTCCTTTTCACTTTTTTACAACTTACTTTAACTTCGTGTGTGTGTGTATTTGTAATGGAAAAAAATGCCATTGTGTCCTCTATTCTGATTGATTTCAGAACACTTTCTGGACATGGAAAGAAGAATTGTAAAACTTGGTGTCAGCTGTGGGAATAGTGGCCCATGTTCCCAGCGCGATTTGCCAGTAGTCAAAATTATAGAGACAGAAAGTAAAATGGTGTTTATTAGAGTCTGGAGGTGCAGGAGGGAATGAGGAGTTATCGCTTAATGGGTATTAAGTTTCAGTTTTGTAAAATGAAAAGAATTCTGGAGATGGATGATGTTGATGGCTGTGCAACAATATAAATGAAGTTCATACCACTGAATTGTGCACTTAAAAATGGTTGAGCTGGTAAATTTTAAGTGTATTTTACCACAATTTTAAAAATTGGAAAAAAACCCACAAGACAGTTATTAACATTTTAAAGTACAAATATATGGAACTTTATAATAACAGAAAAAGAACTATTAATGACAGTGAAGGATAAGTTAAGGTTTTCCCAGATTTTAAAAAAGCCTAAAGAACTTATTGCTATAATAGCAGACACGCCCTACAGGAAATGCTAAACAGTTGTTCCAACTGAAACGAAAGGAGAGTAACTAAAAACTGTACAAAGAAATAAAGAACACCAGTAAGTGTACCTACATAGTTAGGTGTAAAATCCAGTACTGTTGTATTTTTGGTTTGTTTCTCTTTTTTCCCTATATGATAAAAGACAAATGCAAAAACAACAATTATCTATGTTAATGGGCACACAATGCTTATATATGTAATTTGTGACAATAACAACATAAGGAAGGGAGGATGAAGCTGTGTAAGAGCAGAGTTTTGTATACTCTTGAGGCTAAGTTGGTTTAATTCAAACTAGATTATTATTAACCAAAGCTGTTACCTCTAACACCCAGCCACTAAGAAAATAACTAAAAACAAAATCAGAAAAAGAAATGAGAAGAGAATCAAAACAGTGCACTAGAAAAAAATTAAACACAAAATAAGGCAGCGGCAGGAACTTCCCTGGTGGTGCAGTGGTTAAGACTCTGAGTTTCCAATGCAGGAGCTGATGTTCAATCCCTGGTTGGGAAACTAGATCCCACATGCCACAGTTAACTAAGACCCAGTGCAGCCAGATAAATAAATAAATAAATATTTTTTAAAGAGATAAAGGACAATAGAGTCACCCCAGTGATGTTCCTGTGTGTTCAGATTGCTGAATTTGAGTGCACCATCCTTGGAAAAAACAAAATACAGTATGAATAGAAAGACTCATCACTGCCACCCCCCAACCTTTTCTGAAAATAATTCATAAGAAAAAATCATTAATATTTTATAAAGTTAGTTTCACCCAAGGTTCACACATGGAAGAAATAGCTAAGACATAACATCATAAATTCTCACTATGAAATCACAATAGAATCTGATATATTCTGATTTGCAAGTTGGGAGAGAGCCTCAGAGATTATATTACTCATCCCCTCACTGTAGAGATGAGGTAGGTCACTGAGGCCCAAGAAGGTCTAGTGTGGGAACTTGGGGTCTAACCCCAGGGGCAGAGCCAGGGTAGAATGCAGGCCTCCTGAAACTCAGGGTTCCCTCTACTCCTTCCTCTTTATCAAAAGTAAACATGCTGCTGCTCCTGCTAAGTCGCTTCAGTCGTGTCCAACTCTGTGCGACCCCATAGACGGCAGCCCACCAGGCTCCCCCATCCCTGGGATTCTCCAGGCAAGAACACTGGAGTGGGTTGCCATTTCCTTCTCCAATGCATGAAAGTGAAAAGTGAACGTGAAGTTGCTCAGTCGTGTCTGACTCCTATCGACCCCCTGGACTGCAGCCTACCAGGCTCCTCTGTCCATGGGATTTGCCAGGCAGGAATACTGGAGTGGGGTGCCATTGCCTTCTCCGAAACTAAACATAAAATTGACCAAATGATAAAGTGCACATGCTAATGTGGGGAAGTTAAGGGCTCCAGTCGTATCCGACTCTTTGTGACCGCACGGACTGTAACCTGTCAGACTCCTCTATCCATGGGATTTTCCAGGCAAGGATACTCAAGTGGGTTGCCATGCCCTCCTCCAGGGGATCTTCCCCACCCAGGGGTTGAACCTGCATCTCTTGCATCTCCTGCATTGGCAGGTGGGTTCTTTACCATTAACTGCCACCTGAGAAACCCCACACAAGGTGGTGCAGATTAGCAATTTGGTCTTGCAGTGTGATTCCTTTAGCCATCAGTTAGGTATGTAACCTACCTTGGAGTGGGAATTTTTCATATGAGATTGTTCAGCATTCTGAGGGAAGACTCATACAGGTTAAACACGGCTTCTTGGTGGACTCAGAAAGACTCTTCATGGCTCAGCCTGTGGTGGGCAGACGGTCAGCTGCACAGCAGAATTCCAGTTTCCAAGCAACACTGTCAGGTGTGTCCTGACTTCTAGCAGCACAGCGATATCTGTATGATGCATGCAGGATAAACTTTCTTCATCCGGTCTTTCCCCAAAGGAGGGCCTTTTGGATTATCATTCCTTCAACAAAATGGTGAACGGTCCACACCAGTCTGAAGTCCGTCCACTCCTAGGCGTCCCTATGTTGATATAAACCATAACCATTATGAGGAAAGGCGTTAGCAGATGCAGTCTCTGTGGTCTCTGGTGTTGGTCATGGGAAACTCTCCCTGTCAAAAGCTGGTACAATGTTGGCCTTTTGGCTACAGTTTCTTGCCCCAGGGGAAATGTCTAGTTTGCAGACCTCCTCGACAGCAGTATTCCCACTCAGCTTTCATGGGTAACCACTTCCCTGCCCAGGTGCAGTAGACAACGGTGTGATTTCAGGAGCCCGGGTGATCTGGCCTGTTTCAAAGAGTAGAGTTGGGCCCTTCCGGGTGTCTCCAGGTAATGCGTTTAACAGATAACCACTAGGGAGCAGGCAATGGCACCCCACTCCAGTACTCTTGCCTGGAAAACCCCATGGATGGAGGAGCCTGGTAGGCTGCAGTCCGGGGGGTCGCTAAGAGTTGGGCACGACTTGAGCAACTTCACTTTCACTTTTCACTTTCATGCATTGGAAAAGGAAATGGCAACCCACTCCAGTATTCTTGCCTGGAGAATCCCAGGGGTGGAGGAGCCTAGTGGGCTGCCGGCTATGGGGTCGCACAGAGTTGGACACGACTGAAGTGACTTAGCAGCAGCAGCAGCAACCAGGGAGCATCTGTAACTGCCTGTTGGCTATCAGACCTCCTGTGCTCACTCAACATCTCTTCAAAGCCAAAGGAGTCAGCAAACTTGTCATGTTCTGTCAAACAGCTGGTTGAGTTTACAGCTTCTCAAATTTAGCCTTACTGACTTCATAGGCGTCCTTGTAAAAAGCATCAATAGCAACTCTCTTCACAGAGGCTTCTCCATTCTACTTTATCTGAGGATCATCGGTGCCCATTGTAAATACTCTGGCAGGGATGGGGCCATTTTGGTGGGTAGAAACAGCTGCTCTCCAGGCCTCTTGTGAGTATAGGTATGCAACCCCCATCTGCTACAGACCCCGGGGCACTGGGGAATGCCCAAACTGTCCAAGCCTGTGAGGAACACCACACCCAGGCCTCTTCGCCTCCCACCAGCCAGCCTGGGCCCCTCATCAAGAGCAGAGGCAACAAGAGGAGGAGCTAGATACAGTTTTTGTTTGTTTTGTTTGTTTTAAAAAAACCTTAGATTTCCTTTATTCGTTGGTCCATTTCTACAACAAATACAGCCAAAACACTACATAATAAAATTATTTACAACATTTCCAAATGAGAAGATCACTCTGTACTCTAAACTGCTTAAGAAATGTGAAAACTAATAATGTAATTTCATTAGCTCTGCTCAATATATGGCAACATTTTAGAAACCTTGAACTTCATCTTGCGACATCAAAAGAGTTCAATAACCGCTTTCTCCATTGTACTTTACGAAATAAGTTGCAGGGACTAGGAGAAGGACCGCATTGTCCAAGTAACTAACTGTATAGAAATGGATTTAAAAAGTCACAACTCAAAATCACTTTTTGTAAATTTCACACACATTTACAAATATCACGTTGTCATCCAGCTTGTTTACTTGGATTTTCTTTGCTTGGATTGCACCACATTGGTTATGTCTTTAGCAGAGCTAGAGGCTGAAGCAGAGAGGATAGCTCACCATGTCCATTTTCCATATTCTCAGAAGCCACAAGCTGGCTCTTCAGTTTGGGTGTTTCTTTGGCTTGGAGTTTTGGACTTTTCAATTACCTCTTTGGGCTCACTGTTCTGTCCAGAGACTATGGCAGCGTTTGCCTTGAGTTCTAACCTGGGAACAGACCCCTGTAGTGCTGTGGCTGAAGTTTCCTTTGGGACCAAACTCTGTGAAGGGCCTGGTGGGTCAGCTTGAAAATTCTGGTGGTTTAGGGCCTGAGTTTTCCAAGCTAATTCCTTGTTTTCCAGGTAATGGCTGCTTATCAGCCTCCTCCAGACCAGCTGGGTGAGTATCTGGAGTGTTTGGATTCTGCTAACTATTTTTCTTCTACCAAGGGGGTTTCTTCTTCAGTTTATTTACACTGATGTTATTTTGCTTATTGTTTACCCCAAAATTGCCTGCAGAGATATCACTCTGCAATAAGTTGACCAACAATGGGTTTGTTAGTGTGACATCCTTATTGACTGGGAAGCCTAGATTCTGACCACAGAACATTTGATTTCCATTGGGTGCACCAATGAAAGGTGCATTGAAAGGCATCCCATGGCTGGAGAAGTAGTTTCAGGAGGCACTGTTTCCCTGCATGGCCTGCACATGGGGGTGGGGGCGTGGTACTTTGTTGCATGCTAACATCAGGCATCATCTGAGACGAGCTATCATTTGCTATAGTAGCAGGATCACCATGCTGCTGGGCCATACAGGTATATGTATGTGTGTGTGTATATGTATATATATAATTTATTTATTGGCTGTGCTGTGTTTTCATTGCTTCATGGGCTTTTCTCTAGTTGTGACTGGGGGCTACTTTCTAGTTGCAGTGCACAGGCTTCTCATTGCAGAGACTTCTCTTGTTTAGAAGCCCAGGCTCAAGGGTGCGCGGGCTCCAGTAGTTGTGGCAAATGTGCTCAGCAGTTGTAGCTCCTGGGCTCCAGAGCACAGGCTCAATAGTTGTTGGGCCATATAGTTTTAAATATTGTTTTTCTTTCACATTACTTTGTAAACATGGTTTTATGTTTCTCCATGTTCTGGCAGCAGCAAGCTGTTTTATAATATTAGTATTTAATCATTTAAGCTTTCATTAGGGGGTTGTTTGCAGCTTTTTTGAGTCCCAATGTTGTAAGTGTTTTAGTACATAGAGATTTTTTTTCTTTTATTCTATTTCACTGGCTTTTAAATTACTAGATGAGAGACTGGGTCAAAAGAAAGCCAGTTGGCTCTTGCCAAGTGTTACCTAAGTGTGCCTCTAGAAGGACTATTACCTGGCCCCTAAACAGGTGTGAATATATCTGTTTCCCAAAGCTTGGACCAGCGTTGGCTATCTAATTTTTACTTAGTTTAATGGTTGTTATTTGGAACCATACTATACTTACAGTCTTTAATTTGTATTTCCCTAATTACTAAGGAAGTTGAGTCTTTTTAAAAATAAATACATTGTTTATTACTTGTTTATCCTGTTAGGTGCCTACTTGATTCCAAGCAACAGACATTCTGAGTGCCCACTCTGTGCTAGGAGCTGTGTACATCCCTCAAAGGGGCAGTGACCTAATAAAAATGATCCTTTGGAATAGGGTGGGGGAACCAGGATAGTATAGGAAATATAAGAGTAGCTGTACTCTCAGTAGAAGCACAGACCTGGCAAACTGCTTGGGGAAAGGCCTGTGGGTGGAAGACAAAGAAGGGAAGGGTTGACTCTGCCTGAAAAAGATTAGGCTTTTGCAGGGTAAGTGACTTTAGAGCTAGGGCTGAATAAGATTTGTCCAGCTGAGAAAATGATGTATGGGGAGAAGGGACAGTATGAAGAGAGGTCAACAGGTTGAAAAGTCTGATAATATGGTGCTTGTGTTATGGGGCTGTGACTCTTCCATTATGGGATGCTGGAGCTGAGGAATGATGGGACATTGGCTGGAAAGGAAGAGTCAGGACTAACCTCAGGAATCTGACCTTGGTCCTGAATAATTTTTGTTCTTTTTTTTTTTTAAGTATTTATTTATTTGGCTGCATTGGGTCTTGGTTGTGATACATGCAGTCTTTGTTGTGGCACAGGAGCTTAGTTGCTTCGCAGAATGTGGGATCTTAGTTCCTAAACTAGCGATGGAACTCCTGTCCCCCCACATTGGAAGGTGGATTCTTAAACACTGGACCACCAGGAAAGTCTCGAATATTTTGTTCTTAAAGAGGAATGACAGGAGCTAATGTATGTTTTAGAAAGATGTTTCTGGTAGGTAAAGAATCTGCCTGCCAATGTAGGAGATGCAGATTCGATCCCTGGGTCAGGAAGATTCCCCGGAGAAGGAAATGGCAACCCACTCCAATATTTTTTCCTGGGAAATCCCATGGACAGAGGAGTCCAGCAGGCTATAATCATGGGATCACAAAGAGTTGGACATGAATTTGTGACTAAACAGCAATTTTGGTAGTTAATAAGAGGTAGACATGTTCCTTGCCTTTATGGAGCTCAAGGACTAGTGGGGGAAACAAGTGTTAAACAAGAAATCATAATTATAAGCTCTCATTGAATGAAATGAGTCCCTGTATGGGCCACTCTCTTCTTTGCTTTCCTGGTGGCTCAGATGGTAAAGCATCTGCCTACAACGCAGGAAACCTGGGTTCAATCCCTAGGTTGGGAAGATCCGCTGGAGAAGGAATTGGCAACCCACCCCAGTACCCTTGCCTGGAAAATCCAATGGACAGAGGAGCTCGGTAGGCTATAGTCCATGGGGTCTCAAAAGAGTCGGACATGACTGAGTGACTTCAATTGAAAGAAAGAAATGTCATGCTGTGAGAGCAATTTATATGTAACAGGGGTAGCAGACCAACTCCAAAGGTCAGGGAGGGTTTCCCCGAGGAAATAATTTCTGGAGGGTTTTCCTCTGCTGCTCTTACACACACCTCTCACTCAAGTCTTACCATTAAACTTCACAGATAAAAGCAATGTAAAATATTTGAGAGAAACCCAGAACTGAATATACATATTCTACATGCATTTGTAAACCTCCCCAAATGATTCACCCTGACATTCCCTTGTATCTAGTCCCCAGTATCCCTTCTTTGTAAAAAATGTTAAATTTCATTTTATTTATTTACTCATTTATTTTATTTTGGCTGCACTGAGTCTTCATTGTGGTGCACTAGCTTTCTCATTGTAGCACTTGGGCTTAGTTGCTGTAAGGTATGTAAGATCTTAGTTCTCTGACTAGAGATCAAACCTCATCCCCTGTGTTGGAAGGCAGATTCTTAACCACTGGACTATGAGCCCAAAGTATCCTTCCATTGACGCTATCTGACTTGTAGACTGACCCCAACCTGGTGAGGCAGGCAGGCAAGTATGACTCTCAACATTTTATTGATGAAGAATGTGAGTCTCAGGTTAGGTAACTTGCCTAAAATCACAGGACTAGTTTATATGTACAGGCATTTGAATCCAGGTCTTGTAATACATGGTGGAATTCTTTTCTTTTTCAAGAAGAATTTTTTTTTAATTAGTAAAAATCTCAACAGGTGGTCACACCTATGTTCTTCTTTTTTTTTTTTTTTTTAATTTTTTTGGCTGCATGTGTGGCATGTGGAATCTTAGTTCCTAACCAGCTTGCTCTCCCTGCGTTGTGAGTGCAGAGTATTAACCACTGGACTGTCAGGGAAGTCCCTAGATGGAATTATTCTTGCAATGTTCATTCTTTTGTTTGTTCATTAATCCATCAAATATGCACTGATCACCTTCTGAGTGTCAGGCTATGTGTGAAGCAATCCATAACCACGAAAGGTTTTAAGCAGGAAAGTAACATGATCCAATTTAGGTTTTAAAACCTTCTTTTGGATGAGAGGATGGAAGGAAGTGGTTTTCAAAGTATGAGGCCATACTGGGTCAGAGGGGTCTTCCAGATGGCACTAGTGGTAGATAACTCACCTACCAATGCAGGAGATCTAAGAGATTCGGGTTTGATCCCTGGGTTGTGAAGATCCCCTGGAGGAGGACATGGCAACCTACTCCAGTATTCTTGCCTGGAGAATCCTGACAGAGGAGCCTGGCGGGCTATAGTCCATGGGGTTGCACAGAGTCAGACACGACTGAAGTGACTTAACATACATGCATGCACTGGGTCAGTGGCTCTGAGGTTGGTGATATGCCAGGTTTGGGTACTGTTTTTTTGTTTTTTGTTTTTTTCCCCTAATACAATAGAAAGTGCTATATTAGAGAAGGAAGTGTCAACTAATTATGAAGAGGTGCAGGCTGTAGTAATCAGGTGAGAGATGACACAAAACAGAGACAAAGGGATGTACTTGGGAGTCACTGAGCTAGCATGGCAGGACTTCCCA
>SJYQ01027397.1:5935-23444 GCA_006410935.1 Redunca redunca
ACCAGACCACCTGACCTGCCTCTTGAGAAATCTGTATGCAGGTCAGGAAGCAACAGTTAGAACTGGACATGGAACAACAGACTGGTTCCAAATAGGAAAAGGAGTCTGTCAAGGCTGTATATTGTCCCCCTGCTTATTTAACTTCTATGCAGAGTACATCATGAGAAACGCTGGACTGGAAGAAACACAAGCTGGAATCAAGATTGCCGGGAGAAATATCAATAACCTCAGATATGCAGATGACACCACCCTTATGGCAGAAAGTGAAGAGGAGCTAAAAAGCCTCTTGATGAAGGTGAAAGAGGAGAGCGAAAAAGTTGGCTTAAAGCTCAACATTCAGAAAACGAACATCATGGCATCCAGTCCCATTGCTTCATGGGAAATAGATGGGAAACAGTGGAAACAGTGTCAGACTTTATTTTTTTGGGCTCCAAAGTCACTGCAGATGGTGACTGCAGCCATGAAATTAAAAGACGCTCACTCCTTGGAAGAAACGTTATGACCAACCTAGATAGCATATTCAAAGGCAGAGACATTACTTTGCCGACTAAGGTCCGTCTAGTCAAGGCTATGGTTTTTCCTGTGGTCATGTATGGATGTGAGAGTTGGACTGTGAAGAAGGCTGAGCGCCAAAGAATTGATGCTTTTGAACTCTGATGTTAGAGAAGACTCTTGAGAGTCCCTTGGACTGCAAGGAGATCCAACCAGTCCATTCTGAAGGAGATCAGCCCTGGGATTTCTTTGGAAGGAATGATGCTAAAGCTGAAACTCCAGTACTTTGGCCACCTCATGCGAAGAGTTGACTCACTGGAAAAAACTCTGATGCTGGGAGGGATTGGGGGCAGGAGAAGGGGACAACAGAGGATGAGATGGCTGGATGGCATCACTGACTCAATGGACGTGAGTCTGGGTGAACTCCGGGAGTTGGTGATGGACAGGGAGGCCTGGCGTGCTGCAATTCATGGGGTCGCAAAGAGTCAGATACCACTGAGCGACTGAACTGAACTGAACGCTAGAAAAGAATGAGTGCATGAAAAGTGAGAGTGTTAGTCACTCAGTGGCGCCAGACTATGAAACCATGGACTGTAGCCGCCCACCCCCAGGTTCCTCTGTCTATGGAACTCTCCAGACAAGAATATTGGAGTGGGTCAGTCTAGGTTGGTCATAACTTTTCTTCCAAGGAGTAAGCGTCTTTTAATTTCATGGCTGCACTCACCATCTGCAGTGACTTTGGAGCCCCAAAAAATAAAGTCTGACACTGTTTCTACTGTTTCCCCATCTATTTCCCATGAAGTGATGGGACCGGATGCCATGATGTTCGTTTTCTGAATGTTGAGCTTTAAGCCAACTTTTTCGCTCTCCTCTTTCACCTTCATCAAGAGGCTTTTTAGCTCCTCTTCACTTTCTGCCATAAGGGTGGTGTCATCTGCATATCTGAGGTTATTGATATTTCTCCCGGCAATCTTGATTCCAGCTTGTGTTTCTTCCAGTCCAGCGTTTCTCATGATGTACTCTGCATAGAAGTTAAATAAGCAGGGGGACAATATACAGCCTTGACAGACTCCTTTTCCTATTTGGAACCAGTCTGTTGTTCCATGTCCAGTTCTAACTGTTGCTTCCTGACCTGCATACAGATTTCTCAAGAGGCAGGTCAGGTGGTCTGGTGTGCCCATCTCTTTCAGAATTTTCCACAGTTTATTGTGATCCACACAGTCAAAGGCTTTGGCGTAGTCAATAAAGCAGAAATAAATGTGTTTCTGGAACTCTCTTACTTTTTCCATGATCCAGAGGATGTTGGCATTTTGATCTCTGGTCCCTCTGCCTTTTCTAAAACCAGCTTGAACATCAGGGAGTTCACGGTGGAGTGGGTAGCCACGCCTTTCTCCAGGGGATCTTCCCAATCCAGGGATTGAACCTGGGTCTCCTGCCTTGCAGGCAGATTCTTTACCTGTCTGAGCCATCAAGAAGAAGAAATAAAACAGATAAGATAGGGTGGTCAGAGAAGGCCTCTCCCATCAGGTGACATCTGGTGAAAAGCCAACAGTAACTACTTGACGGAGAGAACAATTCGGGCAGAGGATACAGCAAGTGCAAAGGTCCTGAGGCAGAAATGTGTTCAGCAGGTTCATACTTGCTGTGGCATGAGCCGTGGGTGTGACAGGAGGTGGCTTAAGAGGAGCCTGGAGCCAGATCAAGCTGGGCCACTGAGAGGACGTCCAGGTTTTACTCCCTACAATGAGAAGTTACTAGAGTGTTTTTCAGCAAGGCACAGACAAAATCTTACAGTTTTTTTAAAAAATATTTTTATTTCTTTGGCTGTGCCTGGCCTTAGTTGTGGCATGTGGGATCTAGTTCCCCCAAGGGATTGAGCTCAGGGCCCCCTGCCCTGGGAGTATGGAGTCTTAGCCCTGGACCACCAGGGAAGTCCTCTGGTGTACACGTTGAAGGGAGATGTTGCTCTCCATGAAAAGTAGAAAGTGTTGCTAGAGGTCTAAGAGGAAGACACCAGATCCAGCTGAAGACAGGGGAGCAGACAGCATGGTGAGATGGGCTTGGAACGTGGTCTGAGCAATGGTATCACAGGCAAGGGGACAGCTTCGGTAAAATCATTCAGGTTTACCTGTTTGCCAAGGGCTTATGGAAATCAATCTCGGGAAACAGGGCTTTAATAAAGGACTGAGACACATGCTAAGCGTGCACGCATGCACGCACGCGCGTACACACACACACACACACACGATATATACATGCCCCATTCTTACAAGGGGCATACCAGCACCTGTATAGTGGAGAAACAGACTCGCTGACCAGATGAACAGCATTAAGCCCATCAATGAGGGGTAGATGGATACCACATGGCCTTAGATGTAACCCAGAGAAGGACCCCGTGGCCCTTTTGTAGTTCTCCAGCCAGACAGACATTACTAAATCAAACGGTGAGAAAACATGGTCCCAAGAGCCCAAGTTGAGGAACTGACTCTAAATTAACTGGCCCATGTTCTCCAAATATGCCAGCATCATAAAAAAAAAAACACAACAGTGAAAAGTTCTTCCAAAACAACAGAAAAATAAAGAAACAGTGTGACTAAGTGCAATGCATGACCCTGAATTGGGGGGGAGGAGAAGGGGATGCTAGAAAGGACAGAATTGGGACAAGTGACAAAAAGGGAATATACATAGTGGTTTTTATTTTTTCTTTTAAAGTATTGCGTCCATGTTGAATTTCCTACATTTAATTGTGCTGTTGTTACATAACAGAATATCCTTGCTTTGAGAAAAGATACACTGAAGAAGGGGCAAAGAGGCATGGTGGATGCTAGCTTTTCTCAAATAATTCAGAAAAAAATAAATACTGTGTGTATATGGAGAGAGCAAAAGAGAGTAAGAAGATGTTAAAATGTTAAATGTGGCAGAATGTTAAAAATCAGCAACTATAAATAATGGGTATTCAGGGCAGAAGGAGTACTTAATATCATCCTTGCAACTTTTCTGCAGTTTGAAACTATTTCAAGATAAAAAAAAAATTTTTTTTTAATTAAAAAGACATCCTCGAGTCAGGGAAGAAGACCTCCATATGATCTTGTGAGATAGATTCTATCACCCCCACTGTAATCATGGGGAAACTGAGGCTCAGGGAGGTTAAGAAATTTGCTCAAGGAAAAAAAATTCTTAAAAAAATTTCTTCCCATTTCTTTAATTTTGTATCTATATGAGATGGTGCATGTTCATTAAATTTACTGCGATAATCATTTCATGACCTATGTAAGTCAAATCATTGTGCTGTATACTTAATACGGTGCTGTTTGTCAATTATATCTCAATAAAGCTAGAAGGAAGAAAAAAATTTGCTCAAGGTCAGATAGCTAATAAGTGGCAATGCCAACATCTGAACCCATGTCTGAATTCAGAGCCCCAGGCTTTATTCACAATATTATTATTCTGTGTCCTACTAAAAGGCAGCTCAGGGTCAATTAAGCAGAAGGAACATGTCAGTTTTCACAAGCAGTCTTCCCTGCCCCAACACACACCCACCCCCCAATACACACATCACAATAAAATCCCATGAGACTTACAGTCTTGGCTTTGTTGAGATGCGTCATCTGAATGTAGCCCCGGTCATGGTGGGAGAGATAGAGGAAGTAGAAGGGGAAGCAGACCCAGAGGTAAGAGCAAGGCACCCACACGAGGACGGTGTTCTGAAAGCACTTGGTGAAGTCGGGGTTGCTGGTGTTCCATGTGACATTCCACTCCTGCAGACACAAACACAGGCGCAGGTAAAGAGGACGCCCCCAAGAGTGTGGACCAGGGGCCTGCATAGAGTTCAAAGCTACCTGCTGTGGGGTTTAAGAACTATGATACCCTCCCAGGTGGAACAGGCAAACTGGAAAGATAAGTAGCCAGAAAGACTTCAAACAAAGAATGACAAACGAAGGTTATGTCCCACCTTACCTCACAGATAAGTTCCTGAGACAACAATGGGCAGGTTCCATTATTGTACAAAAGATGGAGACCGCCACTTAAAGGAATCCTAAAGGGTATTCTCCTGTAAATCGACTCATCCTTTAATCACATAAATCATGCCTACTTTACAATCCGGTGAACTAAGAGCTTTCTAATATTCTTCTTCTTTGTCATCCCTATGATCCCCATATCACTGTATCAATGCATCAGTGATTGCATGACAGTGATCACATCATGATCACTTTCATCAGCACCATCAGCATCAGTATAACAGTCATCATCAGCACCACTATCTTTATCACTGGCATCAGCATCACCATCAGCACCACCATCTTTGTCACTGGCATCAGCATCGCCATCAGCAGCATGACCACCAACAGCACCACCACCATAGATAATACCCAAATTGCAGTTCTGTGTTCTAGGCCCTATTCTAAGTTCTTTGTACGTATTATCTCCTTTAATTCTATAATTACTTTATCATTTCTTTCTTAGAAGGGAAAACTACAGCACAGAGAGGTTCAGTGATTTGCCCAGTATCTCAGTACCTACCCCGTTATTTGGTAAGACCTGGAGCCTGACTCAGACTCAGGCAATTCGATTCTGGAGTTCCTGCGTTTAACCACAAAGCTATCCAGGCTGAGAAACCAATCTGTTTTACTTTTATCTTTTTAAGAAGCCACCTGTATTTCATAAGAGACAACACCAAATAGATAAAAAGATAAACACAGACATAAATAGAGCAGGTATATCTGCCCAAGAAAAAAACTTCAACCAGCCTTCAGACTTCTGCAATGCAAATTTTAATTCAAGCCCTGATCTGACCACCGAACTGTTATATGACTTCGGGGAAAGGTATTACCCTATCCAGAGGTTTCAATTTCCTATCTCTACCATAATTAGGCGGGATAAAATTAGAGGTCTGAACAGGTGACTCCCAGGCTGATTAGGCCCACAGAGATGATCTGCAGTTACTGCTGGTACTTTAAACGTGCCTTTTAAAACAAAATCTCAGTTTAGCTGTCAACACTTAAAAATGAGGAAATTTCATATAAAAATTGGATTTCCAGTGTCTCTTTAAAAAATAAAAAACCAGAAAGTCTGGCAGCACTGGGCCCAGATTCCCGCTTCCCAACCATTGGGAGGAACTAGGGAGGAGCCAGTCTTTGGGTAAGATTCATGTGGTCCAGCGGCCAGTCCCGGTGCAGCCCTCTCCCCGCAGCATCGTCTCCCCACCACTGGATGTGTGCTCTCCAGACACCTCTAATTCCAAAAGCCTTCCCGGAATCAGATTAAGAGAGAACACCAAGGAACTCCAAGGAACCTGGATTCTTAAAACTCCATGCAAGCTTTAAAGCCACATCAAAGAACATTACAGAATATAAAGTAATGGGAGCAAGCAGACCATTTTACATTTGATGATCAATCAAAATCTATGTTCTGAGCTTTATACAAGAGACCTAATGTGTACCCGTGCAAGCATATTTAATGCTACTGAGATATACATTTATAACTGGTTGCTGTTGTTCAGTCGCTCAGTCATGTCCAACTCTTTGCAACCCCATGGACTGCAGCACGCCAGGCTTCCCTGTCCTTCACTATCTCCCAGAGTCTGCTCAAACTCATGTCCACTGAGTCTATGATGCCATCCAACCAGCTTATCCTCTGCCGCTCCCTTCTCTTTCTGCCCTCAATCTTTCCCAGCATCAGGGTCTTTTCCAGTGAGTAGGCTCTTCCCATCAGGGGGTCAAAATATTGGAGCTTCAGCTTTAGCATCAGTCCTTCCAATGAATATTCAGGGTTGATTTCCTTTGGGATTGATTGGTTTGATCTCCCTGCTGTCCCAGGGACTCTCAAGCATCTTCTGTAGCACCACAATTCAAAACCATCAATTCTGTAGCACTCGGCCTTCTTGATGGTCCAACTCTCACATCCATACATGACAACTGGAAAAACCACAGCTTTGACTATACAGACCTTTGTCAGAAAAGTGATGTCTCTCCTTTTCAATACACTATCTAGGTATAAAAACGGTTAAGATAGTTAAAAAAAAAGGAAGCAGAAAAAGAAAAGATTTGACTTTAAAAACAGAGAGAGAAAGATCTAGTATTAAGTATAGTACCCAAACTGGTTCTTCAGAGGTATAATTATTCTATGATATAAATGGTTATTTTTCCAGAAACAAGAAAAAGGAATTATTGAAAAATAAACTTTAAAAGGTCAACACAGACAAAGGAGTTTAGCTAGGAAACTTCTAGACACAAAGAAACCCTAAAAAAGACAAAGTTCATGCCTCTGTAGACTTGGGCACTTGGAAGACAGCCTTGGAAATAATTTATCTAATCATGGAGAGGAGTAGTTTATATCAAAGACTAATTATTTTAATAAATTATTAAACTCCATGCAAGCTTTAAAGCCACATCAGAGAACATTACAGAATAGAAAGTAGATTAGTCCTAAGTCCTAAAATTCTTAAGATGATGGTGAAAAGGGGGATTTAACTGTTGGTGGTTATTATATATATATACAAAGCAGATTCTGGCCAGAAAAAACTCATTCCAAAGGAATTTGCCTTTGTACTAAGAAAACAATACTGAGACTTAATATAGAGTCATGTAGATAACTTCCCTTGTAGGAAGGGCTTCCCTTGTGGCTCAGCTGATAAAGAATCCGCCTGCAATGTGGGAGTCCTGGGTTCAATCCCTGGGTTGGGAAGATACCCTGGAGAAGGGAAAGTATTCTGGCCTGAAGAATTCCATGGACTAAAGTCCATGGGGTCACAAAGAGTCGGACACAACTGAGCGACTTTCACTTCACTTCTCTATGTATATAAGAAGCTTGGTTCATATATGAGACATTTCAATCACCTGATCCTTGCCCTGATTATTCCTTGACTGGACTTCTGCGTAGCTTGCTAGCCACACCCTGCTTCCAGACCCTCTGGGCCTCACCTAGTCCTCCCCACCACAGCCAAATAAGTTTTCTATCTTATACATCTATACATGGATCCACAGATATAATTATCCACTCATCTGTGAACCCTTCCATCCACCCACCCACCCATCCAGGCACCAAGTCATTCATCCATCTACCTATCTACCCACCCACCCACCTCCTCTACCCGTGTACCCATCCAACGATCCACCCACCCACCTACCCACCCACTGATTCATGCATCCATCCACCCACCAGTCCACCCAGACATTCATCCATCTGTTTCTTCTACAATTTCTCCCGCCCCATTTCCCAATGTGTCCACTTGGCTTCTCTTCATATTAATTTACTTTTAATAGGTAACACATTTCTGTTACCTATTAAACTTTCCCCAACTACCCAAAATGGTACACTGTGAAAAATGAGTCTTGCTCCCTGAACTCAAAGCGCTCCCTTCCTACCCCACAGGCAAAACTCCTATATTGCTAACAATATATTGTTATTCTTCCAAATATAGTTTATCTACTCTGTTTCCCCCGAAGGTGCCGTAATACATACCTGTATGGCACCTCACTTTTTTCCCCTTAATACTAGAAACTGATCTCTGTCAGTGCCAGAGATCTGCTTCATTCTTGCTAGTTTAACTTCCTTTCTTTTGAACAAAGGGTAGAAGTGACAAGCTACCTCCCCTTCCTGGTCCCAAAATGGTCCCTCTCTCTAGAGGCAACACCATCCGTTTCTTCTATATCCTTCCAGGAAACATTCTATGCATCTATAACAAAAATAAATACATATCTTCTGTAATCAGATGGAGAGAAACATACTCCATACCCTGTTCTGTACCATCCTTTCATCTCTTAAGAACAGATCTGAGAGATTATTCTACTCTGCCCATTTCCTCATCCTTTGCTCCAGCTGTGTTGTATGGATGGGCTTGACCTTATATAATCAGCTAATGGGGCACTAAGCCGCTCTTACAATGAAGCAGTGAATAAATCTAGGAAGTGCCTCATTTCACACAAAGCAAGCATATTTGTAAGATAACTTTCTAGACGTGGACCTGCTGGATTAAAGGGTGCATGCATTTAAAACTTAAATGGTCGCTGAATCCAATGGGTACCATCAGTTTATTCTGCACCACACAAAGTACCACGGTCATTGCTTCCCAAACTACAGTATATTATAAGCTTTTGATCTCTGCCAATCTGATAATGGAAAATATCTCCCTGTAGCTTAACTTCCTTTCTTCTTAATGATGAATGAAACTGAAGATTTTGCCACTTTGTGTGTTTAAAAGCAGTCAGTTTCTTCTCTAAGGAAAAACCATAGGCTTAAATGCCTATGTGTTATTAAATGAAACAGATCTGAACACCCATCTCCCCTGGGTAACAACCTCTAATAGCTTCCAGTCACCTTTCGGAGCCAATCCTTGCTTGCTTCATGAGGCCTTCCACATCCACATTCAAACTTCATCTGTTTCTTCTACAATTTCTCCAGCCCCATTTCCCAGTGTGTTAATTTGGCTATTCATTCAAAGGAGCATTTATCAAGCCTGTGTCAGGCACTGTTCAAGGAACTAGAGATTTAGGAAGGCCTGTGGTCCCCGCCTTTAATGCATTCCCCAATCGCTGATCCAATGATTGGTGCTTTGGGAGATGTCTTGCTAGATGCTCTTCCTGCCTTTCCATAGTAACAAACTCCTACTCATCCTTCAAAATCCAACTCAGAGACACCTCCTTTAAGAAGCCTTTCTCCTGGGCTTTCCTGGTGGCTCAGAGGTAAAGAATCCACCTGAAATACAGCAGACACAGGTTCGACCCCTGATCCAGGAAGATCACACAGGCTGTGATGCAACTAATGCCCGTGCGCCACAACTGCTGAGCCTGCGCTCTAGAGCCCGGGAGCCACAACTCCTGAAGCCCGCCGGCCTAGAACCCGGGGCTCTGCAACAAGGGAAGCCACCGCAGTGAGAAGTCCACACACCGCAACTAGAGAGCGGCCCCCGCTCACTGTAACTGGAGAAAAGCAGCAACGAAGACCCAGCATAGCCAAAATAAATTAAAAAAAAATTTAAAAAAAAAAGCAGCCTCACTCCCCAGACTATGAGAACAGCCCCCCCCACACACACACTGCAATGATGACTTACTTGTCCATCAGTACCTCTGTCCTGCCAGGACTTCTGACTCTTCTCCTCCTCACCCAGCAGGGATCCAGAGGTTACTGAGTAAACAAATGACCCAAACCAGGCCTCCTGTCCTCAGCATTATTTGCTACTTTGTTTTCCAGGAAACAATCCATCCAGGTAGAACTTGACTATGACCCTGGCTTTCTGGTTGGATGGATGTGGATTAAAAGGCGCTGACCTCACTTGCACCTGGGCAGGTCACTTAACGTCTCCAAGCCCTCCATCTCCTTACCAGTGTGGCCAGGGAAACGCACAGGCCTGGAAAAACTATCAAATGGGACTGTGCTTTGCACCAGCTGGCATGGTCTAGAGGTAGTAAGTGGTGGCTATTAGCTGCAGACCAATAATTAATAATAATCACCACTGCTACCCTCAGTGCTGCCTAGCATTAGGAAGCTTCAAGGACAAAGAAAAGTTCAAGTTCGGAAGTGAGCAAGTGGAAACTCGGGAGCACCCAAGGACACAGAACTCCGGGGAAGGAGAGAGGTCGGAGAAACACTTAGCCAACGAAGGGGTTTGGGTTTATTCTTCAGAAGGCAGCTTCCTCCCCAGAGACAGAGGGCCAGCCCTGACTGAGAGGGCAGAGGAGGAAGGAAGCGGGGCTTGAGAAGAGGAAATCTGACCGTGACCTTGAACTTGCACCACCTCCAAGGCCACGACCACCTACCAATATGGCCCTGACCACAACTGTCACAGCAGTGATGTAACAAGGTCAGGGGCCTCTGGTGTGTTCCTCACTGGCCAGGTCTCTGATGAATCCTTTGTCCAAAGGGGGCTTCCTTCATGGCTCAGTGGTGAAGAAGCTGCCTCCCAATGCAGGAGGCCAGGGTTCAATCCCTGGGTGGGGAAGATCCCCTGGAGAAGGAAATGGCAACTCACTCCAGCATTCCTGCCTGGGAAATCCCATGGGCAGAGGAGCCTAGAGCGCTACAGCCCATGGGGTCAAGAAAGAGTCAGACAAGATTTAGTGACTAAACAACAACTGTCCAAGGGAACTGATCCCTGCCTCCATGCCCTTGATAACTCCTGGAGACAGGCAGCGGGGTCCCCTCTACTGAGGGCTTCCGGGGGCAACAGGGAATCTTGAGGGCCATTAAAAGGCTTAAGGAAGGAGGATCCATGGAGACTACCAGCTACTTGCTGCCCCCAATCCCAGAGATGACAGCTAACCCCGGTCTTCCTCCCTAGGGTCTCTTCCTCCTCACACAGGGAGTTCCAAAAATCAAGCTGGTTGGAACACTGCCCCAATTCTGCTGAGCTTCCATCAGTTCAGTTCAGTTGCTCAGTTGGGTCCGACTCTTTGCGACCCCCATGAATCGCAGCACGCCAGGCTTCCCTGTACATCACCAATTCCCAAAGCTTGCTCAAACTCATGGCCACAGAGTCGGTGATGTCATCCAATCATCTCATCCTCTGTCGTCCCCTTCTCCTCCCGCCTTCAATCTTTCACAGCATCAGGGTCTTTTCCAATGAGTCAGTTCTTCACATCAGGTGGCCAAAGTATTGGAGTTTCAGCTTCAGCATCAGTCCTTCCAATGAATATTCAGGACTGATATCCTTTAGGATGGACTGGTGGATCTCCTTGCAGTCCAAGGGACTCTCAAGAGCCTTCTCCAATACCACAGTTCTAAAGCACCAATTCTTCAGCACTTAGCTTTCTTTATAGTCACATCCATATATGACTACTGGAAAAGCCATATAGCTTTGACTAGACGGACCTTTGTTGGCAAAGTAATGTCTCTGCTTTTTAATATGCTGTCTAAGTTGGTCATAGCTTTTCTTCCAAGGAGCAAGCATCTTTTAAATTCACGGCTGCAGTCACTATCTGCAGTGATTTTGGAGCCCCAAAACATAAAGTCTGTCACTGTTTCCACTGTTTCCCCATCTATTGGCTATGAAGTGATAGGACTGGATGCCATAACCTTAGTTTTCTGAATGTTGAGTTTTTAGCCAGCTTTTTAACTCTCCTCTTTGGCTTTCAAAAAGAGGCTCTTTAGTTCTTCGCTTTCTGCCATATGGGAAGTGTCATCTGTGTGTCTGAGGTTATTGATATTTCTCCCGGCAATTTTGATTCCAGCTTGTGTTTCACCCAGTCCAGCATTTCTCATGCAGATAATATACTCTGCATATAAGTTAAATAAGCAGGGTGACTATATACAGCCTTGACATACTCCTTCCCCAACTTGGAACCAGTTTATTGTTCCATGTCCAGTTCTAACTGTTGCTTCTTGACCTGCATACAGATTTCTCAGGAGGCAGATAACGTAGTCTGGTATGTCCATCTCTTTCAGAATTTTCCACAGTTTGTTGTGATCCACACAGTCAAAGGCTTTGGCATAGTCAATAAAGCAAAAATAAATGCTTTTCTGGAACTCTCGTGTTTTTCCGATAATCCAATGGATGTTGGCAATTAGATCTCTGGTTCCTCTCCTTTTCTAAATCCAGCTTGACACAGTTCATGTACTGTTGAAGCCTAGCTTGGAGAATTTTGAGCATTATTTTGCTAGCGTGTGAGATGAGTGCAATTGTGCGGTAGTTTGAACATTCTTTGGCATTGCCTTTTGTGGGGATTGGAATGAAAACTGACCTTTTCCAGTCCTGTGGCCACTGCTGAGTTTTCCAAATTTGCTGGCATACTGAGTGCAGCACTTTCACAGCATCATCTTTTAGGACTTGAAATAGTTCAACTGGAATTCCATCACTTCCACTACCTTTGTTCATAATGATGCTTCCTAAGGCCCACTGGACTTTGAAATCCAAGGTGTCTGGCTCTAGGTGAGTGACCACACCATTGTGGTTATCTGGGTCATTAAGATCTTTTTTGTACAGTTCTTCTGTGTATTCTTGCCACCTCTTCCTTAATATCTTCTGCTTCTGTTAGGTCCATACCATTTCTGTCCTTTATTGAGCCCATCTTTGCATGAAATGTTCTCTTGGTACCTTAATTTTCTTGAGGAGATCTCTAGTCTTTCCAATTCTGTTGTTTTCCTCTATTTCTTTGCATTTGATCACCGAGGAAGGCTTTCTTATCTCTCCTTGCTATTCTTTGGAACTCTGCATTCAAATGGGTATATCTTTCCTTTTCTCCTTTGCCTTTAGCTTCTCTTGCTTTCTCAGCTATCTGCAAGGCCTCCTCAACCATTTTGCCTCTTTGCATTTCTTTTTCTTGGGGATGGTCTTGATCTCTGCCTCCTGTACAATGTCAGGAACATCTGTCCATAGCTCTTTAGGCACTCTTATCAGACCTAATCCCTTGAATCTATTTGTCACTTTCACTGTATAATCCTAAGAGATTTGATTTAGGTCATACATGAATGGTCTAGTGGTTTCCCCTACTTTCTTCAATTTAAATCTGAATTTGGCAATAAGGAGTTCATGATCTGAGCCACAGTCAGCTCCACCACTGGGAAACAAAATTTAGTGACAGGAGACACAGTCTAGAACATGAACATCAGCACTGGCCCAGGCCCTGTATTTCCAGGGCTCTGGTCCAAGAAAATCTTAGAGAAAGAAAGGCACCCCCGATCTCCGCAATTGAGGCTTTTCTTTGCAAGACATGTTCGTCACCCGTTTATGTCCCTCTCTCCCCAGTGTTGAAATTCAAGGATCTGTGGAACATGGTCCAAGCCTGCTTAGCCCACAGACTTTGGGAGTTCATAAAACTTCTATCGTGTGGTGTCACGTGGTACTCTTACCTTGCTTGAAGCCAGCATGTTCTGAGCAGGAGGGACCATCCTCATCACTCAGCCCTCAGGAGAAGTAGCACTGCTGTTATCCCCATTGCACAGATAAGGACACCGAGGCAAGACAAGACATTTTCCTAAAAGTCATGCTGCAGTGGATATGAGTTGTCCAAGGCCCACACATATTTTCCCTTCTTTGATAACAGCGGGAGCTGTTGTTCTTACACAAATCCTTTGGTCAGCCACATGCTTAGGGCAAAGCTCCAGGGAAAGAGTCTGCTAATCAGCAGCTCCAGAATGTGGTCTAAATCAATCCAATCACTGCAAGGACACATGCTCCCTTGTCCCCAGTGATACAGAGTGAGGATATGGGGTTTACAGGTGTCTTAGCCATTTTATATTGAGCCATCTCTGACTCCATGGACATGAGTTTGAGCAAGCTCCGGGAGATGGTGAAGGACCGGGAAGCCTAGCGTCCTGCAGTCCATGGGACCACAAAGAATCGGACGAGACTGAGCAACTGAACAACAGCCATTCGTAAGGAAAGCGCCAAGCGTCGGGAGTGGGGGGAAGCGGTGGCACCACTAGGGCACGTGTGGAAATGAAGCTGATGTCACGCAAGGCAGAGGTGAAGGAAATTGGAGCTTGGCGTTTTGTAGGCTGCTGGATCAAGCATCACCTGCAGCACACCCTCCCAGTGAATCTCTCCAATAAATTCAACGGTTACACAAGTTTGAAATAAATTTACTCTCACCTGCAACACAAACCGTCCTAGTAATACAAGTTCTGATCCACTGCATCAACTTTTATTCAACAATATAATTCAGAATTTGACACAAGTGAATTTAGGCCGCAGATACACCATTACTAGTAGCATACTGCTGGGTAGGTTGCTGTTCTTCTCTCAGGCTCAAAAAGCCCACCAGCAAAATGGAGGTACTATCATCTCCTTCACGGGGAATCATAAAAAGCCCTAATAAATATTGATTATTACTATTATTTATAAGCTCTTCAGCTGAAATTTTGGAATTCACTCTTCTCCCTGTTCTCTTTTCTCATCACCCTTCGTCCCTTCCCCTCAAAACTATCTGTCCCCTTGTCCCTTTTCTTACAGGTCCAATTTTCTTCTCTGTTTGCTGTTAGACAAGTTATTTAACCTCGCTAAGCCTCACTTATGTGACTACGGCTAAGAATCAATCAGTTCAGTTCAGCCACTCAGTCATGTCTGACTCTTTGTGACCCAAAGGGCTGCAGCACACCAGGCTTCCCTGTACATCACCAACTCCTGGAGTTTACTCAAACTCATGTCCGTCGAGTTCGTGATACCATCCAACCACCTCATCTCCTGCCAACCCCTTCTCCTCTCACCTTCAATCTTTCCCAGCATCAGAGTCTTTTCCAATGAGTCAGCTCTTTGCATCAGGTGGCCAAAAGATTGGAGATTAAGCATCAGTCCTTCCAATGAATATGCAGGACTGATTTCCTTTAGGATTGACTGCTTGGATCTCCTTGCAATCAAAGGGACTCTCAAGAGTCTTCTCCAATACCACAATTCTAAAGCACTGGTTCTTTGGTGCTCAGCTTTCTTTATGGTCCAATTCTCACATCCATATACGACTTCTGGAAAAACCATAGCTTTGACTAGACAGACCTTTGTTGGCAAAGTATTGCTCTGCTTTTTAATATGCTATCTAGGTTGGTCATAGCTTTTCTTCCAAGGAGCAAGCATCTTTTAATTTCATGGCTGCAATCACCATCTGCACTGATTTTGGAGCCCAAAAAATTAAAGTCTTTCACTGTTTTCATTGTTCCCCATCTATTTGCCATGAAGTGATGGGACTCGATGCCATGATCTTAGTTTTCTGAATGTTGTGTTTTAAGCCAGCTTTTTCACTCTCCTCTTTCACTTTCATCAAGAGGCTCTTTAGTTCTTCTTCGCTTTCTGCCATAAGCATGGTGGTATCTGCATATCTGAGGTTACTGATATTTCTCTCAGCAATCTTGACTCCAGCTTGTGCTTCATCCAACCCGACATTTTGCATGATGTACTAAAGCTGAGACTCCAGTACTTTGGCCACCTCATGCGAAGAGCTGACTCACTGGAAAAGACTCTGATGCTGGGAGTGATTGGGGGCAGGAGGAGAAGGGGATGACAGAGGATGAGATGGCTGGATGGCGTCACTGACTCGATGGACATGAGTCTGAGTGAACTCCAGGAGTTGGTGATGGACAGGGAGGCCTGGCGTGGTGTGATTCATGGGGTTGCAAAGAGTTGGACACGACTGAGCGACTGAACTGCACCATGTAAGTTACATGTTTGTAACTCTGCATGTAAGTTACATAAGCAGGGTGACAATATACAGCCTTGAGGCACTCCTTTCCCAATTTGTAACTGAGTTTCCCCCTCAGTCAGTCTCTCCCATCAGGAAGCTTCCATAAGCCTCTTATCCTTATCCATCAGAGGGCAGACAGAATGAAAACCACAATCACAGAAAACTAATCAACTGATCATATGGACCACAGTCTTGTCTAATTCAATGAAACCATGAGCCAGCAGGGCCACCTAAAACAGACAGGTCATGGTGCAAAGTGACAAAATGTGGTCCACTGGAGAAGGGAATCACAAACCAGTTCAGTATTCTTGCCTTGAGAACCCCATGAGCGGTATGAAAAGGCAAAAAGATAGGATGGCTAAGAATATTTATCTCCTATAGCTATGGGTCCAGGGCTCAGTGTCATATATTAACAATTGATAAAGAGCTACTGTCACTAACCTTAATTCTTACATCAGTAATAAAAATAAATGAAGTTTATAGCATTATACTCAATATGACAATGTATTTATAATAATACCACCTAGCTTTAACTGAGCACTAACTATATGCCAGGCACTGCCTCCCTGCACTTCATGTGAATAAACTCATTTATTCTTAATGATTACACAGAAGGCAGGTTCTGTTCTGATCCCCATTTGGTAAGAGAGGAAACTGTGACACAGAGATGTTAAATAATTTGCCTGAGATCACACAGTTTGTAAGGGATGAGGCTGGGGCTCAAACCTAGGAAGCTTGACTACTGAGTCGCCTCATCCCTGACAATGACTCCCAGTGATGGGCAATGTAAGAATTTTAACAGGATTTTCTGGAGCACATGCCTTTACCCACAGGGTATATAGGCCAAGAAGAAGATGTGAACGTATCCAAAGACCACCAAGTTCAGAACTAATTACCTGTAACAGTGTCCTACAACTGCTAATGCAAATTATTTATACCATAAACATCATGGTTTGAAACAACACTGATTTTCTTTTCATCCCATAGTTCTACAAGTCAGAAGTCTGAAATGGGTCTGGCCAGGCTAACGTCAAGGCGCTGTCAGACCTGAGTTCCTTCTGCAGACTCTCCGGGAGGATCCATTCCCTCACCTTTTCCAGCTCCTGGAAGCCGCCCACACTCCTTGCTGACGGCCCATTCTTCCTTCTTCACAGCCAGCAGCGTCAGGTCAGGTCCTCCTCAGGCTGCCCTCTCTCTGGTTCTCTCTTCTGTCTTTCCACTTTATAAGGACCCTGGTGATTACCCTGGGCCCGCCCAGATAACCCAAGACGATGGCACGTTTTCAAGGTTAGCTGGTGAGCAACCCTAGTGCCACCTTCATTCCTCTGGCCGCAGAACCGTAACACATTCACAGGTTCAGGGGATTTGTTACAGCCATCTGCGGGGAAGCCACCGTTCTGCCTACCACGCCCTCGGGTTTATTCTGGTCCATCCCAAACATTCTGTGGATGTCCAGGGACACCATCGCTCCCCTTAGCTGGGTCAGATTCAGAAGCCATCACAGTCCTGCCAGCTTTAGGCAAGACCTCACAGCATCTGCTGGGATGCTGACCGGCCCTTTCAGCTCAGCTGTGCTTGTCCCAGGAGTGCCTGGGTACCAGCTGCCCCCTCTGCTAGAGCCCAGGGTCTCTGCAGTGCTACCCCTACAGGCCCGGCCTGGCTGAAACAGCTTCAGAGACACTTGGCTGGGGCCTGAGTTGTTGTTGTTGTTTGGGTCTGAGGAGCCTAGGACCCAGCTCGCCGACCTCAGGACAGGACGGAAGCTGCCGAGAGGAGGATGGGCAGACAACAGGCGGGGGGTATGAATGTGAACTTGAACTGCTGCTCAGTGTCACCAGCATCGAGGAGCGGAGTCGCTCTGATGCTGTCCAGTAATGAGGACCTACCAGGACCATGCTGTTTCCCGGGGCCTG
>SJYQ01027398.1:0-21088 GCA_006410935.1 Redunca redunca
CTTTAAGAAAGAAAAAAACAGAAAGAAAACTACCAGCAGTGACACATGGCATGGTAACCTAACGAACAAACTCAAAACTAAAGGAATATGTACTTTGTGAAACCTTACAATTAGTCCTGGTGTTGTTTCAACTATGATATAACCTTCCGATAATCACCTCTCCAGAAAGCTAAGATTAAGTGCATGCCTGTAGCATTCTGTATTTAGAAATACGAGTCCAATCATAATATATAACTTCAAAAAGAAAAGTTTGTCATTTTTAAATTACTACATATCTTGACATAAACCAAAATAATTTTAATTATACTCAAAGCAAGTGGCCACTTTCAGAGCCTGAGATTCAAGCTTTGGTCATCTTACATATCCCCCTGCAGCCTCACACGCCCCGGACGCCTGCCATGGCGCCCACGGTTCCATGTCCACTCCATCTAGACCCTCCTTGTTAACTCAGCACATCCATCTCTACATCTTTTTATACAAGACCGCATGACAGAGCAGACTAAAACACACAGAGGCCGATAATAAGCCCTCAGTTACAATGTGTTGAGTCAATGAATAGAATGTTTCTTCAAGGACACTGAAAAAGGTAGTTCTCATTTTCATGTCCACCAAATCAGTATTTAAAGAAATTGATTTCGGACTTCCCTGGTGGTCCGGTAGTAAAGAATCCACCTCCCAAAGCCGGGGCCACGGGTTTAATCTCTGGTCCAGGAAGATCCCACCTGCTGTGGGGTAACTAAGCCCATGCACCACAGACGAAAAGCCCACGCTCTGGAGCCTGCTTCTCTACAACAAGTCACCGCAACAAGAAACCTGCAGACCACAACTCGAAAGTAGCCCCACTCACCCCAACTAGAGAAACGCCATGCAATAAAGACCCAGGGTAGCAAAAAATGAATAAATCAACGAAATTTTAAAAGAAAAACAGATACATAAATTGATTTTAACACCAAATTTCCTAGGATTACCTTAGTCCCACTGGACTGTTTTAACTCATGGACTCTAAGAAGGGCGAACACCATTTTTAAATCAGATCTTTCATTTTTCAAAGTGAAAGGGCTTCCCTCATAGCTCAGTTGGTAAAGAATCTGCCTGCAATGCAGGAGACCTAATTCAATTCCTGGGTTGGGAAGATCCGCTGGAGAAGGAATAGGCTACCCAATCCAGTATTCTTGGGCTTCCCTTGTGGCTCAGCTGGTAAAGAATCCACCTGCAATGCGGGAGACCTAGGTTCGATCCCTGGGTTGGGAAGATCCCTTGGAGAAGGGAAAAGGCTACCCACTCCAGTATTCTGGCCTGGAGAATTCCACAGACTGTGTCCGTGGGGTCGCAAAAAGTCGGCCACGATCAGAGAATGTAAAATATATGGACTCAATGCAGCATTATTCACAATAGTCAAAGTAACAATTTAAGTGTCTGTGGTTGAATGAACAGATCAAGAAAATGTGATATATGCATATACATATATATACATATATGTAGATATATATATATGTTACATTATATACCTCACACTGTATATATCTCATATGCGTGTGTGTATATATATACACTAACACAGTGTGTTAGCCGCTCAGTCATGTCCAACTCTTTGTGACCCCACGGACTGTAGCCCACCATGGCTCCTCTGTCCATGGAGTTCTCCGGGCAAGAATACTGGAGTGGATTGTCATTTACTTCTCCAGGGGATCTACCCGACCCAGGGGCTGAACCCAGCTCTCCTGTATTGCAGGCATATATACACATACATATATACAATTGTGAGGTATTTTATTTATATATGTATAATGGAATATTATTCAGCCTTTAAAAAAAAAAAAAAGGAAATCCTCTCATTTGCCATAAGATGGATGACCCTGGAGGGCATTATGCTAAGTGAAATGAACCAGACAAAGAAAGGTAAATACTGCATGGTGCAGTATCATTGACATGTAGAAACAGAAAAGTGGGGGGGGGGAGCGGGGGGGGCAATAGGGAGAGGACGGCAAAGGTCCAAACTTTCAGTTATAAGATAAATGAGGGCTGAGATCCAACATATAATGCCGTGACTATGGTTGACAACACAGTCGTGCTCAGTATTCTGTCGGGGTGAGAGGGTGTTCAGAACCCCTGCAGGCACCAAATCTAAAGATGCTCAAGTCCTTTCCTTGCAGGCAATGGGGAGGCACTGCTGACCCTTAACAACATGGGTTTCAGCTGTGCGGGTTCACTCATACTCGGATTTCTTTCCCTAAGCTCCTCCTGCAGGAACACAGGCTCTGGGGCTGGTTAAACCCAAAGAAGTGGAGCCACAGATACGGGTGCTGTGTGCTAAGTCACTTCCGTCATGTCCGACTCTGCGTGACCCCATGGACTGTAGCCCTCCAGGATCCTCTGTCCATGGGAGTCTCCAGGCAAGAATACCGAAGTGGACTGCCACTCCCTTCTCCAGGGATCCTCCTGACCCAGGGATCAAACCAGCGTCTCTTATGTCTAACCTGCATTGGCAGGCAGGTTCTTTACCACTAGCGCCACCTGGGAAGTGCCAGCTGTAAAGTCATCATGGATTTTAAACTCATGGAGGGTAGGTACCCCTTAACTCCTGAACTTTCAAGGGGCAACTGTATTTGCATATAATCTAAGACTAAGTCATCTCAAGATTATTTTAATACCTTATACAAGATAAATGCTATGTAAATAGTCACCACTACTAGGCAAACTCAAGTTTTGCTCTTTAGAACTTTCTGCAATCTTTTTTCTGAATATTTTCTATCCTCATTCGTGGAACCCACAGACACAGAGAGCCAGGTGTACTGCATAATTGAAATGTTAAGAGTAGAACTTAAATATTCTAAAAACCAGTAAAAAAATAAATCTATTAGATGATAGATGTGACACTTAACTTCATGGGGGGATTCCTTTCACAATGTGCATGTATAATAAATCACCACAGTGTTCACTGAATATCTTATAATTTCATATGTCGATTATAGTGCAATAAAGCTGAAAAATTTTTAAAGATAAAAAATGAACTGTGAAAAAATAAGGACATATTTTGAATGCTCGTTTGCATTTTTATTGAACTTCTACAATTTTTCTTTTCTGCATTATTCTATCAACATAAACAACCAATTTTACCCTCAAAAAATAAAGAGAGCATCCATCAGTAAGTACAACAAACCCACTGTCAAGATAAAGTGCTTATTAAACATTCACTGTTTGCATTTCACAGTAAGATAACATTTCCAAGATTACCTCTCATTATATGAAGGACCAGCAGGACGTTATCCGCATGGGGGTGGGTGGGGAGCAGCGTGAATTTTACTACAGTTTTATAAGTCTGTGAAATAGGTACAATAACAGCTTAATTCACAAAATTACTTGGGTAGAAGAAACAGTATTGCTATAAATAAACAATTACTGAGCCATTTATTTCAGGCACTCATCTTCTAATAGGCATAAATATCTAGTAATTAACCATTTTTTCTGGAATAATATGGTACAAAATTTTTAAATTAAAAAGAAATTGCACAGCTCAGCAAGTGGTGCACAAGTCATCAGAAATGCTTCCGGTTTGAGGGGTCCTGGGGAGTAAGAGATGGCAGCAAACAAACAGATCAGGGGTCCAGTGCACTGGCTACACGGACACTGCCCCCTCCCCGAGTCTCGTGATGAGGCAAATCTATTACAAGGAGTAACAGAAGTATCTGCAGAAATGTGTCCTTGCAGGCTGGCACAACAAGCGAGAGATGGCCCTGGTGTCAGGCTGGTTCAAGGTTTTTCCCCCTCACATGGTTTAAACTGTGGACAAGTTACTTAACCAGAGAATCAGTTCCATTTGAAAAACTGGCGCTAAANTAACATATGGGTCTTTGTGAGGATTAAATGAGATGATGTCAGCAAAACCCAAAGGTACTGAGCTGATGGCTTGGGAGCCCAAGATGAAGATGTGGGCAGGGTTTATGCAGGCTTTGGTCCAGTTCATTACACAAACACCCCAAATTTTAAGTGTAAAGATTTAAAGAGTATGCTTCCCTGGAGGCTGAAAATTATTTTCTAATAGTAATTATGATAGTTATCATAAAGGAATTTTTCCAACATACATAGAGAGACCAGATTTTTAATAAACACTTGAGACTGCATAAAAAATGAGCAGAATGAAAGGTTTACAGATGCCAGCATGCTCTATTCTGAGGGTGTTCCTCTCCAGAATTTTACAATACTTGCTTTAAAAGATAATGAATGGTTAGAACATATCTGGGAAGTCATCTAAACTAACAAAGCTCTCAAAAAACAAGTCTTAACTGCCTCTATTAAGCAACCATTAGATTCCTGAAATAGATCACATTCCCTTATTCATTCATCAAACCTAATCACACACCACGGATCAAATTTAATATGTAGGAAGATAAGCTGTTCTGTAGGGCTATGATTAACAAACTAGGGCTATGATTAACAAACTACCACAACTGCCATCACAACCTAAACTATTTCTTTCAATCAAAGAACACTTTCACAGAAAGAAAAACGATCAGGACACTATAAATTATGTCTGATGCAAACTTCTGAAAACACAATTTAACAATTTTAAAAGAAAACTACCTTCAAAAAGAGCGAAGATCTCTTCTAACCACTTATCACAGAAATTCATTGCAAAATTCTGTTTTACTAATGGAATCTTTGTGTTAAGTAGTCAATTCCTGAAAATAATTGAAAAAAATCTATCTCAAAATGTTTAAAGTGCTACAAAACAATACATTTTTAAGTTTACACCCAAGATTTTTTAAACCATATACATTAAAGAATGTCCTCAAGTGATTATCCTTTTTGCCTCTTTCCTTCCTCCACCCCATATAATTTACATATTATCTTTGGGGAAAAAAAAGCATTTATGTATTCAAAACCTATAGTTTTGAAGAACTTTACTTTCCAACTAGCCCTAAATATATGATCACAGGGAATTAGCAGAAGACTGAAAACACAGCATGGGCTTCCCTGGTGGCTCAGTGGTAAAGGATCTGCCTGCCCACGCAGGAGACCAGGGTTCGATCCCTGAGTCAAGAAGATCCTCTGGAGAAGGAAATGGCAACCCACTCCAGTATTCCTGCCTGAGAAATTCCATGGAGAGAGGAGGCTGGCGGGGTACAGACCATGTGGTTGCAAAAGAGACACAACTCAGAGACTAAATAACAAAAATATAACATGGGACAAACTATAGAAGAAATTGTTGCAGTATTTTCACCTTTTAAAGGTCAACATGGATAAGTAAAATTTGGGTATGAATTCCTGTTTCGTACTCAAAAAGTTTCACTGTGAAGGAGAAAAAGACAATTTACAGGATTCTATAGAGAGAGCCTATGTTCTAACTAAACCATCGGCTTCTATGTGAAGGCACTGCTTTAAGGCACAAAATGGCAGATGTTCACCCATGCAGCTTCTAACATATAGAAACAGGTAAATTGCATACATGTTAAGAATATGCACCTGCCTCTGCGATCCCTGGGTTGGGAAGATCCCCTGGAGAACGGAAAAGCTACCCACTCCAGTATTCTGGCCTGAAAAATTCCGTGGACCATACAGGGGGTCACAAAGAGTCGGACATGACTAAGGGACTTTCACTTCACTCACTCACACTGGTCTAAGCTCTATGGCCTGCCCTGCAGTCAACTGAAGCGGACTGTCTTCATGTGTGTGCTGTTGGAATAAAGGCAACAAATGCCTTGAAGCCACAGCCACAGCACTACCGGGATCTCCCTCTGTTTTGAGCAGGGCTTTCAAAAATCAGGAAGAGATAGGCTTGAGGCTTGGTTCTACCATTACTGGCCATGTGACCTTGGTAAATTCCTCAACTTCCCTCATCTGTAAAATAAGGATAAAAGGTATGTTCTTCATTCAGTTTGAAACAGGATTAAACCTGCCTAAATATTAGCCACTATGAACATTTCATATAGATTACATGACCATCAGTAATTGATGGGGAATAACAAGGAAGAATCTGTCAGTAAAAGGTACATGTCATAAAATACATAACATTTTAAAATGATAGACAGACATGTCATTTACATATGGTTCACTTGACACACAAAAAAAGACTCTTCAAAGTCAGCCCAACTAGAACATTAACATAATGTTGACAGTTTCTTCATGAAAAAATCTTGTTAAACTAAAATTAATGTAAGTGTATAATTATTATGAGTTCAAAGCCACATTTCATACTTAGGTTTTAGATTTACAAGGGATTCTCCTTCCTTGCAGATTTACAATAATAAGTTATACTGGAGGGAGATCAATACTACCTATGTTATCCTTGTCTCACATTTTCCCACGAGCGTCCACCTGGAGATCTGAGACAATGGGATTCATTCCTCCTAAATTAAGAAAAAGGATGCAGCTGCTTCCATCTGGGCTAAGACTCTGCTACACAATCAGACCACCATTGTTCACGCCGTCAACTAAAATTACCCCCACATTTCTAATGAAGAGTCCCAGTTGTAGAATTGTTATCTTCTGTTAATTTTTTCAAAAGGAACAAAACTGTTACAACTATGAGAAAGTACCTAACAAAAGAGCAAAGTAAACCACAGAAAGCAGTGAATGGATCGATAAACACATGGGTGTTTCCACCTTGGCCCACCCAGCATACAGATCCTTTTTAAACAGCAGGTCATTAAAAACTCGAAGGCTGGAAAATCCAATCTGTGAAAACACATCCATGAAGATTCTTGCAGTGGTCAAACCTGATTCTGAAACATGTTTAATAGACACTTAGACCCTGTGTGGACTTCCCTGGTAGTCCAGTGGTTAATAACCCACCTGCCAGTGCAGAGGTGTCACTCAGTCGTGTCCAACTCTTAGCGACCCCCTGTACTGCAGCCCACCAGACTCCTCTGTCCATGGAATTCTCCAGGCAAGAATACTGGAGTGGGTAGACATTCCCTTCCTCAGGCAATTGTGTCAAGCCAGGGATTGAACCTGGGTCTTCTGCATTGTGGGAAGATTCTTTACTGTCTGAGCCACCAGGGAAGCCCACCAATGCAGGGGATATGGGTTCGATTCCTGGTCTGGGAAGATCTCACATGCCATGGAGCAAGTAAGCCTGTGCTCCTAGAGCCCATGCACTGCAACAAAGAGTAGCCCCCACACAGCAGTGAAGACCCGGCACAATCATTCATTAATTCAGAAAAGAAAACACTGCATGTTTTTCTTGGCAATTTCTGTAAGGCTGACTCCATTACAAGTCCTAATACCAAAAGAATATTCTCCACACAGATTCAGGCAACAGGTTTTCCCCAAGAGAATAATATGATGTCCTGCCACTTAGCCATATAGTGGAATCTGAATTTACGAATTCTTGTTTGTAAAACAGAAGAAGGATGGTGCAGAATGTAAACAGCTGCATGATCCATAAGGAAAAAGGACTGAGGGAGACACTGCAAATGACAGGGGCAGCAGAGGGCAACAATTAAGAGGAAGTACCTAGGCATTAGAACCCAGGTTCCATCTCGACTTTGATATTTTTTTCTGAGAGATGCTGGGAGACTTCCTTAACAACTCTCAGCAGAAGCTTCACCATATATGAATTGAAAATACCTACTCTACACTGTTCCCATGAAGATCAAATGAGTTACAGAAGGCACTTCCACATTGCCTATCATATGGCTACTGCCAGTGTGTTTAAGACTGAACCCTTCCAGCAAGGTAGCCAATGACAAACTCTGGTTCCTTCAAGATTCCTGGTCCAATTTAGCAAATACTGCTAGTAAGATTTCATCCTTTTTAATGAAGTTAAAATTTTACAAAATGTGCAAACTGAAGACTAAATTTTGTGTGCTTTTCAAGACACTCTGGATGCTCACCTGAATGACTAGTAATCTCTGATTTTTTTTTTTTTTTTGCAAACACCAAGGGGTGTCATTCATTAGTAGTTACTTACATTTCCCTGTCCACAAAGAAGAGAACATTTGCACAAAACGTCCAATATGGAACTCTGTAAATGACAGGGGTCCTGTACTTAAAACTAGAGATATTTAGGTAGGAGATGGTTGGACACCTCTGATAACCTTTTTAAGCGCTTTCCATAAAGATGGTTTAGATGGCAATGGAAGAGTGGAGATTCACTAGATGCGAGGAAGTCCCTACACAGGAACCTTCAAGTTTCAAGCTTTCAAAGAGGTGAACACACGTTCACACGTCCCATCGTGTAAGTCAGTTCCCGTGTCTGGTGTACACTGTCATGTGCGTGCATCCTCTACAAGTGGCTGTGCTTTTGTCTACCGTACTGTACACCACTGTAAAGGCTCCTCCCTCCGTGGGATTCTCCAGGCAAGAGTACTGGAGTGGGTTGCCATTTCCTTCTCCAAAAGTAAATAGTACAGTGTCTTTATTTCAAGCTGAATGTGCACAAGGACAACTTCACTGAACTCCTTGCTGTGCAACACGAAGAGCTCACTACTAAAGACCTGATGGAATTGGAGGCCCAGAGACAGGACCAAGAGAGACAAGAGGAAGAAGCAATAAGTGAAGAACTGAAGGGATTCACGATGCAGGAAATGGCAAGGGGATTTTATTTGAGGAGGCACTATGAGATTTTGAGAAACAGACCTGAACGGACAATGGTGCATGAAGGTTGCAGCAGCCATTCAGAATGTAACCCAGTGCTATGGTGTCATCTATGACGAGAAAAAAAAGAGTTACTACCAGACATCACTGGATCGTTCGTTCAACAGGGTAAACAGAACTGAATCCAGCAAGGAACCAGAACCGATGCCATCAGCGTCAGGCATGAGTGACACTGCAGCTTGCCCTCCGTCTCCTGTTGCTGATGAGCCTTCAGCTCCACCATCTCCCACCTCCGCTGCCTCCTCCAGTCAGTAACTCATCTCATCTGTTCACTCAATGCCAGCCCCTGTGTTCCAGCAATATTGTATTGTACTACTGTACTAATCAAGGTACTGTACTATAAGATTAAAAATGTTTTCTGTATTTTGTGTTTGTCTTTTGTGCATTATTTGTGTGAAAAGTATTATAAACCTATTACAGTACAGTACTATATAGCTGATTGTGGTAGTTGGGTACCTAGGCTAACTTTGTTGGACATACAAACTCATTCTAGGAGCAGAGCTCATTAGTTATTCAGGGGACCTGCTGTGGTCTTAAAAGCCTTCCAGACTCAAAGCAGAAGAAAGAGAGCTAAGGGATAGTTCTATGTCTTTCTTTGCTCTTTGTCCAAATATAGTGTCTGTATCTGTGTCTATATTTACATCTAAGTAACAATGTTTTCCCAGAGGACAATGAGAAAGAAGAGAGCCCTGAATTGCACCTCCTACAAAGTATTGTTTGGTGGGGTGTGAAGAGAGCCAGGAATAAACAGGAACTTTCCCTCTGCCCACTTCTGGCAAAAACGCAACACAGACACTCCTAAGACTAAAAATCATGAGGACTTTCTGGTTGACACATATCTCTTTAAGAAGAAAACATTATTCACTTTCAGTATAATTCTGAAATGCTGGATAAACCAATCAGGTGAACAATTACTGAGGAGAATCAACTTTTTAAATGAAATGACCATATGCTACTTTTACTACAGGATTTCATTATGTCTTGCTGTCACTGCCCCTGCCTTGTTCCACACCCCAGCTCCCCCAAACCTCACCTTCCCACCACTCCCACTGACACACGAAGAAAGGAAAAGGGGGTGGAATCGTTTCAATCACTTAAGGGATTCTCACAAGAAAGAGGATTCCTTTCTTAGAATGCAACTCTAGAAGCAGATATATATATATATATATGAGGTTTTTAAAAAATTCAAAATGGGAAAGTTGACATTTTAACAGGCAGGGGAAGCCATCGCAATAGAGAAATTGAAGTGATTTCTTAAGTTTCCCCTCCATCCTAAAAAATGGACTTAGTGAAGAATTGCTTTTCACAAGTAGATTATACATACCAGCGCAACAAAACTGGTAGCCTTGTAAAACCTGTTCTTCCAAAAAGCCATTCATTCATCTTGGCTAACAGGTACAGTCAAGTCAAAGGCATGACTCTGAAACCCTAGAAACCATTTTAAAGGGTCACGGGCTTATGACTCCCAAACTGGAAAGTGAAGAATACAATGAGCACAAAATTCAGCAATAGGGTATCAGCAGTCACAGCTGGAAACATGAATGCCCTCTCTCAGCACCCTGCACTGGAACAGCCTCCAGGCTAGCATTCTTCTTGGTATTACATCCTGACTTCCTTCAGGCTCAACAACAACTGTTATTGGGGGTGGTGGGGGGCCTGACAACAAAGGCAGAGCTGCTGCCCTAACCTTAGTGGACTCTGCAGAGCTTGAGACATTTACAGACCATCCAGTCCCTTGTGATGATGTCTTTCCCTCACCTTGAATGGACAACACAAGAATTCTGATGGGCGAGACACAGCGGACAGCCAATGCACCAAGCTACGTGCCACGTGGGAAAGCTTCTTAAATAACGCACATGCCTGAGCCCCTCTCCAGCTGCACTAAATCATTGACCATGGGAGCCTGGGAATTTATACTTTTTACAAGCAGAATCTGTTCCCCCAGTCAGGGAATTCTGGTAATCAGATGAGTTTCAGGAAAACAGAAAAGAGGAAACACTTGAAGGATCACTGGCTTCTTATGAGTGACTTCTTCCTTGTTAAAAACACCTAATCACTGCTGTCCTCAAGAATCTCATGCTGCTGGATCGCATTTGGAGGCCAGAATTTTCATATTTTTTCCAGATAAGGTATAAAAATCATGGTTTTTGTTTATGGTGAGTCTGTTTTATAGCTATAATATAGCAACATAAATAACCAAAGATGCCATAAAAGGTAAACAGAAAAAGTTAGCATAAGACATCTTATCTTAATGGCTGCAGTGAACTCCCACTAAATTTTTGGAATAAATGTATATAAGAATTTGTTAGTCCTTTAGGAAAACAGATACACAGCATAGGAAAGCATGGTAACATTAGCCTGACTTGGGAATTTGAAAGCCTGGATTTCAATCTTGGCTTTCCTACAAAGAAGCAAGTTACCAAACTTCTCATTTATAAAAAGGGATAATAATGATTTTACCATTATGATTAAGTAAGAAACAGGTATACCAGGATTTGCCTGGTGGTCCAGTGGTTAAGAATCCACCTTACAATGCAGGGGATGTGGGTTCAATCCCTGGTTAGGGAACTAAGATCTCACATGCCTTGGAGCAACTAAACCCGTATGCCACAGCTACTCAAGTCTGCGCTCTGGAGCCTGTGTGGCACAACTAGAGTTTGTGCACCCCAACGAAAGCTCCCATAGGAAGCAACAAGATTCCACTTGGCGCAACTAAGACGTGATACAGCCAAATAAATATTTTTTTAAAAAATAGGTGTATCACTAATTAAAACAACATATTTGAGCACTCTGTGTGTGTGTGTGTGCATGCGCACGCACTCAGTCACGTCCAACTCTTTGCAACCCCCATGGACTGTAGCCCGCCAGGCTACTCTGTCCATGGAATTTTCCAGGCAAGAATACCGGAGCAGGTTGTCATTTGCTACTCCAGGAAATCTTTCTAACCCTGTGTTTCTTGAGTCTCCTGCACTGGTAGGCAAATTCTTTACCACTGCACCACCTGGGAAGCCTTATTTTGTTCTAGACACTATTCTAAGCTATTCTAACTATGCTCTTTTAATCAATCAAAGATGTATTCCATTAATTTTAATTATTTGAAATCTCTCCTCTACTCTACCCAACTCCTCCCAAGCTAAAATGTAACACTCATACCAACTCAATTATTACATTCAATAGTATCAAAAGCCACCTGTTTGAAAAGAAACATTTCAATCTTCAAAAGAGTGTTAGGAGGCAGGTTCCTTCATTCTCCCCTATTATATAAATAAGAAAGTTCAGGCAGATAATTTGCTCAAGACCATACAGCTTGTAAATGAGACAATCTAGCATCCTTAACCACCGTGCTAAATGTCTCCAGCACAAAACGTGCAGAACAGATTTTAGTTCTTTCTCCCAAGCTCCACTAACTCAGAATCTTGGGTGGTAAAGACAGATCTCATGCTTCTAATTAGGTTTACACATATTCCTTCCCCAGAACATTAAATGGAATTGCCTCCTGAAGCCATCTACCCTCCGCATCTGGTTGAGCAAGGATTCCCTGTTGTCTCTTTCTAAGTCTATATAAGCCTAAATTTCAAGCTCAGGATGTCCTCTGCCCATGTTTGTGCGTGCGCACTCAGTCATTTCAGTCATGTCCAACTCTTTGAGACTCCATGGACTTCAGCCCACCAGGCTCCTCTGTCTATGGGATTCTCCAGGCAAGAATACTGGAGTGGGTTGCCATGCCCTCCTCAAGGCAATCTTTCCAACCCAGGAATCAAACCCACACGTGGATTCTTTATCACTGAGCGACCAGGGAAGCCCTGCTTGTGTCTACCTGCCCTTTATTATTAATAATTATAATTTGTATTTACAATTAACACAATCAACATCAGCTGGACTACACTCCAGTAACTTCATACAAAGCAGTGATAACCTAAGAGCAAGCAAAATTACTCTGCCTACTTTTGCATTTATACAGTGCTTTGTGAAGTGACTGAAAGTCACTCAGTTATGTCCAGCTCTTTACGATCGTCCATGGAATTCTCCAGGCCAGAATACTGGAGTAGGTAGCCTTTCCCTCCTCCAGGGGATCTTTCAAACCCAAGTCTCCCTCAGTGCAGGCAGATTCTTTAGAAGACAGCAATTCTCAGCAGGTTAAGTGTGACACCACTGAATCCAGTAACTGAATTTGGGTGTTAACTTCATTTTAGGCTAGAATCGTGGGAAGAGTTGAGTAGAACTGCAAAGGGGAAATTATAAACAAAAAAGAAGTCAACTTCATAATATAAATTTTTGATTCCCTGGAAAATGTGAATGTCTATTTTAATTAAGTTAATCTTTCTCAAAGGTTTCAGAGCAAGGCAGTTAGAAAATGACCATTTTCAAAGTAACTATTTAGCTCATCTATACTTTATAAAAAGATACATGACAAATATCTATTGTTTTTCAAGATCAATTAATCATCTTGCTCTTACTTTTAAAAATGAATCCACCTTGAAGTATAAGGATGCATTTACCAATTGAATGACAAAGGTGTGCCAAGACACAGAAGAGTATGCTTTTATTCCTTGAAAAGGAATCAAAAGACATACTTGAGAACTGTAACATCTTCTACAATACTGTTCAAACTAATTCCAGGAGTTTCACTTGTTCTAAAGAGAGGATCAGCTTAGCTAGGGAACAATAAAATAAGGCCCAGTTATAGCCCTACTAGAGACAGATAACATCACCTGTGCTCCGCTACCTGGAAGTATCTCACAAAGAAGTCCACTATCTTTTTTCCATTAAATATTTTTCTTCTCAAGATAAAATTATATTCCTATCTTTGTTCAAAGCCAAAGGGAAGAAAAAATACCTCAACATTTAATTTTCTAATCCTCTTAAATCTTGTCAAAACAAGGAAGAGGAAATAAAAATGGGCAAGAGGCTGACTGTCAATCAAAATGGAAAATTAAAACTGCTCAGCTTGAATTCCATACTGGCTTTAATTGCCAAGTTTCTCAACTTTTTCCTACTCATCTACACTTTTGGAAAACTTAAAAATCCAACTGTCTCCTCTATAGTTTAAGATTGTCCTCTATTTCCAAATTAAAAATCATTGTAACCACACCAGCTAAATGCTTTCCTATGTTAATTTCTGTGGTTGTGTTATGGAAATTACAGGACATCTGAATTCCAAATATCAATTCTTTTAGTACTGCTGAGTATTTCATCCCTAAAAATTATTGCTTTAAATTAATATGTAGGCTACTGAAAAGTCATATATTTATAATAGATTATACAGTGGTTGGCTCCCTAGGCAAAGAGAATTCTAACTATGGCACATGGGTTATACTCATTTACTACTGTCAAAACAAAACATCCATCTCCACCCTCTCCGCCTAACACAGGATTCTTATGAATCAGTGTGGTGACACAGAAAGGAATCTGAATGAGATCCGGAATCAAATCTGAAGTCATGAGCAAGTCTTCAGTTCCCTCTGGGTCTCTGATTCCAAAGGCATTTCTTTTTCAAATGGTTAAACCAGGGTCTCTAAATTCTAAAATCTCTTTAGTCAGTCATTATCTCAGTCCCCTATCTATCTCCAGAAAGTTTCCTGTACAAAGCATCGAGTATATTAACATGGCCAAACATCAATCACTAGATCTTTCTTAAATGCCACATGCTATCACCAATGTCTGAGGCAATTTGATTTAGAAACAAAGGAAAAAAAGAAAGAAAGAAACAAATGTAATGTAAGTAGAATGAGCAATTACATAAGAACGTGACTGTAATCTGAGTTCAAGGATACTAGGCATGTGCATTCTCCAAAGCACAAAGACAACTCTGTGAGGGAAAGGATTTCAAAAGATGGGAGTGCAGATAAGAGGGTATCAGTCAGGCAATACTCAGCCGTAAGGAGCACTCAGAATGGTGCAGAGAGGGAATGGACCTATACTGCTATGCTTTCCGAATCCCACTGTTGCCCTCGAACCAGGGAACTAATTCCACTGGCTTCTCTCAGAATTCTAACTCTTCGGGGACAAACTCTCCTCTGGGCCTCCAGATGAACTATCATTTGCTTACAATTATACCATCATGCGTTTATGGCTACAGAGTCATGAATTACTAGACTCTGGGACTTCCCTGGTGGTCAAGTGGCAAAGACTCTGCGCTCCCAATGGAGCAGATCCAAGTTTGATATCCAGTCAGAGAACTAGATCCCACATGCTAATGAAGATATGGAAATGCTACCAGGAAGACTGAAGATCCTGTGTACTGCAACCAAGACCTGGTGCAACCAAAATAATAATATAATAATAATATTTTTACAGCAAAAGCATTATTAAAAATAAAATACTAGAATCTATCCAACTCCTTACATTATAAGGAAACTAAAGCCTAAAGAAGCTAATCAACTTACTGAACACAGACTCATTACCTTGCCAGCCAACCAAGACAAAGATCCTTACTGGCTATATTATTAAGGACCATGCATTGGAGAAGGAAATGGCAGCCCACTCCAGTGTCCTCACCTGGAGAATCCCAGGGACGGGGGAGCCTGGTGGCTGCCGTCTATGGGGTCGCACAGTTGGACACGACTGAAGCGACTTAGCAGCAGCAGCAGCAGAGGCAGAGACATGTTTAAAAATTGAAACACACACGTACATACTGAGCATCTACTATACACCATGCCAACCACTGAGACCTGTGTGCTTCCTTCTGATGAAAGGTTAACTAATTTGAAGTCTCATTTAAAACATCCACTACATATTTGCACAGTACCCTTCCTTTAAAAGCTTACAAGAATTACATAAATAACTTTCAAAGAATTGGACATTGAGAAAAAAGAAAAACAAAGACCCGACACCAATACTTTTTTTTAAAAAATGCAAGGGCGCGGAAGGAAATGCTACACGTGCTAGAGAAAATCTAGGCACTCCCACACTCATATTCAAAGTTCTCACTTTAGAAAACCATGGTGAGTTCAGCTGAAAGAAGAAATGAGACTTACTACCTTTAGTTAGCTTCTAAATAATTAGAGCCACCACTGTGGACATCTACTTTAAGACTGATGTTAAATGCGTCCCTGGTGGCTCAGATGGTAAAGAATCTGCCTGCAATGCAGGAGATTCGGGTTCAAACCCTGGGTTGGGAAGATCCCCTGAAGAAGGGAATGGCAATCCACTCCACTATTCTTGCCTGGAGAATCCCAGGGACAGAGAAGCCTGGCGGGCTACAATCCATGGGGTAGCAAAGAGTTGGACACGACTGAGTGACTACACTTCTTTTCACTTTAAATGCACCAATTTTCATGATTTGGGATCCTCAAAGCAGAAATGACCCTGGTAAGTCTGGGTCTTACTGCACCTTGTTCACAGAAGGAAGAATTGTAATAGTGGTTCTCAAACTTGACTAGCATTAGAATCACCTGGGAAAACTTTCAAAGTTAGGCGCCAAGGCCACACTCTAAATCGATTACATCAGAATCCCTAGGGTGGGACTAGCAGTAGCTTTTAAATCTCCCCAGATGTTTGTAACACACAGTCAAATGAACGTTGATGATAGCAAGGGTCAGTCTCATTCCAAAATTCTACATCTAAATCAACTCATGTCCACTGGACCAGGTAATTCTAATGTTAATAAAGGCTGGCTGCTGTAACTAAATCTCTGCTAAAAGCTGTAGTAATTCACCAACATAAAAGTGTGAACAATCAAAGTGAATGGCATATCACAAGCATTCAAATAGTCCCTGGCCACCTAACCAGAAAAATCTAAAATTAGAAAGTGAAAACAGAAGACAATTTGAGCCAAGAACACATTTCAGATACATAACACTTTAAAAATTTGAGATAACACATGAGATCCAATTGTAATTTCCTAATTTCCCTTTCTCTAATACTCATAAGACCTTAAAAACAACATACCAAAGAATCTTTCTCTCTATCTCCTACCATAGTTGATGCTGAAAATAAAAGTCTTTAAGATGAAATTCTGTACCCATTTTGTAAAAATTTATTAAAAGCCCTAGTGTTGGGCTTAACTTTTGTCATCTTCTTTATGAGCTTTCATTGTTAATTCACCTCACAGTGTAATTTGTCTGCCATATCCACTCCCCAAGAAGGAATAAAAACAGCAACAACGAAAAATTAAAATAATGATCTACAGTTTGTGTTTTATCCTGACCGATCTTTTCTTGAGCACTAGGTCAGAAAAAATATAAAATACGTTCTATCATCATGCTTTCTAATACCCTGCCTTTGCAAAATGAGACAATCATGTTTAGTCACTGAATTATTTTAAAACAACAATGCACACAAACCTTCAGTCCTTGGGCACCTAAAAACTGATTTCTTCCCAACGTAGTGGGTTGTAGAAAATACAAATGTATTTTAATATTGTAAGTAATTCTTACAAAGTCAGTAAGATAAGCATACTGAAAAACATATATATATATGGACAGACTGTTTATGCTCATTACAGCAAACACAGCACTACGTAAACCCCAGATCACTTAATCAACATAAATGATAGATTAATTCACCTTGGGATCAAGCCATCATCAATCCATTCTATTCCATAATTAAAGCTTAATAATCTGATATGATTCAATATTCCCCAACAATAATAAAATGCAGTTAATCTCTGTTTCCTAACCTGACTCTATAAGATATTCTAATAAATCTTTGGGGACAGAGTCTACATAAGATTTTGAAGCACGGTGCCCAACTATTATCAAATGGTCCCTGGAATTTGTTCCAAAAAAAGGCAAAATTTTAATTCAACAATAAATGAGAAGAGGGTTATCAGGTTCAATGAAATTTAAAGTAAGTTAGATGACTGTACTATAACAGTATCAGGAGAACAAACTGGAACAAAAGCCTGGCTATTATCTGGATGGTTTGTGGTTCTGAACCTGCTGTTATGTGTTCTGGGGAACATGGACAGGACGCTTTACCTTCATTGAGCTAACTCTTCTCACCTTAAAACAATGAAATAGAATAATACAACTTCTTAGCTTTTTTTTAACACACAAAATTTAAGCAATTTAAGTTTGTTAGAAATACTGAGCAATTTTATTTAAATGGTTACATGAGGAAAAGGCTGTACTTCATTGCATTCTACATTTACTATTTCTTGTCACAAAGCTGAAAATATTTCTATTAAATCCACAGGTACCAGAGACTGTTCTTACTGCTTGGGTTTATGACCAATAGTAATTAAAATGAAAAACAGAAAGACTACAATAAACTTGGGATTATTTCCCTATTTTTATTATAAAAACATCATATAAATAACGATACTTATACTAACAGTAATTTATTTAAGGGAAAAAAAAACCTACAAGGTCCTTTACAGGCAGGTTCACACTGAGTTTCTTTGAGGTTTTCCTCATTTATGACATTAAGATAAAGCAATTTTAACAATATAGTAAACAACTTTCAAAACTATTTTTCTGAAAGTTTGTATCAAATACCATTACATTGTTAGGAAACTGCCTTACTCTAAAAATTAAAGTTCTTTATTTTTATTTAGAAAAACATTAACAGAGTATCTCATAGTCCAGAAGTGATATTTAACTGTTCAGTTTAAATATACTCTTCTGAAAAATTATTACTATTGTGAGTGCAAAGGCTAATGTGGAAATCCATGCATGTGAATTTCCTTTTCATAATAGACTAGAGGAAAACACAATTAACCCAGCTTGTAACTTACTAAACCCCAAAATGACAGACAGTCAAACATCTCTTCATCCATGAAAAAATAACTATTCTTTAAGGCAGCAAAAAAAAAAAAAGTGAGCCCAAATTTTCATACCAAAAGAGTTTACAGTAGTAAACATAATAACTTTATATGTTTATAAGGAAGAGAAGATTTGGGGGGAGACAACTGTCTAACAGTCTTGTCTAACCTACTTACATGATTTATAGACACTCAAAACTGCACCCAGAGAGACATTATTTTGCCTGAGAAACATATCTTTAATTTCAAAATTTTAAGCTTTATAAACAAAAACATAAACAAAACTCTCTTGAAACAACACAAAACTATACCTATGTGTATCAGTATGCATGCATATGTATTTACTTCCTAAGCTCTGTCCTGGAACAGGAAATGTGTTCAGTCGCCTCAGTCGTGTCCAACACTTTGTGATCTCATGGACGGCAGCCCAGCAGGCTCCTCTGTCCATGGGGATTCTCAAGGCAAGAATAATGGAGTGGGCTGCCATGCCCTCCTCCAGAGGATCTTCCCAACTGAGGGATCGAACCCACCTCATCTGTGTCTTATTCACTGCAGGTGGCTTCTTCACCCACTGAGCCACCTAGGAAACCCGGAAGAGGAAATACCCAGTAGCAAGAAGCAAATCCAGCACCCAGATCTTAGTTAATCCAACAAAAACCACCAGGGATCCTCAAAGAAACGGGTGATTCTAAGACAGGTCGGGAAACACAAGACGAACCTGGAGCATTCAGAAGTGTCAGAATGTAAGAAAGTGCTCAAGAGGAAAAAAAGACAGGGACATGACAAATGAGCACAGCACCTCAATGTCGGGAAAAAAGTAATGTGCTACTAAATTATAACCCAAGAATAAAATAAATATCCCTGAATCCATACAGGCATAAATAACTGACTGAATACAGATGAGGAAAATAAAACGCATAAAGATGAAAAAATATTCATATTCTAATGTCAAGTGAACAAAGACAAGATAGAAACCTGTAAAAAAACAAAAAGGAATATAATTGAGGGAGAAGAGGTAATGTTCGTTAGAGAAGAATTCCAAATTATTTACAAAGATGTTTCCTCCACTGGGGTGGGGCGGTTAACAGCAAAGAAACCCGGGAGGCACCAGCCCAGCCAGGTAATCAAGTCAGAACCACCTGTGATAGGTCACGTGGACAGGATGTATCCTCGATATCATATGGTCAAACAGCACGGTCTTCCTCCCAGAACTTCACATCCACACTCTAGTCACGAGAAAAACACCAGACAAACCCAACTGAGACATTCTATAAAAACAACTGACCCTTAGGCCTGAAGCAATCAAAGTCAGGGGGAGCAAGGGAAGAGTGAGAAACACACAAAGTATGATTTCCTGGCTGCTCCTGAACAGAAGGCACATTTGTAAGAAATTGAGGGTTAACAGTGATGCACCAGAGTTGGTGCCTTAGTTCTCATGGATGAATCACAGTAATAAAAGACATGGCCACAGCAGAAACCCAGTGAGGCATACTCAAGGACTTGCTATAATCTCTCTGCAATTCTTCTATAAACTAAAAATATTCCAGGATGAAAGTTTACTTTTGAAAAACTATATTCATATGGGTAGATCTATCCAAAAATCACTTCACGTCACAGCTAAAAAAAACTACAACAATGCAAAAGAACTTCCCAGGTTCAGGCTGTGGACACCCAACGTCTGATTCTTTGACTTTGGATTCTGGTTTGGGAATGATTTGCAGAGTAGAAACATTCATCATTTCAAAGACCTAAGAGCTTAAACCACTTACTCTCTCCTTTCATCTTAACCACATCCAGGGATCAAGACCTGGTTATTCTTCACCCTCAACACCACCTCTTCCGTCCCTGAGAGGTTAGAAATTTGTTTCCCACGATAGTCTTTTCCTCCTAGTCAATTTCACACAACTGTTAAATCTCTGAAACACAAAACCTACAGACCTTTGATGACACCCTAGCTTAAACACAGACACCACACACACAGAGACACACACAGACCCTCTTACTAAAAGTCACAGTACAGAGTAATAACCGATCTTCACCTACCTCTCACTACTCCTTCCCCAAGCAGCTCACTCTCTAATCAAAACAATTTCTTTCCCAAAGCCCACAGCACTTTGGGGCTTTTTTTTTTTCCCCTGTTATTGGGTATTTGTGGGGGGTTTGGGGTTTTGTTATTTGTCTGTGTTGGGTCTTAGCTGTAGTACAAGTGATCTTCACTTCGTCGTGCAGGACCTTTCACTGCAGTACAGAGACTCTAGTTGTGGCACTCAGGCTCCGGAGCACATGGGCTTAGTAGACGTGACGCACCGGCTTAGCTGCTCGAGTGGGATTTAGTTCCGCAACCAGGGATCTAACCCGCATCCCACTCATTTGCAAGGTGAATTCTCTCTTAAATTTTTAATAGCTTCTTAACCTGCACTTCTTTAAACTTTTTAAAAAATGTTATTTATTTACTTATTTTCAGCTGCGCTAGGCCTTTGCTGTGTACAAGCTTTCCCTAGTTGCAGCAGGTGGGGGCTACTCTCCAGCTGCAGTGAGCCTGCTTATTGAGGAGGCTTCTCTTGTTGCAGAGCACAGGATCAAAACCATGTCCTCTTCCTTGGCAGGCAGATTCTTAACCACGAGGAAGTCACTGAGGCTTGTTTTGTTTTGTTTTGTTTTCCAATACTTTTCATCCTGTATTGGATTATGGACCCCTAAAACCCAGGAAATAGCCATTCTTATTTACTCAGATTCATCCTCCACCATCTAGCACTAAAGTTTATGCATAACACGTGCCTAAAA
>SJYQ01027402.1:0-21194 GCA_006410935.1 Redunca redunca
GGACGACAGAGGATGAGATGGTTGGATGGAATCACCGACTCGATGGACATGAGTTTGAGTGAACTCCAGGAGTTGGTGATGGACAGGGAGACCTGGTGTGCTGCAATTCATGGGGTTTCAAAGAGTCGGACATGACTGAGCGACTGATCTGAATTGAACTGAACTGAGTGCCGTTGTCGCCTCTCTGCCAGCACAGGACAAGCTGCCGGCTTCTGCAATTTGGCCAGAGGTGCTCTGGGGGCGTCCTGGGTGCAGCGCTCAAGAGATTGGCCTCTGGACTCATGTGCCTTGGGTATTACCTTGGGTAATTTAGCCTCTCTAAATTACCTGGGCCTCTAAATTACCTCTAAATTACTCTCTAAATTTCTGGGCCTCAGTTTCCTTATCTGTAAAATAAGCAAATAAAAAAGAAAGAAAGTAAAAGTTTTAGTCTCTAACTTGTGTCTCTTTGCAACCCCAGGGACTGTAGCCCAGCAAGCTCCTCTGTCCCTGGAATTCTCCAGGCAAGAATACTGGAGTGAGTTGCCATTCCCTTCTCCAGGGGATCTTCTCGACCCAGAGGTCAAACCTGGGTCTCCTGCATTGCAGGTGGATTCTTTACTGTGAACCACCAGGGAAGCCATAAAATGAGCAAAATAATACCCATTTATGTAACAGATCATTAAATATTTGGAAAGCATTTAGAACACTACATAGTAAATAGATTTACTTGAAAGAAAATCAGTGAACCCAGGGATTTAGGCAGGATAGCACTTGGTTGAAAAAGACGAGATCCAATCAAGTGTGGTGCTGCTGCTTTAGAGTCAAATATCTGCCTTACAGGAAACCTGCCAGTCACAGCAGGCTGCAGCGGAAACAGATGAGCTAACCACTGTCAACATTGTACCATGTTCCCTTCACTTCTTTCTTTCTTAAAAAAATTTTTTTTAATGTATTAAATTTCAATGAAATAGATCTAGAAAAGTTAGTCATCAGCTTTTCAGATGAGGGTCATTTTGATGAACCATTGAGTGCCTTTTGTGCCTATATAAGCATTGGTGTCTTTTTTTTTTTTTTTAATGTTTTTAGGGTTTTATCCCCTTTCCAATTAATATTTAGTTCATTACTTGTGCTCTTGGCTACTTGTAACAGTGAAGAGTGGGAACAACAGATATGTTACTTAATCGTGACCACTTACCAAATTGTATGAGTGGTGTGATCCAAGTTTTATAAAAAATTAGTTACATCTCATCAGGAGTACATGGGAAGGTGTGACCAGTAGTTGCCCCAGGGAAGATAGGGCTGTGGGTGTTCTACTTGTTCTTTTGTGGGTTATGTTTTTCTTTGGCTCACCTGTAAATTCTTCTATAATGAGTATGTATTGCTATTTTTATTACAAAAATAGAAATAAGAACAATAATGATAAACAGTAGCTAGCTTTAGACATTTATGTCCTTAGTACACGTATGCCCATGTATTAAATCCTTGATACTGGCTTCCCAGGTGGCTCTAGTGGTAAAGAATCTGCCTGCCAATACAGGAAACGCAAGAGACGAGGAGACGAGGAAGATTCGATCCTTGGGTTGGAAAGATTCCCTGGAGGAGGAAATGGCTATCTGCTCCAATATTCTTGCCTGAAAAATTCCATGGACAGAGGAGCCTGGCAGGCTACAGTCCATGGGGTCGAAAAGAGTCAGACAAGACCGAGTGACCGAGCATGCACGAACATCTCCATTAGCTTATTACATTAAATATGAATTCCCCAAGTGGGTGCATCAGCATAATGTAGACGCTGTTATCCACTTTTTAAAATGAACTTTAGTTTCAGAATAGATTTATAGAAACGTTGCAATAGTAGTTCCCCGGTGGCCTAATGGCTAGGATTCCAGGCTTTCGCTGCTGTGACCCGGCTTCAATCCCTGGTCAGGAAACAGATCCTGCAAGTCACCCAGCGAGGTAAGAAAAACAAAGTTGCAAAGATGGACATCCCAGATACCTCACCTCCAGTCTCCCCTGCTGTTAGCATCTTTTACACCACTTGAATATGGTATATTCATCCCAACTAGTGAGTGAATATTATACATTGTTAACCAAATAGAGGCTACCCTTACTTATTCAGATTTCCTTAGTTTTTGCTTCCTGTCCTTTTTCTGCTCCAGGATCCCATCCAGCATATCACATCACAGTTAGTCATCGTCTCTCCTGAGGCTCCTCTTGGCTGAGACAGTCAGCTTTCCCTGTGTTCAACGACCTGACAGCTTTAAAGACTGTGTGTCAGTCGCTCGGTCACTCAGTCGATCTCTTTGTGACCCCACGGACTGTGGCCCTCCAGGCTCCTCTGTCTGTGGGATTCTCCAGGCAACTGGAGTGGGTTGCCATGCCTTCCTCCAGGGGATCTTCCCAATCCAGGGATGAAACCCATATCTCTTAACGTCTACTGCTTTGGCAGGTTGGGCTCCTTGAAACTATGCCCCCGCTGGTCAGGTGTGTGGATTCTGCCCCTTGATTGGGGTTTGTCTCATGTGCTTCTCCTGATTAGACTAGGGTCGCGGGTTTGAGAGAGGAAACCCTCAGAGGTTTCTGAAGCGCCCTTCTCATCACATCCTATCAGAGGGGCGTGTTACCCAGATGACTTATCACTGCTGATACTGACCTTGATCACTCGGGTGAGGTAGTATTTGCCAGGTTTCAACTGGGGTGTTCTCTGCTTTTTCGGGAGGAAGGGAGGCCCGGGGCATAGTCCACGTTTTAGGAGTGGGGCGTTCTGCTCCCCTCCTGGAGGGAGGGGCATTTACACCCATTATTTGAAATTCTTCACAGTAGATTTCTCTATTCTCAATTTATTCATTTATTCAATCACTTAGTTATATCAGTATAGCCTCTCAGACATTCATGTCGTACTCTGGGTTATGATCCAATGCTATGTTATTTATCTTGTCACTCACCTTGTTGCATTTTGGCCATTGGGAACTCTTTCAGCTGGCTCCTGAGTCCCTTTGACATCCCACCATTGTCATCCACCTTCCACAGATGAAAAAATAAAATTGAGAGATGACTCACAGCAGAAGAGTCACACTGAGGGTGAATAGAGGTCTCTTTCTAACTTCTGGGCAGCCAATATCATCATTAGACACCACTGTCTCCTCTAAACACACACATACACATTTTAAGAAATTTTCGAGTTTGGATAAACTTTGCCCTGATTACAAAACTTTTCTAATTTTTCTTAATCAGTAATCTTGGCTATGGTACCTTTTCATGCCGTGTGTGTGTGTGTGTGTGTGTGTGAACATCTAGTTTTTCCCACAAATCCTTGTGGTTATATATTAATTTTGTTTCTATAAATAAATACTTTATTGTTGGACATGGCAGTTATTTCAAATGTTTGCTAATATATACAACATAGAGAAGAAATAATTAGCTATAAAAATTAGAAATAATAAGTAGATTTAATACTCCTTGAAAAGATGGACAGAAATGCTTAAAGACATCTAAAGGTTGCAATACCACTTCACAAGCAACTAAAAATTCAAAGACTTTCAAAGCAGCAGCTGTGGATATATGTTCATCATTTCCAAGGCCCTGCTTTGGGCCAGCTACCTGTCTGCCGGCTCCTCTCTGCTGGATAACTTCCTTCACACAAATGGCTTGGGCACACTTCCGGTTTCCCGTAGGGCTCCTGCAATGCCCACACCCCCTGCCCCCGTCACCACCCCTGATCTGAAAGCTGCAAGACAACAGAGTCCACGGAGGAAAGACTGCCAGCTGCCGCACCATGATGCCGGGTGCTCCCCATCCTCCCCGGTGCTGTCCCAGCACAGCCCAGCAGGTGGCTTGCACGCTCACAGCTTACACGCTCCATCCTCTGCCCAGAGTTACCTTCCTCCCACCTGCCACCACCTCAGTCACCCCTATCTCTGCACATACCTCCCACAACAAAACCCTGTGAGGGGGGCAAGGGCAGGAACCGATGCCCAGAGGAGGGACTGAGGAAGCCGAGGCACAGAGGTTAAGGGAGCCAGCCAGAGGCAGAGTCAGGCAGAGCTAGAAGCCAGGCACCTCCCTCAGAGTCCAGGGCCCCTTCTGTTCCCTGGCTGCAAGGGGGGCCTCTGCCCTGGACCCTCTTCTGTGGTGGGAGATGCTGACTCAAGACCTTCCCGCCTCTTTCTGTGCTTGGCTTGGTGTCCGTGTGCCTCCTCAGAGGTGGTGGTCTTGCTTCTGCCAACACAAGAGGAAGCAGTGGAGTGCTGGGGGGCCCCCAGCCTCTCCCCTCGGACCCCACCAGTCACAGACAGGACCAAAGTCAGGAGGAAACACCCATGCAAGACGGACACCCTGGGGTCTGCACGTGCAGCCCCAGGGGCCCTAGACCAAGGTTTCTCAACCTCCCACTGTTGAGGTTTGGGGCCAAACAATGCCTTGTAGTGGGGCTGCCCTGTGGTTGCAGGACACTCAACAGTGTCCTGTCCCTCTCCAGGGGCATGTGCATCCCTACTCCAGGTTATGGAAGCCCCAAATATCTCCAAGCACTGCCACTGTCCTTCAGGAGGGAGGTCAAAAATCACCCTCATGTAGAAACACTGGCCTAAACAGACAGCCGCTGGGTTCTGAGGATAGTGTCTGCCTTGATTACATTCTTTTCCAGAAATATATTCCTATTTATTCAATATGTAACCAACTGTGACTTGATTTGTATACTTTTAAGATTGAAAGCAAAAGGAGAGGGCGGCAGAGGATGAGACTCAGTGGACGTGAATTTGAGCAAACTCCAGAGACGGGGGAGGGGAGGGAGGCCTGGTGTGCTGCAGTCCACGGGGTCACAAGGAGTCAAACACGACTTGGCCACTGAACAGCAACGACAAAGCAACTTCACATCAGCGATTTACAAACCTTTTATCAGAGCATGATGTCCTAATTTGGGGGTTTTAAACTATGGTCTCCGTGGCCTGTTCTCAAAGAAAGGACAGCAATCATCTTACAGTTAACACTTGATCTCCTATCCTTGACCCAAAGTTCCAGTGTCCTGGGGAAGAATCCGGCTGGCTTTGGGAAAGGGTGTAGCTGCTGACCCGAGGCGTTGGGGCATCTCTGGCAGTGACATAGACCCTTCCTGAATGTTGTCTGCACCACACAGCCTCCTGGTGAGCAAGGGCTTTGCCCGTGAAAGCAGGATGGCAGCTTGCAGAGCAGGAGGTACTCACAACCCTGGTGAGTCTTCTGTGGCCTAAGTGAGCATGGGATGGAATAGCTCCCCAACACACCCACCTTCCCACCACAAACAGGGTGGGCAGTGTGTTTCCTAGGTTAGCACTGAGTTCTCAGGCCAGAGGAGCAGACACTGTCTCATCAAAAGATACATATGTTTGGTCCATATTGCAGTCTCAAAATAAATTTGCCCTTCTGCCCTTCTGAAAGATGGTGGGATTGAAGTAGTGAGCCCTGTTTTTTGCTTTTCCCAGGATGGACCAATAAGGGGAGAGTCAACCAGACAGGGGTACTTCTGGCAGACAGGCGAGGTCTGGGGATGGAGGGAGAGAAGATGTTGGTAAACTTTGACTCTCACTGATCAGAGGCAGAGTGGGTAGTTCAGTTCAGTTCAGCCATTCAGTTGTGTCCAACTCTTTGTGACCACATGGACAGCAGCCCACCAGTCTCCCCTGTCCATCACCAACTCCTGGAGCTTGCTCAAACTCATGTCCATCGAGTTGGTGATGCCATTCAACCATCTCATCCATCCTCTGTCATCCCCTTCTCCTCCTACCTTCAATCTTTCCCAGCATCAGGGTCTTTTCCAGTGAGTCAGTTGTTCGCATGAGGTGGCCAAAGGATTGGAGTTTCCACATCAGCACCTGTCTTTCCAGTGAATATTCAGGACTGATTTCCTTTAGGATGGACTGGTTGGATCTCCTTGCAGCCCAAGGGACTCTCTCAAGAGTCTTCTCCAACATCGCAGTTCAAAAGCATCAGTTCTTTGGCGCTCAGCTTTCTTTATGGTCCAACTCTCATATCCATACATGCCTACTGGAAAAACCATAGCTTTGACGAGACGGATCTTTGTTGGCAAAGTAATGTCTCTGCTTTTTAATATGATGTTTAGGTTCATCATAACTTTTCTTCCAAGGAGCAAGCATCTTTTAATTTCAGGGCTGCAATCACCATCTGCAGTGATTTTGGAGCCCGAAAAGATAAAGCCTGTCACTGTTTCCACTGTTTCCCCATTATTTGCCATGAAGTGATGGGACCAGAAGCCATGAACTTTGTTTTCTGAATGTTGAGTTTTAAGCCAACTTTTCACTCTCCTCTTTCACTTTCATCAGGAGGCTCTTCAGTTCCTCTTCACTTTCTGCCATAAGGGTGGTGTCATCTGCATATCTGACATTATTGATATTTCTCCCAGCAGTCTTGATTCCAGCTTGTGACTCATCCAGCCCGGCGATTCACATGATGTACTCTGCATAGAAGTTAAATAAGCAGGGTGGCAATATACAGCCTTGATGAACTCCTTTCCTGATTTGGAACCAGTCCATTGTTCCATGTCTGGTTCTAACTGTTGCTTCTTGATGTGCATAAAGATTTCTCAGGAGGTAGGTCAGGTGGTCTGGTATTCCCATCTCTTTCAGAATTTTCCACAGTTTGTTGCGATCCACACAGTCAAAGCTTTGGCATAGTCAATAAAACAGAAATAGATGCTTTTCTGGAACTCTCTTGCTTTTTCAATGATCCAGCAGATGTTGGCAATTTGATCTCTGGTTCCTCTGCCTTTTCTAAAACCAGCTTGAACATCTGGAAGTTCATGGTTCACGTATTGCTGAAGCCTGGCTTGGAGAATTTTGAGCATTACTTTATTAGCATGTGAGATGAGTGCAATTGCATGGTAGTTTGAGCATTCTTTGCCATTGCCTTTCTTTGGGATTGGAAAGAAAACTGACCTTTTCCAGTCCTGGTTCTCCCTTCTAGTTCAAAGTTCTTTTCTTTGGCCATGTACAGCATTCCCACCTGTGCCTGAAATGGACATCAAGTCAAACACTTTCTCTAAACTTACCTGATCTGAAGATTTACTTGGGCACTTGTTGAAAATAAAGATTCCCAGGCTCTTTCAGTGATTCTGACTCAGTAGGTCAGGGGCTGAGATCAGATGTTTCTAGTATCTGTAACAAGCACCTCACAGGCTCCCCTGGTGACCCAGTGGGAAAGAACCTGCCTGCTAAGCAGGGCACTCATGTTTGATCCCTGTGTGGGGAAGACCCCATAGAGGAGGAAATGGCAACCCACTCCAGTGTTCTTGCCTGAGAAATCCCATGAACAGAAGAGCCTGGTGGGCTGTGGTCCATGGGGTCGCAAAGAATGGGACATGACATAGCGTCTGAACAACAACAATAAGCACAAGGCAAGCTGGGCAACACCGAGGAGGCAGATTTGTATTCTTTGCCCCTGGCATGTTCTTTTCATCTAGCTCCTCTCTCTCTCTGAGAACTTGACAAGTTCTGGTACCACCTGGGGCTCTTGAGGATGGGACTTATCCATCTCTAGGGTCGACCAGATGCCTACACTGAGGGAAGTTCAATACATTTTTGTGGACTAAATAAGTTCTCAAATAGACCTCCTCCCAGGCAAGTTCCATATCCTATTTTTATTGGAGGAGAAGATGAAGTATTTAAGATACAAACTTCATAGAATTTTCTTTTTAATCAACTTCATTGAGATACAGTTTTACATACAATAGATGGCACCCATTTAAAGCATCTGTTGGATGAGTTCTGACAAGTGACAAGTTCTGACAAGTTCAGCATTGATATAACCACTTAAACAAGATAAACACTATTCCATCATACCCAAGAGTCCCATCTTATCCCTTTGCAGATAGTCCCCCTTTTGAGTCAGCTCCAGGAAACTTTTCCCTGGCAACTTCCTATCACTATAGATTAGTTTGCATTCTCTATCAGTTCAGTTCAGTCACTCAATTCTGTCTGATTCCTTGGAACCCCATAGACTGCAGCACACCAGGCATCCCTGTCCATCACCAACTCCTGGAGCTTGCTCAAACTCACGTCCATCGAGTTGGTGATGCCATTCAACCATCTCATCCATCCTCTGTCATCCCCTTCTCTTCCTACCTTCAATCTTTCCCAGCATCAGGGTCTTTTCCAATGAGTCAGTTATTCGCATGAGGTGGCCAAAGGATTGGAGTTTCTGCTTCAGCATCAGTCCTTCCAATGAATGTCCAGGACTGATTTCCTTTAGGATGGACTGGTTGGATTTCCTTGCTGTCCAAGGGACTCTCAAGAGTCTTCTCCAACACCACAGTTCAAAAGCATCCATTCTTCCGTGCTCTGCTTTCTTTATAGTCCAACTCTCACATCCATACATGACCCCTGGAAAAACCACAGCTTTGACTAGCTGGACTTTTGTCAGCATTCTCCGTAATTACATGTAAACAGAATCACACAGTATGTAGTCTTTTGTGTCTGGCTTCTCTCTAAAAATCTAATGATTTTAGATTCATCCATACTAGTGGGTAAATGCGTCACCTTTATTGCTGAGTAGTGTTCCATCGTATGGATATTACCACAATTTGTTTATTCAGTCACCTGGGGATGGGCATTCAGATTGCTTCCAGATTTGGCTGTTGTAAATAAAACGTCCATAAATGTTCATGTACAAGTCTTTGTGTGGAAATACGTTTTCATTTCTCATGGAATTTTCTAGGACTGGGGTAGAGGTAGCCAGGAGTAGGGACAGAAGAAAAAGCCCTCCCTCATCTGTTAAGTCAATAAACATTTATGAGGATGGTGATGTGCCAAGCCTGAACTACAGGCTAAGACAGCCAGGACAAAGAGGGCTCTTATGACCTTTCAGTGTGGTCAGCACCGTGGCAGAAGTACCCTCTGTGGAAGGGGGCCAGCCCAGCGAAGGAGGCCAAGAGGGCCTCAAAGGTCTTCAGACCACAGTCCACCAAGAAGGCTTCATTTGGAATGCAGGTGTGCGAGGGAACATTTTTTAATGGCTCTGAGGGAAAGACTTTTAAATTAAATTATCATATTTTTTTCCCACTTAACACCAAGGTAAATTTCCCTAAGAGATGGGAGTTTCCACGGGGAGGAGAGAGAAATGTGGACAGACCCCTCTGAGGATAGTGAGTCTGCGTAAGGTTTCTGGACAATCAGAAAGAAAAGTATATTCGTGTGGCACAAACTTGGTGGCTCAAACAAAAGACATGGATCGTCTCATGGTTCTACAGACCGGAGTTTGGGATCACGGTTGTGTGGGACCACACTCCCTCTGGAGCTTCTAAGGGAGATCCTTCCGACTTCCTCCCTCCCCTTCCCTCCCACCCCTCCTTCCTTTAGGACCTGCCCTAAATCCAGGATGATGTCACCTTGAAATGCTGAATTGATTGCATCTGCAGAGACCCTATCCAAGTAAGATCACCTTCACAGGTACTGGGGGATAAGATTTGGTCATCTCTTTCTCAGGGCACAGTTTAACCCACTGCAAATGGTGAACTACCAGGAGTTTAAAAAACTCTGGCCCAGAAGCTAAATAAAATAATAGTAATAAAATGAAAGTGAAAGTCACTCAGTGGTATCTGACCCTTTGAGACCCCATGGACTATACGGTCCATAGAATTCTCCAGGCCAGGATACTGGAGTGGGTAGCCTTTCCCTCCTCCAGGGGATCTTCCCAACCCCGGGATTGAACCCAGGCCTCCCGCATTGCAGGTGGATTCTTTACCGTCTGAGCCACAAGGGAAGCTCATTAAAGTCAATATTATTAAGAGTTTCCTACATGCTAAGATCTGTCCTGGACACTAGACGCAAATTCTCGCATTTAATGCCCCTGGCTGTTCTGAGGCACGTGAGGTCACTGGCTGCATGCAGCCCGATGAAGGAGGAAGCCACGGGTGGTACCGGGCACTTGATAAGCATGCTCACAGCTGCATGGCAGACAGACAGTCTGTCCAGCCCCAGAGTCACTGCAGCACTTTACAGGTGATGCAGCGGGGGGCCCACTAAAGTTCTTGGAGCTCTTGGACACCTTTCTCCTTTCAGGGCTTGGGGGAGTTGAGATGGGGGAGATCCTTCCTCTTGGGAAGGGGACAGAGGTGATGAGTGAATCTCCTGCCAGCTGGCTTTGCCCACGAGTGCTTTTAACCCTTGAGCCTGGGAGCCACCACTGAGTCAGAAGGGCCAGGCAGAGACCCACACACAATCTGGGAAGAGAAGCTAAGGCAACATGATGGTTTTGAAACATGCAACTCAAGAGTGGGGCAGGAGACCCAGAGAGGTTAAGAATGAGGGTGCTCGGCGTGAGGCTAGTCAGCAGCTGAGCACTGCCTCGGGCGTCTCTTCCAACTGGGGAAGAGGTTTGCGCTGCCTGGGAGTCTGGGTGGGCCAGGCAGCCACTTTATTGGCCTGGCATTTAGGAACAGGCTATGGAAAGCAAAACCCTGACAGTACCACCAATGACAAGTAAGAGGCAAAGGGGGCAGAGGGGCCCTCTCCCAGTTTAGCCAGTCCTCCTTTCTGTATTCTCTTCTCCCCATTCTTCCTTAGATAATCTACTTTCTTCAGGTCATCAATTTTGTTTGTTTTTTTTTTTCTTTTTTTTAAACTTTTTTATTTAAATAAGGAGAATTCTTTCATATGGAAAGAGCTAGTACAATCACATATTTGAAAGGAGAAACAACAGGTACTGAACCAGAGGGAAGGGTGGAGGAGGAGGGTGCCACCGTGGCCTGGTGAGTCCAGGGTTCCATTTTCCCATCTAAGGTAAAAGCTCCCCCAAACCACGTAGAAACAAGTTGCACGTTACACCTTTTAGCCATCGTCTGCCCTTTCAAATATCTGGTCTACATGAAAAGACAAAGAGAGGAAAGGCCAAAATAAGATCAAAAAGAAACAAAAACAAAAAACACAACCCGCTCACCAAAAAACCCTAACGCTTTTCACTATGCAAGGCATGAGGTCGAAAGCTTGGTGTGCAGGACCCCCTTTTCACAAATGGAAGGAGGTCATCCACAGAGAGCCTCAGCAGAGAGTTCCACTATGAGGCTTTGTAACATGCTGAAGGCAGGGCCTCAGGGACACTGCTTCCTCTTGGAGGTCACCTAACTGGGGTGGAGAAATGGTGAACGGCAGGATGGATGCGCCTGGAAGATCACTGGCCAGATATGCACTGGTGGTCCCCGGGGAGGGCACGGCTGGACGACAGCGTCTGACCTCAACACTGAGCTGCTCCTGTCCTGGGGATGTCTTAGGTCCGGTTCACTTTTCAAACTGGAAGAGCCAGCTTTCTGAAGTCTGCATTTCCCAGTCATCACAGAATAGTACTAAGTTCAAGTACCCTAGTGTCCTTGGTGCTCGAAGGCCATTTCCAACAGATCTTCTAACCCAGGCTAGCTCTGCAAGAAGGAAAATGGGACAAATACAGATTTGAGAGGTAACATGCAGCTACTCGATGGAGGGGAACCACACAGGAGGGAGGGGGCTTCAGCCGCTGACCCCACGCTGCCTCAGCGGGCCAGTTCTGAGACCATGCCTGTGAGTACACACCCTGAGCCTCCACAGCCCTTGGCAAACCTCATCAACCATCCAGAAGGCAAGGTCATCAATTTTGAAACCTACCCATTGCCCAAACCAACCCACGAAAAGCTGAGGCCAGTAACTGACCATCTCCAGCTCCAGTGTGGGGTTGAGCAGTTTAGAAAAGCACTCAGCACAGATTCATTACCAGGCATGTTAAAATAAAGGTCACTATCACTTAGGCGCTAGGCAGCTAGGTGTTATTTATATGACTGTGTCAGGTCTGAGTTGCCATAGGTAGGATCTTTGTTGCATCATGCAGGATCTTTCCTTGTGGCGCGCTGGCTCTCTAGTGGTGGTACATGGGCTCAGTGACTGCAGAGCACAGGCTTAGTTGCTCCACAGCATGTGGGATCTTAGTGCCCCAACCAGGGATCGAACCCGCATCCCCTGCATTGAAAGGCAGATTCTTAACCACTGGACCACCAGAGAAATTCCAGCAAGGTGTTCTTATACATTACTTTTTTAACCCACAGTTACCCTGTTAGGTAAGATTATTATCTCTATTTCAAAGAAATTGAAGTTCAAACAGGTTAAGGTCTACCTGACTCTAGAACATTTGCCCTTATCCCCCCATACATCAGTGGTTCTCAAAATGTGGTCCCTGGACCAGTGGCCTTGGCATCACCTGGGAATTTACCAGACATGAGAATGCTGGGGCTCTATCCAGAATCTGATGTTCTTTGGGAAGAGCCCGGCCGTCGTCACCCTCTAGGTGATTCTGATGCAAGTTTGGAAACAATGCCCTGCAGTATCCTACCCCCTTCAAAGATTCAGGCAGGCCGAAGTTCTTTTGTAATAGGACGTCCAGACTGACAGATGAATGAAATAGCCTCTCTCCAGAGCTTAGTAAAGACTTTCATCTAGTTCTCATGAAATCTTTGAGGACAAATGAAAAGACCAGTGAGAAAGGAGGCTGGTAAAACATGACAGTGTGTCTTCAATCCAGAGGCACAAGCAGGATCAACAGCAGTTGGACAGTCAAAGAGTGCTGATTAACAGGTCAGTACAAATCTGGCAGGACGTCTCCACCAGGGAGCCACGAGTCCACCCAGTTTGACTTTTTACTCAATGATATGGAAAATGACATAGCATCAGCTTGGTAGCTGTCACAAACTGGAGGAGATGGCAAATACATCAGACAACAGAATGAGGACCAAACATGATTCTGACCAATCAGAAGGAGACATAGATATGAAATCCAGCACACGATTGCCATGCATGGTTGTGTAGGCTGTTGACTACTCAAGTGAATTCTTTGAGCTGAGAAACTAAATGGGGGCTGAAATTCAGCCAGCGCTTCACTTAATTCCACTCAAAAGGAGAGGAACCTTTTAAGAATTCAAATCAAAGGTATTTTATGAATTTGCAACATGCTGGCTCACCTTTTTCTACTGGAGTAAAAAAATATACATAACATAAATTTGTCATTTTTAAAAAATTACAGCACCTGGAAGTGTCTATTAAACTCTTTTTAATGTAGCCCCATTCACAGTGGGGCAAGATTCTTGATCTCAGGCAGGGCAGAGTTTTGTGTGTGGGTTTCATGGAGTATGTAGAAACTACCTGGATGATAAGCAGTGGCTGCTGAGTCAAGGCGGAGAAGGCAAAGGCACCCCACTCGAGTACTCTTGCCTGACGGAGGAGCCTGGTAGGCTGCAGTCCATGGGGTCGCTAGGAGTCAGACACAACTGAGCGACATCACTTTCACTTTTCACTTTCATGCATTGGGGAAGGCAATGGCAACCCACTCCAGTGTTCTTGCCTGGAGAATCCCAGGGATGGGGGAGCCTGGTAGGCTGCCATCTCTGGGGTCACATAGAGTCGGACTTAGCAGCTGAGTCAAGGATCAGAAAACTAGGGGCAGGTGAGATCTTGTTCTTGCATCCCCTCCCTCCCAGGGCACCAGCCATCACTTGAATCAGGCATCCTTAGGAGAGCTGGCTATGAGTTGGCAGACATCTGACATCTCATCCACATACAACTGGCAGAGGAAGAGCTAGCTAGTCCTTCTCCTTCATGGATTTCCCCTTGTCAGAAATCTAGGACATGTATTCATGGGAAGGCTGCAGAGCATCTGTGAGCTGGGCTTCAGTGTATAATAGCTGCCTGCCACCATACCCTGTTGCACACTCCATCATGGAGTCTGGGGATCCCTTGGGAGCTTAGATCTGCAGACAGCACGGCTTCAGATTTTTCTCCATGCCATCCATTTCCTCCATGCAGACAATGATCAGGAAGACAGTTCTCCAGCTGGTCTAACCAGCAGGCCTCCACCTTGCTAAGCTGCACTCCTGCTCACCATGGTGACACGTGAAGTCCCGCACACTGCTGACGTTTTGTTCCTGAGCATTTCTGTAGGGCACCAAAAGAACACTGAGGATTTTCTGGACCATCAGCTGCTATGGGAAGAGCTCTCGGTTGCTATGGGAAGGTACCAGCAGCCAGAGCACAGCTCACACTGTAGAGCTCACACTGATGCGCAGGGTAGCAGGGAGTCAGACTCTGGAGGCGCCTGCAGCCACAGCTCACTGGCCTTGCAGGGGGCTGCCCCTTCAGGGAGTTTTCCCAGTGGGAAAATATTTTTTCCATTCTGTTTGCTGTTCTTTCACTCTCTTGATAATGTTTTTTGAGATACTGAGATACTTAATTTTGTGAAGCTTATCCATTTTTTTTTTCCTGTCACTTGCGCTTTCAGTATCATGTTTAAGAAATCATTGCTAAGCCTAGAGTCATGAAGATTTTCCTGTATAATTTCTTCTAGGATAGTTTTAGCTTTTAAACTTAGGTCTTTCATCTGTTTTTGAGTTTATATATGATATAAAGTAAGAGTCTAAGTCCATTATTTTGCATGTGAATATCCACTTTTCTTAGCATCATTTTTTGAAAAAATGGTCTTTTCCCCATTGAATGGCTTTAGCTCCTTCATGGAAAATCAACTGACCATAAATTTGAGGGTCTATTTCTTGGCTCTCAGTCTACTCCTTTAGTCTATCTGTCAGTACCACACTGTTTTGATTACTGTAGGTTTGTATTATAATTTGAAATTGGGAAACCTGAAACTATGCTCTTCTTTAAAAAAATTTTGGGGGGGAGGGGACTATTTAGGGTTGCTTGACATTCTACATGAATTTTAGGATGGATTTCTCCATTTCTGAAAAAACTACTGTTGACCCATCACTTTTGATATTAAAAAAAAAATCAGTGTCACCTGTCCATAGTGGAGAGTGGAGAAGGGATCTGGCATAGAAGCAACTTGAGCCAATCCTGCTCCATGGCTGCCAAAGAATGAGTGTCATTTTTGTTGTTGTTTAGTCGCACAGTTGTATCTGACTCTTTGTGATCCCATGGACTCTAGCCCACCAGGTTCCTCTGTCCATGGGATTTTCCAGGCAAGGATACTGGAGGGAGTTGCCATTTCCTTCTCCAGGGGATCTACCCTACTCGGGGATCAAAACTGTGTCTCCCCCATTGTAGGCAGGTTCTTTACCACTGAGCCAGCAGGGAAGCCCCAAGTCAGTTTGGACTCTGTTTAAACCAGCGCAAGAGGAGAGAGAGGGCCCTGAGGCCTGTGCTGCACCCACTCGGGCCCACATTTTTCTAGAGGATTCTTGAGACCACAGATACTGTCTCTAGGGACAGGATAATATATACCGTGAACAGTCCTCAACTGAGGAAACCTGGGAGATGACCAGGTAGAGTTAGAGGAAGGGGTTGTGTGTGTGTGTGTGTGTGTGTTCAGTCACTCAGTCATGTGCAACTCTGCGACTGTATGGACTGTAGCCCACCAGGCTCCTCTGACCCTGGGATTTCCCAGGCAAGAATACTGGAGAGGGTTGCCATTTCCTACTCCAGGGGATCTTCCTGACCCAGGGATCAAACCTGCGTCTCTTACATCTCCTGCATAGACAGGCAGATTCTTTACCACTAGTGCCACCTGGGAAGGGGTTGTATGGTAACTTTCAAATATTTGGATGGCCCACCCTACCCAAACTGTCTCTCTGTTCTTCTGCCTATAAAACAAAAGCTTCCCCTACAGATGAATGAAGACAGACAAATGATCTGGAGCTAGTCAAGGCTATCCTGTTTCTAACCACTGGTGAAGTTTTTAACTGTTAGATCAGTGAAAATCTGTAACAAGCTACTACCTTGGGAGGTGGTGAGTTCTGCATCATGGACAGTGTCCAAATAGGACCCAGGTGATGGATGACTGATTCAGTATGGCGACAGGAGTTAATGACCCCAGAGACCCTTTCAGTCATGGAGCAGGGTTTATAAAAGATCCTGTCTGAGAGTGTGGCCTCCTTCTCCTCCCAGAGCCTCTTCTCTGTGACAGGTGTTGCAAGAAGTGCTGGGAATGACGTGGCTGCCAACAGGAATCTACTTCAAGTGATGTTTCAGTGTCACTTTAGAAGGAGGCAGAGTAACAAACAAAAAGAAAAAAGAAGAAAAATAAATAAATAAAAGGAGGCAGAGTGAAGAATTTCCCTGGTGATCCAGTGGCTAAGACCCTGCACTCTCACTGGAGGGGCCTGTGTTCCACCCCTGGTCAGGAAACTAAATCCCACATGTGGCACCCGCTAAAGATCCCAGAAGCTGCAGCTAAGATCCTGTGTGCTGTACCTAGGACTTGATGCAGCTAAATAAACAAACAAATGTTTTTAAAAGGGAAGGCAAAGTGATGTTCTGGGAAGGGCAGACAGACGTAGGTCCCAGCTGGGGCTCTAGTTATACGGTGCTGGCAAGTTACTTTATCTCTCCAAGACCCAGTTTCCTAATCTGTACAATGGGAGAATAATACTGACGATAACTGACCATATGCAAACTGTCTGCCCCCAGACAGTTCTGGGGCACCAACTCCCACAGCCTCATCCTCTTGCCTGCAGATTTGGCCAATTATGGTTGCCTTCCCCTTGTCCACTAAGTAGATATGGAACCCTCAAAGGAACCAGTCAGAGTCTCCGCAAGTGATCTGCTCGACACACAGAGAGCCAGGCCTCTCTCTTCCCCTGGGATGGAGTGATGTAAAAGCTATCTGAGCCTTGAGGGCTTTGGGTGTCTTTCCTGTTTTGTGGGGAGAATGTGCCTGAGAGTGGAGCCAGTACAGAGGAGAGTCAGCTTAAGACCCGGAGCTAATGAGAGACATCCTGGGCTAATCTGACTCCCTGGGTCCAGCTATGCCTGAAGTCCACTCCTGCTTTTACCAATTATGTAAGTAATAAATTCCAGGTTTGGCTTGAGCTAATTTGAGTTGGGCTTCGTCAGCAGGAATCCAAAGAGCTTTCTGCAGAACAGTTGTGTGGATTCAGAGAAGTATTGCCAAGTACCTGGCACTTAGGCAGGCATTTGGGGAGAGCCCAGCAAGCTGTAACCGTAATGGATAACAGTGGCGGATGGGAATGGTGTGTTTGAGACAAGTGAGTATGTGATTCCCACAGTGCCAATCAGCATTTCCTTGGCTTGTTCTGAGGAGCACAGGGGGCAATTTCCTCTCCCCTTGGGCCACAAACTGGATTTCTATAACCACAGTTGCCCACAGCCAAGCTCCCTGTCCCACAAAGAAACCCGTCTGCGGTGGGAGAAAATGACACCAGCCCAACCCAAAGAGAAGAAATGACAGAGGAGGTCAAGAGTGTGGGAGCCGAGGACGGCTGTGCGCCTGGCCACCCGTGTTCTGGAGGCGGGCTGCCTCCTCGCCTGTTCTTCCAGGTACCACACGAGCCAACAGACTGCTCTTTTTCTTCAGCTTCAGCTGGATTTCTGTCCCTTGCCAGCGAAGGATTCCTGAGTGACACGCCCAGAGGCCGGCTGAGGTGAGGCCGTAAAAGACCCAGTGGGTTGGCTCTGCGGCTGGGACCGTCCGTGCCTGGCTCCCACGTGGGAAAGGCTGGCTTCCTTGCCTGTCAAGCAGCTCTCACATCTGGTGTTTCCCTGGAGGGGGACAGATAAGGCCAATGGAGGGCACTGATGTCACGGTCGAATGCCCTCTCCAACTGCCACCTCTCAGATCCTCGGAGTAAACTGTGGCCGTGCCCGTAAGCCATGTTCTCTCTGGTTGATGGGCCAGTCTCAATGACTGCATGGCCTCCTGCCGGGTTTGGAGGGTGGGCTGGGTTCCCCTGCGCCCCTGGAGGGTGAGGGTGAGAGCTTGAGTACTCTGGGCTGAGCCCCCACTGCAGGTTTGACAGGTGGAGAAATGCGCGGGGCCTTGGCGACACTCGGGGCGCCCCCACCCCCCAGCCCCCACCACATTCTGCCCTGGGTGCCCAGCACAGCGCCCTCCATCTCTTTATCTGGGTGTCACTCAACAAACACTGAGCAGATGCTGCGTGCCCGGGATTGTGCTCGGAACAACGCAACAACCATGAGCAAAATGGAGCTTACATTCTAGTGAGGAGAGATAGTCAGTAAAACAAGTTTAAAAATTCATAGCATGTATGATGTTAAAAATGACAACAAACAGAGGAAGGGAGGGAGAGAGTGGGGAGGATGAAGGTGGGTGACTGTTTTTACAAAGGTCAACCAAGGACAGTCTCAAGAGAGACATTGGGAAGAGAAGAGGAATGTGGCTGGCATGTTCAAGAAATGGCACAGAATTGCTGATGGGAATGGAAAATGGTGCAGCCATGTTGGAAAACATTTTAGCAGTTCCTCCAAAAGTTAAAGTTATCCGTTGAACCAGTCAAGTCCACTCCTCGCCATAGACCCAAGAGAAATGAGAACATGTGTCTACCCAAAGACATGTACCTGATGTCCTCAGCAGTATTATTCATAATAGCCAACAAGTGGAAGCAACCCAAATGTCTATCAATGGACGAATGGATAAAGAAAATGTGGTATATCCATGCAATGGAATATTATTCAGATTTAAAAAGGAATAAAAGTGCTGATCCCTGCAAAGGACAACATGGATAAGCCTTGAAAATATTATAAGTAAAAGAAACTAAGTCACCGAAAAACAAATGTTGTATGATTACGTTTATATAAAATGTCCAGACTAAGCAAATCCATAGGGACACAAAGGAGCTCAGTGGGTGCCAAGGGCTGGGGTCAGGGGTAATGACTGCTAATGGGTCAGGATTTCTTCTGGGGTTGATGAAAATGTTCTGGAATTGGATAGCGGTGATGATGGCACAAACCTTGTGAATGTACTAAAACCACTGAATCATATACCTTAAAAGGATAAATTTTATAGCATGCAAATTTTAATCCCAAATTGTTTAAAAGACATTAAGAAATAAGGAGACCAGTGCCTGAGAGAGGGAGAATGATGTCTGGAACACAGCAGTGTAGAAGTTGCTCAGGGGCTCTGGGGGCTGGCTCAGTGGTAAAGAAGTGCAGGAGACACAGGTTCGATCCCCAGTCCAGGAAGATCCCACATTCCAAGGAGCAGCTGAGCCCTTGGGCCACAACTACTGAGTCTGTGCTCCCACGCACCCTAGAGCCCGTGCTCTGCAACAAGAGAAGCGGCTGCAATGAGAAGTCCGTGCCCCGCAACCAGAGAGCACCTCCTGTTCAGTGCAGCCAGAGAAAAGCCCCCAGAGCTATAGCAGTCTAGCACAGTCAAAAATAAATAAATAAAATTATTTTTTAAAAATCACTCAGTGTGTACTTGTTGAAGTGACATAAAAATGAGACTAATTAACCCCGTTGTGGCCCCCGTCTTTTCCCTGTGGGGAAGAGACCTCTGGATCCTCAAATGATGAGAACCAGGGACCACAGCTCTCTGTGGGCCTGGTTGGTTCAGATTTCTCCACAGCTGAGGATTCTCACTCAGTCCCTCCAGCTCCAGGGGACAGATGGAGGAGCTCTGGGGAAGAAGGGCCACTTGATCCCAGGAAAAGACCCCCGATGTGAAAGGGACCCTCCCAAGCTCCACGATCTGCTTCACTGGACTAGTCCTTCACTTCTTCCCCCTTGTGGAACCTGCGCTGGGCCCTCTGAACCTCAGTTTTCCTGCCCATCATTGGGGGGGAAAAGGGAAATGAGCCCTCGGCCCTGGCCAGGGGCTTGATGGAGTGAGAGGAGACCATGCCTTGGTGTGAGGGGGCCAGGAACTTCTGAGCCTCTGAACCGCCGTCCTGGGGCCCAGGTCAGGGTCTGCTCCCCGGGTGCTGATGGGAGCTGCCAGCAGGGGAGCCCTGGGAAAAATAAGTTACCACCAGTGATCTGGAAAAGCAGGAAGGGCTTGGAAAACAAGGCACTGTCCAGAAAGATGGGGAGGGGGTGCGGGCTGGACAACCCTGGGTGTTTGGCGTTCAAAATGCAAGGACATGAGGCTGCAGAGATTCAGACACAACTGAAACAACTTAGCAAGCCCCGAGGTCACCGTGCACGCCGTCAGGGTGGCCCCGTTTCCTCTCACCCTTTGCAGGATCCGCAGACGAGTCTCTGTCAGAGACCCGGACGCTTGAGGCTCAAGGGGTCAAAGCCACTGAGCTAGAGGTGCGGCTGGGAATTCAGCTGCACAAGGTCCTTGCTCGTATTCACGTCCCTCAGTGTCATCGCCTGGCACTAGGACTAGCCAGAAATCAGGACGGAGGCACAGAGGGCAGGCCCGGACCCCCACCCTAGCGGTCGGCTGGAAACCCCTGTCCTGAAACCGGCCTGGAGCTGAAGGGACGAGGTTCCAGGTCCCAGACTCCAAGCCGGGATGACTCTAGATCCCCACCTAGTGGTGAGAGGCGGGTACTGCCTCACCGACAGCGCAGCTCAGTGAGACAGGTACGGGCAGGTCAGCAGCGACCCACTCTCCAGCAACAAACACCCCCTGTCTGGGCCTGGGGTGAGAGAGGACCAGGAGAGAGAGCCTCTTAGGAGGCAGAGGAGGCCCCATCAGTTGGCACCAGTGGGTTTCACTGCCCTCCGGATTTCTCTGTAGCAGCCTGGTCAAATGTTGGGGCTCTGTGCTCAGCCGCAGACCCTCCAACACACAGCCCCCTACCCCACCCCCTAGCCTGACATCCAAGTCTAGGACAGGTACCCCTGGCTCAGGGACTTGATGGTCCGTCACCCCAGACGGTAGGGTCTCAGTGGCCAGAGCTGGACTCTAGGGTAGAAGGGTCACCCAGCTCTGGTGGGCTCAGCCCTGGCTGCTGCCCAGGCCGGGGGAGAATTTGTCCTGCCCCCAGATGGCCCCCAGGCCCCATCCTTAAGCTCCTCCAAAGGGGCACGTCCTCCCCAGGAGGGGCAGGGAATCAGCGTTCACTGCACCAGGTGCTGCTCTAAACAGCCCCTCATTTCGGCCTCAAACAACCCCGGGAGCTAAATACTATCATCTCCAGTTTGAAAAATCGATGGGGAGGAGTAAACTAATTTGCCCACATCACAGGTTCATTGAATCAGTTCAGTTCAGTCACTCAGTCGTGTCCGACTCTCTGCGACCCCGTGGACCGCAGTATGCCAGGCCTCCCTGTCCATCACTGACTCATGGAGCTTGCTCAAACTCACGTCCAACTATAAAATGATGTGAGCGACACCCACTAAGAAGAGAGAAGGCCGGAGGGAAGGTTCTTGGCGAAGGAAGTGATTCCAGGCAGAGGGCATGAGTGTGAGAAATCTCTGAGGCAAGGTCAGAAGGGTTACCCCAGACCTGGGTAGGTGGACAGTGGGGTGGAGGTGTGTGGGGTGGGG
>SJYQ01027414.1:0-25802 GCA_006410935.1 Redunca redunca
GCGTTCTGGGACCTAGAATGTATGTCAGGATACTGGAGGGCAGGGAGGGCAGGGAACCAGGAAGCATGAAGGAAGGTGGGTGTAATGTTTTTTTGGGGGGAGGGGTGTGTCATGCTGTGAATAATAATAATAACTGATAATGTCTATTGAGTTCTTACCAGGTGCTGGGCACTGTGACAAGCAGTTTACAAGCATTACTTCTTTTAGTTCCCACAACAACCTCCTATACTTTTTACAGATAAGGAGGGAGGCCCAGAGAGGTTAAGTGCCTTTCCCAGGGCCTCACAGCTAATAGGGGATCCAGGATAGTATATTCCAGAGTCCTTTACTCCAGATTCACACTGAATCATGCTGGGCACCTGGCATTGCCCTGCCCGTGGGAAACCTGCCCTCACTGGGGTTGCCAGGGAGTTTGAACTATGTTACTGTTAGTATGCATTTTGATTTATGGGGCTGCTTTTCTTCACTTTATTTATTTATATATTTGGCTGCAATGGGTCTTAGTTGTGGCATGTGAGATCTTTAGTTGAGGCATATGGCCTCTGGTTCCCTGACCAGGGATTGAACCTGGGCCCCCTTGCATTGGGAATGCAGAATCTAAGGCACCGGACCACTGGACCACCAAGGAAATCCCACTTTTTCTTTTTTTTTTAAATAAATAAAATATTTTATTTATTTTTGCTGTGCTGGGTCTTGGTGCATGGCAAGCAGAGGCTACTTTCTTGTGGTGCTGCTCGTTGCGGTCCCAGGGCCCCAGAGCACTCGGGTTCCGTAGTTGTGGCGCCCAGGCTTTGTTGCTCCAAGGCATGTGGGATCTTCCTGGACCAGGGATCAAACCCATGTCCCTTGCATTGGCAGGATGATTCTTATCCACTGGGCCACCAGGGAATCCTGGGACTCCTTTTAATGAAGTCATACAAAAGCTCATTTCCAATGCTTCTTATTCCTTGGAGTGTGGCCAGAATCATTATCATCTCCATCATCATCAGGGGCACAGCGGCCCTCAGCATGATCTACCAAGCCCCTCTTACGTAGGACACGATGCCTGACATGGCAATGCCCACTTCTGAATCTGAGAAATCAGAAGCTGAGAAGCAAGACGGTGACAGAGAGGGAAACAGAGGTTGTTATTGCTGGAAGTGGCTCTCCAACCTCATGCATGCTGCAGTCACCCGGGAAGCCTGGGCCCCACCTCAGGGATGCTGATATAAATGGCCTGGGGACAGAGCCTGGGCATCTGCATTTTAAAGCTCCTCTTGGGAATGTGCTGATGTGCACCCAAGACTGGGGACAACTCAACCCCTGACCACACAGCTCTGGCTCAGGAAGCCCCACCCCAGTCCTGGCTGAAATGAGGGGTACGGAGGACTAGGAGGTGTGGCACTTCCCTTCACACTTCTCCTACACTGGGAATTCTGGAACTTTTCATCCCTTGGCCAAAGGTTCAGCCTAAGTGGGGACTTCTGAACCCACTGACTCTGATAGATTTTTTTTTGGCGGGGTCTTTGTGGCATGCAGAATCTAGTTCCCCGATCAGGGATCGAACCCAGGCCCCCTGCATTGGGAGCGTGGAGTTTTAACCGCTGGAACACCAGTGAAGTCCCGCCCCTGGTAGATTTCTTTTCCTTCTTTACATTGCCATTCCATCCCCCAACCCTCACCATCATTAAACACTGATCTCCCTCTCTATGTATTTGATATCACAGGGAAAGAGACCCCCAAGCATGGCTGAGATATACGAGAATGCCTAGCACACCCCCAGAACCAATCCATTTTCCAAGAGAGACCCCTATGAGGAAGAAACGTGTCCACTCTCAGGATGCTGCTTTTAGCTGGTAGGTTCTGGGCAGCAAAGATGTGCTGGATTTCTAAAGCCTCTCCCGTCAGCCCGTGGGTGACTGGCGGGAGTCAGGGGTCTGTTAGAAGCACAGAGACAGATAGGAGCCACTCGGCCAAGTCCCTGAGTCAGCAGACGGCCTGGAAACCTCAACACGGGGGCCCAGGCTGCTCTGCTCCTGCCTGCCTGGCCCCTCCCGGGAGGCAGGAAATTGGGGCTCCCTCAGATGGCCCAGTCAAGAAGCTGCCAGCCTCTCATTTGGAGGGGTTTTTCTACTGCTCCTTCCCCAAGGAGGACAAGTTCAGGAATCTCTTAGCTGATGAGCAAAAAGACTTGTTCCGGGACATGGACCCAGGCAGGAAGGTATCAACTCAGAGACGTCTGTAGTGACCAAGCACTGGCATTTCCGTGCTGGAGAGGGCGGCTGCTGGGTTAATTCCATGTTATTACAGCCTTACAGGAAGCCAGCCTGGCCCAGCTGTCAGCCAACAGCGGTTTGTGGGCCTTGGGGGCAGAGGGAGGGAGGAAGAGAAGAGAAAGGAAAACACAGTCCTCTCCCCACCACCCAAAATTGATCCAGAGTTATTTTTAGGTGCTTATTCATCCCACACATTCCTTTTTAAGAGCCAGGACACGGGCCCTGTACAAAAGCAGAAGGTAGCTGCTTGGGCAGGCAGACGGGGCGGGGGCACCCGTGAGCCCAGGGCCCTTGCGAGAAGGAAGGACAGTGAGAGGGTCTTCAAGGACCGCTGTCCCCCCTTGCCCCCCGCCCCGTAAAAACATCCCAGGATTCTGCAGGCAGAGTCTGGATGAATAGAAGCTTTCACAGTCTGAATTCCCAAGTTCAAGTCCAGCTTCCAGCTTTCATTGCCACATGGCCTTGGGCAGGTTACCCGGAAAATCACATGAGACCCTGGGCTGCAACCTGGTGCTGTGTGGCCTTGGGCAAGTCCCTCAACCTCTCTGTGCCTCAATTTCCCCATGGATGAAAGGAAGCTAGTTAACGTAGGTTAAAAGAATTGCCTTGAACTTCCCTGGTGGTCCAGTGTTTAATATTATACATACATACACTATTATAATGTAGTGTATATATAGTATATATATTGATATATCTAGTGTGTATATTATATGTTATTTATATTTATTTCCAACAACTTGGTAATCTGGAAATAGAATCTACCTGCCAATGGAGGAGACACAAGTTCAATCCGTGGTCTGGGAAGATTCCACGGAGCAACTAAGCCCATGCACCACAACTACTGAACAAATAAATAAATTTTTAAAAATCGCTCTTAAAAGAGGTTGTTATAATCAAGTGAAAAAGAACATATGGGAAGGTACTTGGGAAACTATTAGTGTCTATAAAATTTTCCAAGTTCCAGAAAAGTCCCTTTATTGCTAAGTTTATTAATAAATCATAAAACCTGTCCTCATGAGTCTAACAGGTTTTATTACTTAGAATCTCTTGCCAATTCTTGCCCCATCAACCTTCCTGCTCCTCGCTTTGCCCAGCTCCTGGAATCTGACTCAATGAGTGTCCCAGAAAGAGGCTCTGTCATGCATAGCTGTGTGACCTGGACTGAGGCCCTTAACTTTATTTTGTTTAAAATATACATATTTATATATTTAGGCTGCACTGGGTCTTGGTTGCAGCCTGCAGGACCTAGTTCCCTGACCAGGGATCAAACCCGGGCCTCCTGCATTGGGAGCTTAGAGTCTTAGCCACTGGACCACCAGGGAAGTCCCTCCTTAACTTTCCCTGAGTCTGATTTTCAGAGATGGTGGAGGGTTATGGAGAAGTTTCAAGGAGCTGACTGACAGCCAGGGCGTGGCATGTGTGCTCAGAGGCCATGGACTCTTAAGATCACCTCCAAGGGCTCCCAAGGGGCAGGGCTCAGTGACCAAACTGGATAAGCCAATCCCTGTCTCCAGTGGGACCAAACAGGGCCGAGTGTCACCACCACCATTGCTAGTTAGAGCTAGTGTTGCAGAGATCTGGCAGCCCACTCCAGTATTCTTGCCTGGAGAATCCCATGGACGGAAGAGCCTGGTGGGCTACAGTCCACAGGGCTGCAAAGAGTCGGACATGACTGAGCGACTTCACCTTGCAGAGATCCTGGTGACAGTCACCCTGATTCCCATCTCTAAACTTCCAGAAGAGACCTGGAGGCCACAGCTCTGCAATTTTCCCAGGGCGTGGCGGTGGGGGGAGTAGTTGAAATCATTTCTCTTTGTTTGGTTCACGCAGAAACCCCCGAAGGCGCTCATGGCATCTCAAGCAGATGGGACTTGCCAGTAGGTGGCCTATTCATTTTCTTTTCTTTTTTTCTTTTTTTGGTCCATGCCGCATGGCATACGGGATCTTTGCGGGACCTTAGTTCCTCGACCAGGGATCAAACCCGTACCCTCTGCAGTGGAAGCTCAGAGTCTTAACCACTGGACCAGCCAGGGAAGTCCCCTGGCGTATTCTTTGTTCTACATCTTCAAACCCATTTTTCTCCTTAAAGCTAGAGATGTCTTTTCAAAATAAAGCTCTTCACCATGTCATGTTGTGCTGTGATTTTAAAAAGTCTAGAGTTGGTACCAAAAGCACTGGGAATGGAGGTAGGGCTCTTGGGGTTTTCCTGGATCACTGAGCAGATTGATGAGGCTAGGCTTGGCTCATGGCTGAATCCCAGCCTCTGGACCATCGCCTGTTACAGAGCATCACTCAGTAGAGAGTGGTTGCAGGCAGGAATGAATGCCTGCAAGAAATCACTTCATCAGTGTGCCAGGCTCCCCTCTGAATGGCACATACTTTGGACTCTTCTCTCCCTCCTACTGGTGAGTGCCTTTGACTTTAGCAAAGGGCTTTCACACCCAGATCTTATGTCTCAACATCCTGCGCATCGGGGTGCTGTTGCCTTTGACAGATGAGTTAAACAAGACACACAGAAAGTAAGGGCTCGCGTAAGACACAGAACTCAGGTCTCCTGTTGGATTCACACACCAGCATTAAGACTGACAACCTTAGACAGCATCTTAAAAATCAGAGACATCACTTTGCTGACAAAGGTCCACATAGTCAAAGCTATGGTTTTTCCATTAGTCATGTACAGATGTGAGAGTAAGACCACAAAGAAGGCTGAGCGCTGAAGAATTGATGCTTCTGAAGCGTGGTTCTGGAGAAGACTCTTGAGTCCCTTGGACAGCAAGGGGATCAAACCAGTCAATCCTAAAGGAAGTCAACCCTGAATATTCACTGAAAGGACTGAAGCTGAAGCTTCAATATTTTGGCCACCTGGTGTGAAGAGTCTACTCATTTGAAAAGATCCTGATACTGGGAAAGATTGAAGGCAAGAGAAGGGGGTGACAGAGGCTGAGATGGTTGGATGGCATCACTGACTCAATGGATGTGAATTTGAGCAAACTCCAGGAAATGGTGGAGGACAGAGGAGCCTGGCATGCTGCAGTCAGTGGGGTCGCAAGCAATTAGATACGACTTAGCAACTGAACATCATTAAGATTGCAGGCTCTCTCCATGGCTTCTTGCTGTCTTGTGACAGAATCAGGGGGAACCTTGCTCTTCCCATGGTCTAGTGTTCATGTGTCTACCCAGGCTGACCTGCACTTGGTACCACCCTGTGCCAATGTCAGTGCTTGGCTTTGTGGGGTGGGGGGGAAATGGGGACAGGTGAATGTAAAAAATGGAGAACAAGGCTCAGGGACTGAGCGACTACGAAAATGAAGGAAATGACCTCTCCTCTGTGACCACCAAGGAAAAGTGTTAAACACAGAATGACCACAGCACCCGGCAGTTCCCCTCCTGGGTATGTACCCAAGAACATTAAAAACAGGAACTCAGACAGACAGGTGTATGCCAGTGTTCAGAGCAGCATTATTCAGAACAGCCAAAAGGAAGTTGCTGGTCAACAGATGAACGGATATATAAACCGGAGTATATCCATACGATGGAATATTCTTCAGCTATAAAAAGAAATGAAAAGTTCTGATTTATGATATGACGTGGACGACTCCTGTAAACTAATTCTAAGCGAAATAAGCCAGACCAAAAGGACAGCTGCAGTATGATTTTGCTTATGTGAAATTTAGAATACGGAAATTCGCAGACACGGAAAGTAGAATAGACATTACAGGCCACAAGGTTAGAGGGGAAAAGGGAACCACTGGGTCATAGGTACAGAGTTTCTATTTGGAATGATGAAAAATTGTGGAAACAGTGACGACTGTTGGACAACGCAAGGAATGTCATTAATGCCACTGAGCTGTATAATTTTAAGATTTTTTTTTTAATGCAGACCTTTTTTTTTTTTTTTTAAAGTCTTCATTGAATTTGTTACAGTATTGCTTCTATGTTTTGGCTTTTTGGTTTCCAGGCATGTAGCATCCTAGTTCCCAGACTAGGGACTGAACATGCACCCCTGCACTAGAAGGTGAAGGCTTAACCACTGGACCACCAGGGCAGTCCAGAAACTGTATACTTAAAGCTGGTTAAAATGGAAAATTTATGTTTTATAAATTTATATCCATATATAAATATATGTATATATAATTTATTTATATGTTTTATATATATGATCAAAAAATTTTTTTAAAGGATAAACACTTAAACCACGACTGTAGTAGTACAGCAGTAAGCATATGGGTCAGTGAAATGGAACAGCAAGTCTAAAAACAAAGCGGACTCTTCAGGAGGTACCAATACAATGGAAAAAAAAAAATCCCCCTGTTCCAGGGTGTGTGGGGTCAAATGTAAAAAGCAAAACTTTTTAGAACTTACTCAGAAGAACAAACTTAGAAGAAAATACAGAAACATCTGTTTATACCTTTAGCAATGAGAATACCTTCTTATGCAAGACATGGAAGGATGACACCAAAGAAGAAACATTTTTCCTGTGATGGTACAGTCTTTGATCTGGGCAATCTGGCAGGATCTAATAAAATTTCAAATACACATAAATATACTTATATCTTCTAACCCACAGGTCCCCAACCTCCAGGATCTAATGCCTGATGATCTGAGGTGGAACTGATGTAATAATAATAGAAATAAAGTGCACGATAAATATAACGGAACCATCCTGAAACCAACCCCCCTCCCCCCAACCCTGGTCCGTGGAAAAACTGTCTTCCGGTCCCTGGTGCCAAAAAGCTTGGGGATCGTTGCTCTAAGCCCTGGGATCTGTCCTAGAGAAACACTCCCATGAGTCATGTTCAAGGGCACTCCCTGAAGCATCGTTCCTAGGGAAAAAGCAAAAGCAACTCAAATCTTCCCACAATAGCACAAAGTCCAAACAAAAGAGGGCATTTTAATTCTAAGGAATACTACACGGCAGGTTAAAAGAAAGAGGCTGATCTAAAAATGTTAACAGAAAAACAAACTCAAAAAAAAGGGGAGAGAGAGAAAGACACCCTGGATCTTGCCAGATAAATCTGCTTGCTGGCTAACCAGCTTCTTCATTTTCAAAGGATTTTGCAGGTGGGATACAGGTCTACCCAGCTCCCAGCTGACAGGGTGTGATGCTATTAATATCTGAAGAGCTGAGGGCCTGTGATAAGACCCTGGAACCTCCTACCCCAGCAGCTGGACTCAGATGGAGGGAAAGTCAGGAAGGGGGCATCAGGGTTGGGTATTGGTATTCATGCATGTAGTGGGGGTCAAGGGATGAAGAACAGCAGGGAAAACAACTATAAAAAACAGCAGGAGAGCAAACTAAGGCAGGCCAGTGTGAAGGCCAAAAGGGCCAGGGCAAGTGCAGCTAAATTCCAACTACTGGCCGGTCATTTATGGGCGGCGGCACAGCCAGTGATCTCAACATGTCCTCAGATGCTGCTTCAGGTCATCTTGTCTCCTCCTACTTCCGGCCAGTTCCGGGGCTAAAACTGAAGATCATTCAGGAAGGATTCTGGGTCCTGGCAGATGAGAACAGTTGTGCCAAAGGCTTTCCTCCGAATCCTAAAGCCACACAAATGCTTGGCTTTGATCTCACTGGGTGTCCTAGGGTCCCCCACGCTGGTGCCCACCCCACTCCATTTTTTTCCAGCTCCTTCCATCTCAGGAAGGAGAGGGAACCTGCTTTTTCTGAGCACCCATTATCACATTTCATCCTCACGATTACTATAATTAGAAAGGTAATCAATGTGCCTGAGATCAAGCAACAGATAAGGATCAAGGCCAGGATGGGCATCAGAATCTGGGTCTGTTTACATTAAAATTCATGCTGTTCCCATTAGCTGATGCTCCTAGGACACTGAGTACCCCTTGCAGGCAAGCATCGCTGTTAAATGCTCCAGGCTGTCCCCAGACATGATAATATGTTTATTTAATACATTCATTATCATAAACAATGGGGAAAGTGTTAAGAAGGGAGAAGACCAAGGACAGAGCCCCAGGCAAAGTCTCCATCTAGGATAGGAGGAGTGGCCACTGCCAGAGCCCAAGGAAGTGCAGGAGAAGATGAGGCCTGGGGCCGCCCTCGAAGGAGGAGCTGGCCAAACCCTGCAGGCAGATCCCTGAGGATGGGAACCAGAGAGGGGGAAGCAAGGCACTCAGTTAAAGGTGCTGGGAATTGCGGGGCATCCAGTGGTTAGGGCTCTCTGTGCTTTCACTGCAGAGGGCCGGGTTCAGTTCCCGATGGGGGAACTAAGACCCCCAAAACTTCATGGTGTGGCTGGGGGAAAAAAAAAAAGCTGCTGGCTAGGTCTCTGATGTCATGTAGGGACCAACCACAGCAGACAAACCCAGATCTAAGTCTGACTGTGAGATGCTGAACATCTGGGGAGAGGGGGAAGAGGGAGGCGGGAAGGTGGCCTTTTCTTTGGAGAAGGCTAACGGTGAAGAGTAGAGAATCCCAGGAAGGTTCCTAAAGGGATGAAAGAGTCCTGAGAAGCCAGCAGGGTGTGTAAGGATCGGGAAGATCCGCACTTGTTCACGGGCAGACAAGAATTGCAACCGAAGAGAGATGGATGATGGAGTGAGGAGCAGACAGACTCAAGGGAAGCAGGGAGTCGGTGAACCATGGTTGGGGACAGGGAGGGGGGTGTACCCAGCAGCATCATGGCAGGCAAAATCAGAAACAGGGAAGCAGCTGGCATTGGAGGGTCGCCGTCTTTCCAATAAGACGAAGTTAGCTCTGGGCAGGGAGGAAGAATCAAGAGAACGTGGTGTCCTGGAATTGAAGGTGGGAAAGGGTTCTCTGATCGAAAGGAGGGCAGATCGTGAGGAGGGAGAGGTGTGTGAAAAGAAAGGACAGGAGTTGGGGGACACCTCAAGGAAGAAGCCGGGTGGGAAAGTGGGTTTAAAGGTTAAGGGAAGGACTTCCCTCGTGGTCCAGTGGCTAAGACTCCAAGGTCCCAATGCAGGGGTCCCAGGGCCGATCCCTGGTCAGGGAACTAGATCCCATATGCTGCAACTAAGATCCAGAAAGTGAAAGTGTTAACTGCTCAGTCCTGTCTGACTCTGCAGCTCTGTGCACTGTAGCTTGCTAGGCTCCTCTGTCCATGGGATTCTCCAGGCAAGAAAACTGGAACGAGTTGCCATTCCCTTCTCCTGGGGATCTTCCCGACCCAGAGATGGAACCTGGGTCTCCCACATTGTAGGTAGATTCTTTACTGTCTGAGCCACCAGGGAAGCCCAACTAAGACCCAGAGCAGCCACATAAATAAATAAATACCTATTTTAAAGAGAAAGGTTGGGGGGCACATGGGCATGTTTACAGGCTGAGAGGACGGACGGATGGGAGGGAAAATTACTGAAGACACAAGAGAGAGTGGGGATAATGACACAGCAATGTCTTGGGGACACCAGCTGGGCAGGTCAACCTCCCAGCAGCGTCCTGCAGCCTCGCCACCCTGGCTGCTTCCTCCGTGAAAATCCCCACCTCTTATCACACGAACTGCTGCAAAGCCACAGTGGCCCTCCCGAAATTCACATGTCTGTAACTTTTGGATGAAACTACAGGAATTTACACTTATCCTAATGACATCTCATAAACTGTCTTTATGACCATCTGTTCCAGTACAAAGACCAAGAAAACATTAAACCCTGTCCGCGCTTTGCCAAATCCCTCTTTGGTTCAGCTGTAGCACTGGGTACATGCCAGGGAGTGTGAAAAAAAACACTGCCCCTGTTCTCAAGATGCTTACAGAGGAGGGTGGAGACAAACACAAAGACATAATTTTAATACAGTTTCAATATTGTGACAGATGCTCTAGAGGAAGGAAGTGGGGAGGTTCCCATCGCCCAAGAATTGGCTGCTAGAAACCAAAGCTGAGTGAGGTTCAAGTGGTGATATGAGCTCCACCTGCTATAGCCAGCTCCCAACCAGCCTCCTAAGAGGCACCCAGACCACCAGGCTGCTCAACAAACCACCTAGGCATGTGCAGGGTGCTAGGGCTGCCCGGAGGAGGGGGTGTCACTACCCAGCCCAGGGATCAGGGTCCACGGTGGCTGAGCAGAGCTCTAGAAGATGACCAGAAGCTGCCCTGGTGGAGGGCAGTAAGTGTATTATTGGAAGGGGTGGGGAGGTGTGTGGCAGGCTGTTGTCACTAAGGCAAAAAGGACAAGGCAGGTGAGTCTGGGGAGCTGGGCAATTAGGGGTCACGGAGGAGAGCGCTTTGCAATGTCAAGATCAAGGCTGGGACTCAGATTGGATGGGAGGTTTTCTCCCAATTATAGGTGCTCCCAGACCCAGGAGGGCATTCCTTCCATACCACTCTGATCCCCAAGCTGCAGAAGATGAGAGTGACCGATGGCAGGGGCTGCGAGCAGGACTGAGTGTGAGAGGCTTCGCTGGCACCTGTGTGGAGGACAATATCAAGGGTGGCCGTGCAGATAGCAGTCTGATGGGTGGGACTCGTGCTTTCACAGGCGAGGAACCGGGTTCCATTCCTGGTCAGGGAACTAGGATTCCGTAAGCCGAGGGGTGTGGTCAGGGGTTCTGGCCCAAATAAAACCAAAACAAAAAAAGGATGGCCAGGTTGAAAAAGACCCGAGAGAATGCTGCTGCAATGGTCCAGACATGAAATGATGAGGCCTGCCCCCAAGCAGTGAAGGGGAGAAAGAGAGGAGAGGAGAGAGACAGGACGTATCCAGGTGAAACCCAGTGGGAAGGGTGTAAGGGACAGGCTGGGAGCAGCAGGTAGGGCGAGAGGACTTGGACAATTAACACAGCTCCAAGCTTACTGGGGCAAGGTGGGAAGGGAACCCAGCACAGAGGTGGCATTAGCTTCAGACAGGAGGTGGAATGGATGGGTTTTAACAGGAGGTGGAATGGATGGGTTTGAGTTCAAATACATTTACAGGTCCGATGGTGGAAGCAGAGAATATTTATACCTGATGACTTTGGTTTTCTTGGAAAGTACAAGCTGAACAAGTAAGAGGGTCACAGAGCAGTGTTAGAGGCCCAGCTGCATGTGGAGGGTGTTGTGTCTTTTGACTCTGCTCAGGGTATCTTTTCCTGTACTGGAGCTTTTGATTTTTACATAGCCAAATTGGTCAACTTCTTTATAGCTTCTTGGTGTCACAGAGGCTTTAAAAACCCTTCCCCTGGGGGCTTCCCTGGTGGTTTAGTGTTTGCGAATCAACACTGAGCCCAGAGGTCATGGGTTCCATCCCTGCTCTAGGAAGACCCCACATGCCTCAGGGCAACTGTGCCACAACTACTGAGCCTGGGAGCCACAACAAGCAAAGCCCCTGCTCTCCAAAACTAGAGGAAAACCCTCAAGCAGCAAGGAAGGCCCATAAACAAGTACAGTTTAAAAAGAAACCATTCCTTCTATATGGCAGTTTAAAACAAACAAAAACAAAATAAACAAATAAAAGCAAAGCCCTTTTGCTGATATCAACAACATGCAAGATGTTGCTGGATGCTGTTGACATGCACCTTGTCGCCTGTATATTGTTACCTGGACACTGTTGATACGTAGACTGCTGTATGTATGGTGATATGCTTGGAGACTCACAGACTGCCTCAGGGAGATCATCCAGAGACTGGAAGGGGCCTGCCTGCTCTGGGAGTCAGCTGCTTGGAGTGGACGTTACGGAGGTCATGGGACAACCAATCAGAGGGTATGAGCGAGGGCACTGACCGCAAGGACCCTGCTGGCCAAGGGGAGAGGGAGAGGACGGCTTTCAGACACAGGGCAGCTGCTGATCCCAGGAACAGAGGTCACCTGGGACCAGAGGAGACTGCACGAAGGTTTGTAATCAGCTCATAGTGTTCTAAGGTTCCAAAAAGACTAGGTACCATGACAAGGGTGCACAGCTAACAGGGCCGCTACATTCTGGCTTCAGGGCCTAATTAACCTCCACTGTCAGGCTGTGTCACTTTTCACAACATCCTATGAAACACTTTACAGTATGAGCACAATTTCCTAACAAAAATTATCAATATATTAATATACATGTATGTGTATATACGGGTCTTCCCAGGTGGCACTAGTGGTAAAAGAATCCCCATCAGGACAGGAGACTCAAGAGATGTGGGTTCAATCCCTGAGTCAGGAAGGAGGAGGAGGGCATGGCAGCCCACTCCAGTATTCTTGCCTGGGAATTCCACAAACAGAGGAGCCTGGAGGGCTACAGTCTATAGGGTCTCAAAGAGTTGGACACGACTGAAGTGACTGACGCATGTGTATATATGGGCTTCCCTGGAGGCTCAGCGGTAAGGAATCTGCGTGCCAATGCAAGAGACTCAAGAAACTCGGGTTTGATCTCTGGGTCAGGAAGATCCCCTGGAGAAGGAAATGGTAACCCGCTCCAGTATTCTTGCCTGGGAAATTCCATGGACAGAGGAGCCTGCAGGCTACAGTCCAAAGGTTTGCAGAGTCAGACACAACTCAGTGACTAAACAACAACAAATGTGTATATATACACACATATTTATAGGCAGGTAGTGGAAAGAAACACACTGAAATATCAATAGCAGTTATCTGAGTGGGATTTAAAAATGTTTCTCTAGATTTTCTACAATTAGCTTTAGTATTAACAGAAAAAGTTATTAAAAATAATTGCTGGACTAGGAAAGCATCAAAGTTATTAGTATTTTTCAAAAATAGAATTTCTGGAAAAAGATACCTTGGCAAAATACCCTGAGGATTTGAATAAACAAAAGATGAAGTCCTCTGCTTGACTTATGGGGTAATATTAGAAAGAACGTGAGATTTAGAAGACCTGGATTCTTGCTACTTAGCAGAGTCTTAATTAACTCCCTAAGCTTCTTTTTCCTTATGTAAAACAATTATGAAAACAATAAAACTTGTTTTTATTGTTGTTGTAGAGATCAAGTGAAAAAAACTGTCCATCAGTGAAACCATGTTAGTTTAATATTATTAGTCATACCACCTTACACACTTTATTAATGCATGGGCATACCTCCAATTCAAAATTAAACTGTGATTGTAAAAATACAAGGCCAATTCTTGAATTCTCAGTCACTTTGATTTCATAAAACAGACATTAAAATCAGGATACTGAGCCATAATAATAGGGTGTCTCGCTTCCTCTTATTCTCTTAAAAAAATTTTTTTTAATTGAAATATAGTTAATTTACAATATTGTGTTAGCTTCAGGAGTACAGCAAGGTGAGTCAGACATACTGGTATGTATCTGTAGATTCTTTTTCATTATAGGCTATTATAAGATTGAGTACAGTTCCCTGTGTTATACAGTAGGTCCTTCTTTATGATTTTTTACACAATAACTTTCAACTTCATCTCCTATCCTCTCTGCCTCACTCACTCTGCTCCAGATATTCAGGCAGTCTTAACTCTGAAAAGCTGGTTCCTGCTTCAGGGCCTCTGCACATACTGTTTCCTCCTCCTGAAAACCTCTTTCCCAGGATCTCTGCTTGACTGGTTCTTTTTTAGTTGGCATGTGGGATCTAGTTCCCTGACTGGGGCTCGCTTGAACCTGGGCCCCCTGCAGTGGAAGTGTGAAATTCTAGCCACTGAACCACCAGGGAAGTCCCTTCTTTCTTGACAATGAGGCCCCCCTTTCATCCTGTCCTACCCACTTCATTCAAAAATTCACGGGGTCACAATTATATGCCAAAAAGATCTTTAAAGAGTGCAGGGGGCAATCATGACATTCATTGGCATTTGAAGGTTTTCCATTGTCCTTAGGATAAAATATAACCTTCCCAACACAGCCTTGATCCCCACCTTAAACCCGTTAACCCCTCCTTGTCTACCCTGCAGGCATGCCACACCATTCCTGGAATGAGAAGTGTTTTCTCCACTCCTGGAATGTCCTTGACCTTCTCTTCCAGCTAATTCCTGCACTTCCTTCCAATCTTGGCCTCAATCTCCTTTCCTGCCATCCCCAAGGCGGTTTTACTATTATTCACCTACAGCACCTGTTCTTCTGTATGGCCACAACACGTTTGTCATCACATGTTGAACAATCTGCCCACCCACTGGACCCATGAAAGTGGTACCTGCCTTGTCCATTCACCAGAGGTGCATACAGGGCTGGCACAATGCCTGCTGATGTCAAGCAATCAATAAATGCCTGTTAAATTATCTCTCAGGAAACTGATATTTTCACAAAAACTCACTTATTTCCTTGTATCCATGAAAGAGTATTAAATAAACTAATTTTTTCTCTTTTGTCTGTCACTAAGCTAAAAGTTGCCAAGCTCTAAACTGCTTTATGATAGTTGGTATATGCATGTGTGTGCTCAGTGTGTTTGACTCCTGTGACCCCATGGATTGCAGCCCACCAGGCTCCTCTGTCCACAGGATTTTCCAGGCAAGAATACTGGAATGGGTTGCCATTTCCTCCTGCAGGGAATCTTTCGGACCCAGGGATTGAACCTGCGCCTCCTGCACTAGCAGGCAGATTCTTTACCACTGAGCCTTCTGGGAAGCCCATTTTAGTATATTTCAGTTTCTTATGATTTTAGTATATTTTTAAGCTTTTAAAAAATTAAATGCCTGTTAAAACTCTTTATCTAAATCAGCTCTTTATCTACAATCCTCATCTTATACACACACACACACACACACACACACACACACACAAAGCCCAGTAGAAAACAAACAAATCCAGTAGCCCCGAGAAAATTAATATTCCAGTTTTCAGGAGACAAGAGTTTTCGTTGCTTCTACAAGCCTTTGATCTTGGGATGCTTAAGGAGGCACTGACAGATACATATAGACACACACTGGTACATTCCAGAACACAACTGCTACAAAACTCATAAACAGAAGCAAACCATTCTGACCGTGCACCCACTTCCTCCTTGCTAATATAGGAGGATTTGCTGCTAATCCATCCCCGCTCTGCCGGTCAGGCAAGGCCAAGGTACACGGGATGGGGTATGCTATTCAAGGACTTCATGAGTGAGGCTGCAGGATTCAAATGAACCCCAAAGAGCAAACATCCACATTCATCATCCACCTGACATTTAAGAAGGACTGGGAGGTGTCTGGAGTGGGGCTGCAAGGAGATCAAACCAGTCAATCCTAAAGGAAATCAGTCCTGAATATTCATTGGAAGGACTGATGCTGAAGCTGAAACTCCAATACTTTGGCCATCTGAGGCGAACAGCTGTCTCATTGGAAAAGACCCTGATGCTGGGAAAGACTGACGGCAAAAGAAGAGGGCAGCAGAGGATGAGATGGCTAGCACTTTCCGTGATCGGAGAGTGAGACAGTCCCACCGCAAAAAGAGAAGGGCCTCAGCCTTACAATGTGTCCAAGGCCANAAGAGAAGGGCCTCAGCCTTACAATGTGTCCAAGGCCAAGAGGACCCAGGGAACGTGGAGTCCAGGCTCCAACAGGGTGCCCACTTTGCTGGGTCTGCAAGAGGGGGTGGGGGCGGGGCTCTTGGCGGAGACTCTCAAGGGGTGAACGACTTGGGAGGCGGCCAGGCACCGCCCGGATGAGAGGGAGCTGGGTTGAGGGGAGATGCGCTGGGCCGCCCCTCCGGATGAGGGACACAGAGCTTCACCTGTCAGGCTCCGCCCACACGCTTCTCCCGGCCGGGCCCTGCGCTTGCCTCGCCGCCAGCAGCTGCCGCCAGTCCTCCCTGCCCCCCTCAGCGGCCTCTGGCCCTCTTTCCGGGACAGCTGCACCGCACTCGCGCGCGGGAGGGGCTTTATCACAACCCTCCCCGCTCTGGCTCCTAAGAACAACCTCAAAGCGCTGAAATCTCCCGGGCCGCCAGCAGCAAGACAGTGGCCCGACGGCACTGGGTGTCCTCGACTTGAGTGATGGCCAAAGGACTAGTGCTTCCAGCAGACCTGCTGACCGGAGGCTCTCATCAAGGCCCCCTTCATCCTCTGTGAGCTCAGCTCCACTCTGTGGCTACACCCAGGACCCCTCCTCCCTCTGTTAAGAGCCTTCTGGACAGCAACGCAACAGAGCAAACACACAGAATGAAACCCTAAAGGGAAATGCAGAGCAGACGCTTTTTAAATTTTTACTAAGGCAACACCCCCTCACCGTAGAAAACTGCGTATGTGCATTCCCGCTTGCTAAGTCCCTTCAGTCATGTCCGACTTTTTGCGACCCCATGGGCTGTAGCCTGCCAGGCTCCTCTGTCCATGGGATTCTCCAGACAAGAATGCTGGAGTGGGTTGCCATGCCCTCCACCAGGGGATAGACACATGCATGTTTTGGAAAAACCCAAACAAAATTTTTGGCCAACCTAATATAAATTTATCTATACATATCCAAGGGCTTCCTTGGTGGCTCAGACAGTAAAGAATCCGCTTGCAATACAGGAGACCTGAGTCTGATCTCTGGGTCGGGAAGATCCAGCGCGGAAGGGAATAGCTACCCACTCCAGTATTCTTGCCTGGAGAATTCCATAGACAGAGGAGGCTGGTGGGCTCCAGTCCACGGAGTCGCAAAGAGTCAGACAGGACTCAGAGCAACTAAAACTTTCACTTCACTTTCATACATATAGGAATGAATACTCTAAACACACATTTTGGCTATGCCCTGGCACTGGCGGTGGGAACGGGGCAGTCGGTCTCCTTAGAGTACAGTCAGTGACTGTATTTCCAGGAGGAGCCCAGGCCACAGACCACGAGAATAAATAGAGGGTGAAGACTGTCCACAAAATGAACACTCAGGTAACCTAGAAACGGCTGCAGGTAGAGGGATGTCAGCTGAGTGGGTTGTGACAGGTGCATGCACGGAAGATGGTCTGAAAACCTAATGGATTTTATTTGATCTTGAATATGAACTCCCGGCGTTGAGAGATTTCTTGAACTTTGCGCCCTTGGTCCCTGGTGCAAAATGGATGCTGGTAAGAGCTTGGGAATAAATTTCATGCATTCTGCATTTCCTAGCATTCTGAGTCAGATGCCCCAGCGCTAAGGAAGGCAGAAACCTTTACTTAAATCATCACAGAAGTGCAGCAAGAGCCCATCCCAAGCTGTCTCCTCCACTTTCTGATCCTCCTCTGCCCTGCCAGGTGAGGAAATCCTGGGAAAACTGTCCTAGCTGAGACAGGTCTGATGATTGTATGCAACAGCTAGGGAGATGGTTTATTTAATATTCCACCACCCAGAGGGCTTCCCTGATAGCTCAGCTGGTAAAGAATCCACCTGCAATGCAGGAGACCCCGGTTTGATTCCGGGGTCGGGAAGATTTGCTGGAGAAGGGATAGGCTACCCACTCCAGTATTCTTGGGCTTCCCTTGTAGCTCAGCTGATAACAAATTTTGCCTGCAGTGTGGGAGACCTGGGTTCGATCGCTGGGTTAGGAAGATCCCCTGGAGAAGGAAAAGGCTACCCACTCTAGTATTCTGGCCTGGAGAATTCCATGGGCTGTATAGTCCATGGGGTCGCAAAGAGTCGAACACGACTGAGCGACTTGCACCCAGAGGTAACCTTTTTATTTATTTCCTTCTTTTCCTTGTGCTATCTTTTTATCTCTATTTTTACCAATAAATGAAATCTTTTAAAAAGAGATGGTTAGATGTGTGTATGTATGGCCAAGACCCTTTGTTGTTCACCTGAAACTATCACAACATTGTTAATTGGCTAAACCCTAATACAAAACAAAGTTTTTTTTTTTTAAAGAGAGAGTTAGACCATATTCCAGATAAACTTTAAAACGGTTTTTAATTTGTTTATTTAGCTGCATCGGGTCTTAATTGGGGCACGAGGGGGTCTTCATTTGGTCATGTGGTATCTCTGGTCGAGGTGCTTGGACTCTCTAGCTGTGATGCCCTAGCTTACCTGGTGAGCCTCATGTGGAATCTTAGTTCCTTGACCAGGGATCGAACCTGCGTCCCCTGCATTGTCATGGAGATTCCTAAGCACTGGATCACCAGGGACGTCCCTAGATAAACTTTTGGATGTCATTTTTCTCCTTGAAGTTGAAGAATTCCACATTATTAAAAATAATACAAATATAATTTTACAAGATTGCATAATATGATAAACACCCTATGGATGTTTTGGTTCATTTCAACAACTGTTTTATTTTATGCCTACTATGTGGCAGGCATTTTCAAGCACTGGATGCATTAGAAATTACTCATCTACCATCTGTTGAATGTTTAGGTTGTTTAAATTTTTTCATTACTTTTGTTTAAAAAAAAACAACTTTGTTATTTATTTTTTTGATTGCTCTGGGTCTTCATTGCGGTGTACAGGCTTAGTTGCTCTGAGGCATGTGAATCTTAGTTTCCTAACTCGGGATCGAACCCACATCCCCAGGTTTGGAAGGTGGATCTTTAACCACTGGATTACCAGGGAAGACCTTACAATTTTCCATTATTAAACTGGCTTCCTTGGTGGCTCAGATGCTAAAGAATCTGCCTGCCAATGCAGGAGACCTGGTACGATCCCTGTGGTCAGGAAGATCCCCTGGCGAAGGAAATGGTAACCCACTCCAGTATTCTTGCCTGGAGAATTCCATGGACAGAGGAGCCTGGCGGGCTACAGTCCATGGGGTCGGAAAGAGTCGGACACGACCGAGTAACTAACACACACATGATAAGCATCTTTGTATGTAAGAGGTTTTTATATTTCAAGTTGTTTTCTTAGGGTAGATTCTTAGAGGTTGAATTACTGGGTCAAAAGGAGTAATATTTTTCAGATTCTTGACACGCTGTGCCAAATTGCTTACCAAAAAGGCATATCAATTTGTACTTTCTTTATCAGAAGAGTATCTATTTTGCATATCCTGCCATTATTAAATTTTGTCTCTAGGAAAAATTGTATCAGTCTCATTAGATTAATTTGCATCCTTTACTTTCTCATTTTTCTTGTGTTTTCGAATTTTTTTCTTCCTTTGAGTCATCTATTCATGACCAGTTGCCTACTGGTGTCTGTGTCTTTCTTAGAGGTCTGTGTAAGTTGTTTATATACTAAGACATTTACTCTGAACTCCAGCAGCAGTTTGACTTACTGCAGTTCCAACTTTAGGGATTTTTGTTGTTGTGTTGTTATTTTTTAAATTAATATTTTCTTGTTAATAAAAAATGGAAAAAAATACTCTAAATACTCTATCATTGTAAAAATATTATCTTTAAAAAATACTATCTATGATTTTATTCTTTTACTGATTTCAATTTTTTAATAAAGATCATCAAAATCACACATGAATATAGTTTTAAAGTCAGCTGGTAACACTATCAAGAAAGTGAAAAGACAACCACAGAAAGGGAGAAAATATTTGCAAATCATATATCTGATCAGAGTCTAGTATCCAGAATATATATAGGAGCTTCCCTGGTGGCTCAGTGGTAAAGAATCCACCCGCCAATGCAGGAGACATGGGTTTGATCCCGGGTCGAGAAGATCCCCTGGAGAAGGAAATAGCAACCCACTCTGGTATTCTTGCCTGGAGAATCCCAGGGACAGGAGCCTGGTGGGCTACAGTCCATGAGGTCGCCAAAGAGTCAGACACAAATTAGCGAGTAAGACAACAACAAATCCAGAATATATAGAGCACACTTACCACTCAGCAACAAAAAGAAAAGCAATCTAGTGTAAGAATAGGTGAAGAACACAAATGAACATTTATCCAAAGAAAGTACCCCAGTGGCTAAAAAGCGCTTGAAAAGATACTCAGCATCATTAGTCGTTAGGGAAGCGCAAATCAAAATCATGAGATACTACTTCACGCCCACTAGGATGTCAACTGGAAAAAAACAAACAAAAGCAAAACAGAAAATAACAGGTGTTGGCAAGGATGTGGAGAAACTGGAACCCTCTTGCATTGCTGGCAGGACATGTAAAACAGTGTAATTTCACTGGAAGGGTCTGAAAATTCCTCAAAAATAGAAACACAGAATTACCACATGACCCAGCAATTCCACTCCTAGGTATATACCCGAAGAATTGAAAATAGGTATTCAAACAAATACTTGAACCATGAATGTTCATAGCATCGCTATTCACAACAGCCCCAAAGTGGAAATAACCCAGTGTCCTTCAGTTAAATGAATGGATAAACAAACAAAGCTGGTATTATTCTCAGGACAGAATGTTATTCATCCATAAAAAGGCATGAAATACTGAGACATGTCACAACTAGGGTGAACCTCAGAAACATCATGCTAAGTGAAAGAATCCAACGCAAAAGGCCACATATTGTGTGATTCCACTGAAATCGAACTTCCAGAATGGGTAGAGACAGAAAGTGGATTAGTGGTTGCCAGGAGCTGGGGGGTGGCGGGGGGAGGAAAGGAGACAGAGAGGTGGGAAAGGGCTGCTTTAAAAAAAAAAAATTGTCTGTGCCAGGTCTTAGTTGAGGCACGTGGGATCCTTAGCCGAGGGATGTGAGTTCTGGTTCCCTGACCTGGGCCCCCTCCATTGGTAGGGCGGAGTCTAACCACTGGATCACCAGGGAAGTCCCAGGGAGGGGCAGCTTCGTGGGTATGTGGTTTCCTTTGCAGGAGGCAATGAAAATGCCTTAGAACTGAGCAGGGGTAGAGGCTGCACAGCACTCTGAATGTAGTAAATGCCACTGAATCGGATGCTTTCAAATGGTTAATGGTTCACTTTGTGCCCTGTGAATTTTACACCACCACCACCAAAACCAAGCCGTAAGGACATTCTAATCATCAATGAGCTGTCATCCGTCCCACCCTCCCAACTCGACTTCCCACTTTTGATCTCCATTCCCTTCTCCTAATGAATTCGAGATGCCCAATTAATATAATGACCCTGCTATTTCACTTACTAATTTCGTTTTATTTCCAGTGTTTATTTGTCTGCGGCTCTCTAGTTATGGCTGGTGGGCTCTGGAGCACCTGGGATTTAGTTGCTCCGTGGCACATGGAATCTTCACAGACCAGGGACTGAACCCGTGTCTCCTGCCTTGGCAGGCAGATTCTTAACCACTGGACCACCAGGGAAGTCAAGTGTTTTTTTCTCAATATTTATTTATGTGGCCGTGCTGGTTGCGGTCCACAGGAGCTTTAGCTGAGGCATGTGGGATCTAGTTCCCGGACCAGGGGTTGAACCTGGGTCCCTTGCATTGGGAGTGTGGAGTTGTAGCCCCTGGACCAGCAAGGAAGTCCCTAAATATATTTCTATTGACACTTCTGGATTGATTGTCCATGACTCTCATCTATTTTCTGTGCTTTTCAACTCATTGTCCTATTTTGCTACTTTGTGAGAGATTTCTCCGCCTTTATCTCCTCTTCCTTCTAATGAAATTTGAGTTCACGGCCCTCTTGAACTCTATGGGAATACTACTTGGAAGTCTCTGCAGATTTCCTCCGAGCTGGCGTTGTCTTTTTGTAAGTTGCTCTTTCCTGACTGTTCTCTTGTTTGTGCTGGGACTTGCCTTTCCTTACCTTCAGCTAAACCTTGACTGGCTGTTGTATTAGCCATGAGGCTCTAAAAAGTTAGTTGAAAGGTCCATGTGGAAGTGCCAAGGGGTGGAAACTATCAACTAGCAAATTTTGTTTTAGGACAGGTGGACAGGGACCCAGGCTACCTCTGGGCATCCCAGAGATCAGGTTATTGAGGGTTTTGCTTTAAGGACTTGAATTTCTCCAGAGAAGCATCTATTGATCCCCTGCCCTGGAGGTAGATGCACTTGACTCATCTGGATGGAGCAATGCTTCCAGGATAATCCCTTGTTCTTAGCACCCTCTGCCACGTGGAGGTTTTCTATTTTTGTTTGTTTGTTGTTGTTGTTCTTTTTGTTTTCAGCTGTGCAGCGGGCTTGCAGGAGCTTTGTTCCCCGACCAGGAACTGAACCTGCCCCCCCTGCAGTGGAAGTGCCGAGTCCTAACCCATGGACCACCAGGGAATCCCGGCATGGCATTTCTGAGTGAGGATATCCCCTGGGTCAGTTTCTCCCACCTGGTCCACTGCTGCAGGATAAATGCCCGCCTGGAATGCAGTGTTGGAGGGGGAGTGTCAGTTCTTACAGAGAGACTGACTTCAGTCCTGCCCCCCCTCAACCCCCATCCCCATCATGATGCTTCCAAGTTCAAGTGCACTGGCACGCAGCAGAACGTATTTGCACTCCTCTGTTACCATCTCTCAATTCTTCCTAAACTGTGTTACGTATCTCACTGCCTAGTGATCCCTTTCTCATCCTTTGTCTTGGTGGGCCTTTATCATTCTTGTTTTCACTAGTATTGTAGCAAGTCTTGAGAGATGAAGGCCACTCCACTACTTTAGCTGAAGTTCCCTGTTGTGCCCTGATGCACGAAGCCAGTGATAAAATGACGGCCCCTCAAAGAGCTGTGTTGAGGTCTTAAACCCCAGTACCTCAGAATGGGACCTTGTATGGAAAAAGGGTTGTTGCTCAGTCGAGATGAGATCACACTGGTTAAGGGCGGGTCCTTAACCCAAGATGACTAGTGTCCTTATAAGAAGAGAGAGACACAGAGGCCCACAAGGAGACCCCCGTGTGACAGAGGTGGGAGCAATCTGCCTACAAACCACAGAATAATACAGAGTGCCAGCGAACACCAGAAGCTAACAGGAAGCAAGCAAGTATTTCTTCCTGTAGGTTTCAAAGGGAGTGTGGCCTTGCCAACAGCTTGATTTGGGACTTTTAGCCTCCAGAACAGTGGGAAAATAAATTTCTGTTGTTTTAAGCCACCTGGTACATGGCACTTTATAACAGCCAACCTGGAAAACTAAAACAGAACCCTCAACTTCTTGCGATCGTATAAATTCACGTTGTTTTCATTGTGACTTTTGTAAAAAAAAACTTTTTATTTTGTATTGGAATACAGCTGGCTAACAATGTTGTGACAATTTCAGGTGAACAGAGAAGGGATTCAGCCAGACATACACACTCTCATCCTCACTGTGATATTTTTGATGGCTTTAAAACTTCAAGTTCCTCTACTCCAAACTTCCTTCGACCTTCTCCAAGTGTTTTTCTAAAGGTTTGATTTTCTTCCCCCTCAAATTTAACCATTTTATCTGTCTGGAATTTATACAGGCATGCAGCTTGAGGTGAGACCTGAAAACATCCTCTTCTCCCCAACAGCTAAACAAATGAGCCCCACCTAATTTATCACGTAATCTTTCCATTCCTATTGATGTGTGAGGTCACCTTTGACATTTAATTAATTTACATGTGTATAAAGTGTATTTCTGGACTATTTACCCTATTTATTTATTCTACTGATCTATACTTCCTTTGCTTAAAAAAATATTTATTTGGCTGCACTGGGTCTTCGCTGTGGCACGCAGGACCTTTCTTCGTTGTAGTATGCAAGTTCTTTAGTCCCAGTATGTGGGATCTAGTTCCCTGACCAGGGACAGAACCCGGGGCCCCAGCCTTGGGAGCAGAGAGTCTTATCCACTGGACCACCAGGGAAGTCCCAGTCTACTTATTCTTAAATGAGGAAGTCACTGTTTTAATCATTTAAATGGGTTTTGGTATTTCATAAGGAAAGTTTCTCCCCACCACAATCTTTTTCAAAATTTTAACATTCTTCTTGTTTATACTTCCTGATAAATTTTGGGAAAACTTAGGTTCCAAAATAAATTCTACTGGGGTTTTGGTTACAAACACATGCTTAGTTGCTCAGTCAACAAGGCCGAGCTGACTTTGCTACCCTTTGGACAGTAGCCCGCCAGGCTCCTCTGTCTATGGGATTTCCCAGGCAAGAATACTGGAGTGGGTTGCCATTTCCTCCTTCAGAGGATCCTTCCGACCCAGGGATTGAACCTGCATCTCTTGCATTGGCTGGCGGATTCTTTACCACTGAGCCACCAGGGAAGCCCTTTGGTTACAGATAGGACAAATATAAATTATACTAGGAAGGGCTGACATCTCTACAAAGTCCATCGTTTCCATCTAGAAACAAAGTACGTCTCTCCATTAACTCACCTGCTTTCTATCTCTCAGTAAAGTCTTATAATTTTCAACAGGACCCCTCTATCTCAAATACCACCCCCCAAGTCACTCCTTATTCCTTTACCTTACCCTGTGTGTGTCATATTCATCACTGAGAAGAATAAGAAAAGCAGCTGATATTTGGGGGGTTCACTCGATGCCAGGCATTATCCTAAGTCCTTTTATAAGCATCATCTCACTAAATTCTTGCACCAGTTTGAGTTGGTACCTATCATTTCCATTTACACATGGGAAAAAAAAAAGTGTGGCATAGAGAGACAATGAGGTCATAGGTCACAGAGACAGAACCAGGTTCAAATCCAAGCAGTTTTATTCTGGAGTCCATTGTCTTATCTCAAATCACTACTTGTATTGATATTGAACAAAAGAACGAGGAAACCTTTTATCTGCTGACATATAAAGACTGCCAAGATGGTTGGTTAAGTGAACAAGATTCTTTAAATATATATATATATATTTATTTATTTATTTATTTATTTATTTGGCTGCATCGGATCTTAGTTGCAGCTGTTATATCTTTTTAGTTGGGGCATGCAGGATCTTTTTCTTGCATCATGCAAACTCTTGGGCTTCCCTGGTGGCTCAGCTGGTAAAGAATCCATCTGCAATGCAAGAGACCCTGGTCTGATTCCTGGGTCTGGAAGATTCCCCTGGAGAAGGGACAGGCTACCCATTTCAGTATTCTTGGGCTTCCCTGGTGGCTTGGATGGTAAAGAATCTGCCTGCAGTGTGGGAGACCTGGGTTCAATCCCTGGGTTGGGAAGACCCCCTGGAGGGCTACAGTCCATGGGGTCGCAAAGAGTCAGACATGACTGAGCGACTTTAACATAACTAATACAAACTCTTAGCTGTGGCATGTGGGATCTCGTTTGCTGACCAGGGGTCGAACTGAGGCCCCGTGCACTGGGAACCCAGAGTCTTAGCCACTGGACCACCAGAGAAGTTCCTGAAAAAGCAAGATTCTGAACTATCATTTATATTAATAGTGGGAAAGAGGGTAATATTCCACTATATGTATATTTGCTTATATATAAAAATAAAATATTTCAATGGACACAGAAAGGAATGAGTGAGTGGTTCTCTCTCTTCAAGTTGAGCAGGGACTCGACAATAGGAGGACAGGAACAGGAAGGAGTCTTTTTGCTTTTTTTTAACCAAGTAAGTATATTATCTCTTCAAAAATTAAGTAAAATTGTAAATTTAAAATAAAATACACAGCACTCAGTAAATATAAGTGAAGGAGTAGAGATTTCACAGAATCTCTTATTAAAAAACACTTATTTGGTTGTGTTGGGCCTTAGTTGCAGCATTCGGGATGCTTAGTTAAGGCATGTGGGGTCAGCTCCCTGACCAGGGATGGAGCACCGGGGGCCCGGAAGCCCCTCACGGATTCTTACGGGGTATTTTATGGTCTTGCTGCTGCACTGACTAGGATCTGTTCTATGGTATAGTTTCAAGCTGGCTGCTGATATATAGGCCAATATATTGTTGATTTTCATAATCTCACTCCCAACACTTGTATTCCCTATATGGAGACTCTTTTCCATTGATTCTTCTGGGTTTTCAGTGACCAGGGCAGGGCAGGGGTCTAGACTCATTCCATAAATGTGTTCAGACAGGCCAGTGATGAAAATGAGGAATGGTAAGGATGGCAGTG
>SJYQ01027419.1:0-17320 GCA_006410935.1 Redunca redunca
TCAGAGGAGGGCATCTGTTGGTGGAGGGAGTGGAAAAGAAGTTTGAGCCTTGCGGGCCGTTGATGCCTCATTACAGCTATACCTGAGCCCCTTCTGCATGTCAGACACTGCCCATGTTTTCCACATGCAGGCTCACTTGCCTGCTTGACCGCAAAGCAAGGAGGTGGGTGACTTCTCAGAGTTCAGTGTCTCTTCTTTATCAAGAGAGTGAAGGGGGTGAGTGAATAGACAGACACAGTTTAGAGAAAGGGTTTTTCCAGTAGTCACGTATGGATGGGAGAATTGAACCATAAAGAAAGCTGAGCACCAAAGAATTGATACTTTTGAACTGTGGTGTTGGAGCAGACTCTTGAGAGTCCCATGGACTGCAAGGAGATCAAACCAGTCAATCCTAAAGGAAATCAATCCTGGATATTGATTGGAAGGACTGATGCTGAATGAAGCTGAAGCTCCAATACTTTGGCCACCTGATGTGAAGAACTGACTCATTGGAAAAGACTCTGATGCCGGAAAAGATTGAAGGCGGGAGGAGAAGGGGACGACAGAGGATGAGATGATTGGATGGCATCACTGACCCAGTGGACATGTTTGAGCAAGCTCTGGGAGTTGGTGGACAGGGAGGCATAGCATGCTGCAGTCCATGGGTTCATGAAGAGTTGGACATGACTGAGCAACTGAATTGACTGACTGAGGAGGTCCAGGGCTGAGTCTTCTGCAGTCTGCAGCCCCCTTTGGAAGGCTCTGAGATTTGGAAAGTGCATTTCTGTTTTCCCTTCTGACTTGGGGACCAGACAAGACTATGCCTGCTTCAGCTGAGAGGACTAGGCTTTGAGGTTGGTCATGCTTCCTTCCTTCTCCAACCCCCCTCTAAAAAAGGGCTGTCTGGCCAGCTTCCAACATCACAGTGAATGAGGCAGGGCTGGCAGAGGGTGCTTTAACTGGATCTGAGGTGGGAACAATTGAGAGGCGCCTCCAGGAGGAAGTGGCAACTGAGCCGGGTTTTGAAGGATGTGTAGGAGTTTGTCAGACAGACAGGAGAGGTATGTTAGCCCTGTGAGGGCTGAAACCTTACCAGTTTTCGTCACCATTTTGTGTTCTCATTACTCAGCATGGGGCAAAAAATATTAGATGGTCATTCTAGGCAGAGAACAGCAGTCGTAAAAGCTGGGGTGTGTGCTGGGAGCAGAATGTATCAAGCAGTGAAAGTGGGCTTAGAGCTGGGGACATGGGCAGAGGCCTGGGATTATGGGATGCCATTGCTCTTGTGCATTTTCACTTATCCCCAAAGCTCATCGTGACATGCAAGCACCATGGGTGCAGGGGACTCCAGTCTTGGGTGGGAGAAGAACATGTGGCTGGGGGCCTGGAATTCTGAGTTCTGGCTCCAGCTCTAGCTGGCTGTGGACCTTCCCAGGCTGCCCGGCCTGCTTACATCTGTACTGAGGATGTTCAGAGATGTGTGAGGGCCCTTGAGAAGGTTGTAGATACCCTGTCGTGAATGTAGCTCTTGCTGGGAGGTTGTGTGGGGGTGGGGCCAGAAACTCCAGGCTGGGCATGTGCACTGAGGCCCCTGTGGATGCATGGGATCAAGCCGAATTTTCCTGTGAGTGAATTTTTTTTGTTTTTTTTAATCATTAAAAAAAATTGAATTATAGTTCATTTACAATGTTGTGTTAGTTTCAGGTGTATAGGACAGTGATTCAGTTTATATATATATATATGGTTAGTTGTGGAGAAGGAAATGGCAACCCACTCCAGTACTCTTGCCTGGAAAATCCCATGGATGGGGGAGCCTGGTGGGCTACAGTCCATGGGGTCCCAAAGGGTCGGACATGACTGAACGACTTCACTCACTCATGGTTAGTTGCTCAGTCATGTCCAACTCTTTGCAACTCTATGGACTGCAGCCCTCCAGGCTCCTCCGTCCATGGGATTCTCCAGGCAAGAATACTGGAGTGGGTTCCCATGCCCTCCTCCAGGGGATCTTCCAACCCAGGGATCAAACCCAGTCTCCTGCATGCAGACAGATCCTTTACCATCTGCGCTACCAAGGAAGCCCAAGAATACTGGAGTGGGTAGCCTATCCCTTCTCCAGGGCAATCTTTCAGACCCAGGAATTGAACTGGGGTCTCCTGCATTGTAGACAGATTCTTTATCAGCTGAGCTACCCAGGAAGGGGGGTGTGTGTGTGTGTGAATACTTTTCCAGAATTCCTTAAATTCTTTTATATATATATATCTTTTTTAGATTCTTTTCCATTCTAGGTTATTACAAGATATTAAATACATTCCTTGTGGTATACAACTGGTCCTTCTTGTTTACCAGTTTCATATTTGTGTGTTTAGTTGCTCAGTCATGTCCGACTCTTTGCGACCTCATGGACTGTAGCCCACTAGGCTCCTTTGCCCATGGGATTCTCCAAGCAAGAGTGCTGGAATAGGTAGCCATTACCTTCTCCAGGGCATCTTTCTGATCCAGGGATCAAACCCGGTCTCCTGCATTACAGGTGGATTCTTTACTGTCTGAGCCACCAGGGAAGTAGTGTTATCTGTTATATGTTAATCACAAACTCCTAATTTATCTTTTTTTAAAGACATCAACCACTTGGGCAGAAGTCCCTCCATCCTCCTATCCATCTGTCTGTTCTGTCTGGGTTTCCTGAACCTTGTGGGCCTAAACTAACCACTGTCACACAACTGTCTTAAGGAAAACTGCACAACAGGAGAGCTGTGAGTTTACTTTTTTTTTAATTTTTTTATTTTTTTTTTTAATTTTTATTTTAACTTTAGTTTACTTTACATTACTGTATTGGTTTTGCCAAACATTGACATGAATTCACCACGAGTGTACATGCGTTCCCAAACATGAATCCCCTCCCACCTCCCACCCCATACCATCTCTCTGGGTCCTCTTGTGAGTTTACTTTTTATTCAGAGTCTTTATATGTGTGCCCAGTCATGTCTGACTCTTTGCAACCCCATGGACTGTAGCCCACCAGGCTCCTCTGTCCAAGGGATTTTCCAGGAATAGAGGTGTAGGTTGCCATGGCCTTCTGCAGGGGGTCATCCTAACCCAGGGATCAAACGTGTGCCTCTTGTGCCTCCTGCATTGCCAAGGGGGTTCTTTGCCACCGTGCCACCTCGGGGTCTGCACTGAGGACAATAGCTCTGGAGACAGCTACTTGGTAGCTCTGAGTAAACAGCTGCAAAGCTGAAGGGGAGGAGCCAGAATATACATGAATTCTGGGGGGTAGGAAGTACATGCAGTCCAGCACACACCTTGGGAAAATATGACCGCCTGTCATGAAGAATAGATAAGATAATCATTTTCGTGCTTTTCTGTGTTTGGGAAGATGCAAGAATCTGAGGTCATTGAAATTCTTCTGGCTATGAGTCTGAACTATCCAGGGACCCTTTTTATCCAAAGCACAGAATGCCTCATCCTGTTTTTCTTCTATCCTGAATTCCCCTGTGGGCGCACTGCCTGTAGGTTGCAATTTAACCCTTCATATAACTGGATGGTGAGCAGCACCCTTTGTTTCCTTTTTTTTTTTTTTTTTTACACTTTTGCCCATCTGTCAGGCTGGGGCCTCCTGGTGCCCCTCCCACGCCAGAGTGTCCAGTGGTGGTGGCCCCTCTTCATCACTTCACTGATGCCTGAACTCGAACGCCCTCTGCCATGGTCTTTGGGCTGATTCTTCATGTACACTTCCTCCCTGGGGGATTTCATCCATTACCTGCCCCAACCCCAGAGGAGCTCCAGCCTAATCTGTGGCCTCAGGAACATCCAAGGCACACCCCCTCCCTCTTGTCACCAAACCCAACTCCTGCCCCCCAAATCCACTGTCCACTGAAAAAAAATGCACAACCTAAAAGCTGAGAATTATGTTTGACTCTGTGGACATTCTGAGGACTTCAAGCCCAGAGATAGCCTCTCAGATAGCTCTGAGGAAGTGCTCTGAAGAGATGAGGGAGGAATCAGGATATATAGGAATGTTTGCATCAAAGACCAGGTAGTCAGAACTTCAGAAGATCACTGCTAGTTAAAACCAGGGCTTCCCTGCTGGCCTAGTGCTTTAAGAATCCACCTGCCAATGCAGGGGACACGAGTTCAATCCCTGACCCGGGGAGACTGCGTGTGCCGGAGGGCATCTGGCCTGGTGCCCCACAATGACTGAAGCTCATGCTCCATAACAACAGAAGCCAAAACAATGGGTCCTAGATTTTTTTCAAGGCAGATGTTTTAATCTGCCCAGAGGAGGGACGCACAGCATGGAAGCACAGCTCAGAATACCACATGCCTCTAGAGACAGGACACTCCAACCCCCAGCAACTTCTCTTGGCCCCTCTGATCCCTGCCTGCTCCTAAGAGTAACCCCTCTTACCTGGCAATGTGGGGGAGGAGAAATAATGCCCCCCTTAATGACGTCTGCATCCTAATCCCAGAACCTGGGGGTACATGCTACCCCATGTGGCAAAGGGAAACTGAGCTTGCAGGTGGAATTAAGGTTGCTAGTTGGCAGATCTTGCGGGGGGGCGGGGAATGTAGTAGCTTCTCCTGGTTTATCTGGGAGGGCCCCTATTCTGGCCTCCAAAGCCACTTCCTGTCTGGGAACCCACCCCGCCGCCCTTGCCATCTCACCTAAAATAAAACCGAGGGCCATAAAACTCCCAGACTTCACAAGATCAAGTGTAAAATGGTGCAGCCACTCCAGAATGCAATTTGGTAGTTGCTCATCAAGGAAGATATCCAGTAAAAGTAAAAAAAAGTGAAAGTGTTAGTCACTCTGTCATGTCCAATACTTTGCGACCTCATGGATTCAGGCAAGAATACTGGAGTGGGTTGCCATTCACTTTTCCAGGGGATCCTCCTGACCCAGGGATCAAACCCAGGTCTCCTGCATTGCAGGCAGATTCTTTACTGTCTGAACCACCAAGGAAGCCCAAGTATGACCCAGTAATTCCACTCCTCCGGACAGACCCAGGAAACAGACATCTATTCACACAAGACTGGGACGTGAATGTTCTGAACAGTTTTGCTCATAACTTCCTGAAACTGAAGGCATCTCAGATGTCCAGCAACAAGTGAATGATAAGACTTGCTTGGTGGTGCAGTGGTTGATTGGATCCCTGGTCTGGGAGGATCCCACATACTTCGGAGCAACTAAGTCCATGGGCCAGAACTACTGAAGCCCACGTGCCCTAGAGCCCATGCTCCTCAACAAGAGAAGCCACTGCAACAAGAAGCCTGCGCACTGCAATTAGAGAGTAGCCCCTGGTCGCCACAACTACAGAAAAGCCCGCATGCAGCCACAAAGACCCAGTGCAGCCAAAAAAATTAATAATAAAATACATTTAATAAATTAATAATAAGTAATAGTTAAAAAAACAAGTGCATGACAACCAAATGTGGTATGTTCATTTAGTGGGGCTTTCCTGGTGGCTCAGATGGTAAAGAATCTGCCTGCAATGTGGGAGACCTGGGTTCAGTCCCTGGGTTGGGAAGATCCCCTGGAGAAGGGAACGGCAACCCACTCCACTATTCTTGCCTGGAGGATTCCATGGATTGAAGAGCCAGACAGGCTAACAGTCCATGGGGTCGCAAAGAGTCGGACACGAGTGAGCAACTGTCCCTGTTCATTTAGTACCAACAATTTGAGAATTAAATCTACTGAACTTGCAACAACAGAGGCGAATCTTGAAAATATTATACAAGTGAAAGAAGCTCGACACAAAGATGGAGTTTGTGATTCCATTTATATGAAGCTCTGGAACAGACAAAAGTAACCCCCAATGGAAAAGAAAACTGGAGCAGAGGTTACCTTTGGACGGGGGAGATGGAGGTTGACTGAGAAGGGGCTGAGAGAGAGAGAGAGAAGGTGATGGAGGGAGGAGAATGTTTGTGGCTGGTTTACATAGGTGCGTGTATTGGTCAAAACTCAGCCATTGTGCACTTAATGTTGATGCATTGTGCTCTAGTAAATTTTACCTTCAAAGGAAAAAAACGCGTAAGTCAGTATTGAACTCTTGTTAATGATCTGCATGCTGAAATACTTAAGGGTGATGTGACTTGATGTCAGCTACTTAAAAAAAAAAAAATTATTGAAGTATGGCCCTAGTGGCAGTGGCAAAGACTCCACCTGCCTGTGCAGGAGACGCAAGAAACTTGGGTTCAGTCCCTCAGCGGGGAAGGTCCCCTGGAGGAGGAAATGGCAACCCATCCATATTCTTGACTGGAAACTTCCATGGGCAGGGGAGCCTGGTAGGCAACAGTCCACGTGGTCGCAAAGACTTGGACACACCAGTGTGTGTACATGGATGCATACATACACCAGTGTGCGTACACGGTTGATTTACACTGTTGTGTTAGTTTCAGGTATACAGCACAGTGAATCAGTTATACACTATATATATACACTATATAATCAGTTATACACTATATATATACACTATACACTATATATATTATCTTTTGGATTCTTTTTCATTACAGGTTATTACAAGAAATTGAGTAGAGTTCCCTGTGCTATTCAGTAGGTCCTTGTTGGTTATCAGTTTTATATATAGTAGTATATGTATTTTAACCCCAAACTCCTAATTTATTCCTCCCCCTAAGCTGCTTATTTTGTGGTTTTCTGTTTGCTTTTAATGCAAATTACTTTATTATTAATAGTATACCAATTTTATGCTGATATGACAGGGTTTTACAATTTAACAAATAGTTATAAAAGTACATTTAGAAAAGAAATGTCAAAGAATTAAAGGTAAGATAAAAAGACAGCAAATCAAGACGTGGTAACGGTGTAAAGATGGAAATATAAGTGCAACAGAAGAGAAAATTCCATAAATAGATTTCTAAATATAATAACTTTTTTAAAGCTAAAACACTTACTAAAACAAGATAGGAAAGGTGAGCTACTAAGTGGTACTTAAAGAACAAATTGAGAAAAAAGTTCTGATTCCCAGCTTAGTCGTCCCCGCCAAATAAACTCTAAGTCTTAAATACACACGTATGTGCATATGTAAAATCACACTGTAGAAATTATAGTGATAAAAATAGAATATGTATTAAATTGGAGGGTAAATCACAGTCTCTGAAGCGGCAGATAAAATCTTGAGAATAAGTCTTTTTTAAAAAATCATCTAATCTTGAAAGAAGTACGGTGTTAGTCGCTCAGTCGTGTCCAACTCTCTGCGACCCCATGGACCCCATAGCCCGCTAGGTTCCTCTGTTCATGGGATTTCTCAGGCAAGAATATGGAGTGGGTTGCCATTTCCTCCTCCAGAGGATCTTCCCAGCTCAGGGATGGAACCCAATTTTCTTGCATCTTCCTTATTGGTAGGTGGATTCTTTACCACTTGAACCTGGGTCCCCTGCATTGCAGGCAGATTCTTTACCATCTGAGCCACCAGGGAATGTTGCCTTAAGATTAAAACAACATTAAGAGGAGCTGATTCCTTTGTTGGTTCTCTGCTGTCATAGACTTTGGGGTGATAAAAGTTCTCCTGGGCTGAGCAAGAAGCAACGTTGTGGTCCCCCAGCTGGTTTTTTGAAGTCCACCTAAAAATGCACTGGCAGGTGGATAGAGGGATGGATGGATGCATGGGCAGATGTGTTACAAAGCAACAGAGCAAAACACGGATGGTAGAGTCTAGTGGTGGGTATATAGACACTCACTGTAAATTTGGCTTTTCTGTAAGATGTTGGAGGAAATCATCTGATTCCTCCTCACAGTCCACAGACCCTGCATGACCTGCCCCCACCCACTTCCTGCGCTCACCTCCTCTCACTCTCTCCCCTTGCTCACTCTGCTCCAGCCACAAAGGCATCCTTACTGGTCCTCCCCTGCTCAGTCCTGCCTTAGGGCCTTTGCACCTGCCACTCTGGAAAGTCCCCCCCAGCCTCCCTCCCACCACCACTACCCACTTCTGCACATGCCCAAGCCTTCCTCATCTCTAGGTCTCAGCTCAGATGGTGTTTCCTTAGCAACCTTCCATGATAAATCACGTCACCCTGTTTCTACCAGGCCCCATCATGATGGTGTTGTCTCATTTATATATGAATCTGTTTATTCGTGGGCTGGCTGCCTCCCCCTGCTGGGCTGTGAGCTTCATGGGGACAGGAATGTGTCTGCTTTGTTCCCTGCTGCGACTCCAACATCCAGCCTCAGGCTCTGGCGTGTATAAGCCACTCAGAGAACATCTCATGGATGGATGGGTGGATTGATGGATGGGTGGATGAACAGATGATAGATGAATTGGTGGATGGGTAGATGGCTGGACGCCTAGATGTAAAGGTGGGCAGGCACTTGGCTGGCTGGCTGAACAGATGAATAGGTGGGTGGAGGGATGGATGGATGACTAGATGGACAGTGGGTGGGTGGGTGAACAGACAGGTAGATAGACACGTGGGTATGGATGTGTGGACGGGTGGATGGATGGATGGGATGATGGACAGGTAGATGGGTGGATGGATAGGTGAATGGATGGATGGATGGTACAGGTGGGCAAGCAAATGATATGGCTAGATGGATGAACAGTTGAATAGGTGGACTGAACAAATGAGTAGATGGATGGCTGGTCTGATGGATGGATGGATGGACAGACAGACGAATGAACAGACTTTGCAAGTGGGGGCCAGTATGGGGGTTGGGGCACTTGTTTTAAATCTCAGGAACCAGAGAAGCTATTTGGGCTCCTCGGGACAGCTGGGCCCCACAGCAGCTCCCCAGCAGCTCTTGGTGGAAAGCTGGCCTGCCTTGACCATTGTTCCATTATCTGGCAGCAAGCTCAGTCAGACTGCATGCACCGTTGCCCAGCCACGGCCGGGAGAAAGTAGATAGCTGGCATTCACACCTCAAGGAGAGTCCATGCATGGAAGGATGGCCAGGAAGAGAATTGTGGATTCCTTAAATCCTTCATCTTTGGGCTGTTTCAGAGGAACCTCCCCGCAATGACAGAAAACCTTCCAGGCTGCTCGAGAACTCAAAGTCATCACCCTAATCAGCCCCTCCCTCCTGGCTGCCCTTCTCATGTCTGTAAAGTACATCGTAATAACTACCATCATGAGCTACATTTAAGGGTCAGTAGTCGCCAGGCTAAGCACTTTGTGTGCCTTATGAAGCTGGACTGCGAGGTGGGTATTGCCGTCCCAGTTTTACAAATGAACTTGAGATTCAGAGAGGTCAGGTCATTTGCCTGAGGGCACACAGCCCAAGTCTGTCCTTCACACTGCCTCTAATAAGCTCCAGGTTGCCAAGGGCTGGAGGGAAGAGGGCAGGTTGCCCAATCCTCCCACTCAACGTGTCCTGTGTGCCAAGCTGTCCATTCACTGGACCCTGTGTCCACAGGATGTGGTCCAGCCTGAACGACTGGCTGTGGAACGAGAGGTTCTGGCTCCCCGCCAACGTCTCGTGGGCTCAACTGGAGGACCGCGATGGCCTGGTCTTCCCCCACCCCCGGGATACACTGATGGCTGTGCCCCTGGCGCTGGCCCTGGTGGTCGTTCGCTTCACCTTCGAGAGGTAAGTGACTGCGCCGCCCACCCTGCGCTGTCCCATCTGCAGGATCGCATCCTCGCGTGTCCCTGGAGGGAGCCTGGCTTTGAGTCACAGAGCTCTCCTGGCTCCATCCTGCCCCCGACCCCAGCTGCCGCCACCCATATGCTGAGGGTCTCCGAGGCCTGGGACATTGGCTGCAGGTTTCTGGGAGTGCCAGCATCTTGGAAAACAAGTGGGGGCCATGGTGGGTGATGCTCTTGCTTTGCTGACCTGGGATGGGTCTGCAGAGGCCGGTCAGTAAGTGAAGGAACTCCCACCCACTCCCTCGTCCTTCCTTCCTGTATGGGTGCCTCTCTTCCCTCCCCGAGCCCCACCCTTCCCTCCTCATTCCTTCCAATGCCTTCCCTTTGAACTCCTTTGTAGCCAAAGGAAGGGCTAGGGTACTCCAGCCCCCACTTCAGGACCCTCTGCCACTCAGCTCCTGCAGCCAGGCCCCTGGCCCCTGAGTATATGCTGAACGCACCCATGGGTTTTCAGTTATTTCTCATGCGACCCAGACACTGCCCCAGACTGCAATTCTTCTTCTTTCCCTGGCCGTCCGTCTCCTGGGTCCCTTCCCTTTGTCCCATGCTCTTCTACCTGACTTATGCTGTGGTCACAGCTCTCACATCTACCTGGCCCCCACAGCTCACCCCTAACAAGGCTTGCCCCCCTCAAAGTTTCCTGCTCCATGCCTAGGGGCCCCTCCCGCTCCCCTTCCTCCAGAGCTCACATGTGATTTCAAATTCCCCACCTTTTTATAAAAAATACTTATGATCTTCGCTGCAGGATGTGGTATCTTTAGTTCCAGCATGCAGGACCTTTTAGCTGTGGCATGTGGGATCTAGTCCCCTGACCAGGGATTGAACCTGGGCCCCCTGCATTGGAGGATGGAGTCCCAGCCACTGGACTGCCAGGGCAGTCCCAGGTCCCCAACCTTCCTTGCAACCCCCTGACCTTTCTGCATCTTGCCTGTCCCACTCACAAGGAGCTTCCTGGAGTCAGGGTTCCCGGGACATAGGCTGGACATGGGGAACCCAGGGCCCATTCATTGACATTATATTTACCAGACACTCTGAGCTTTTACTCTGCCAACCCTTGCTCTGAACAGTTTGCCCGTCTTAACTCAGCCCTCATGGCCACCCGGTGAAGTGGTACTGTTATTATCCCCATTTTACAGAAGATAAAATGGAGGCACAGAGAGGTCAAGTGACTTGCCTGGGGTCACACAGCAGGTTGGTAATCTAGGATCAAGGCTTTGCCTGAGGGATCCTGGGAGGCCCAATTCAGCCAGGCCTTGAAGGCTAGGTCTATTTTCTCACCTATTTAGCCAATGGCTCCAGCTGAGATGGGCATCCCAAAGATACCCCTTGCTTTTCTAAAGGGTAATGGGGTTGGAAGTAGTTTTTCTGGGGTCAAACACAGGCAGAGCTTATTCCCATTAAGGGAAAGTGAATCCTGGGCCTGCCTTTCACTTGCTGTGTCACCTGGGGTGGATCTCTGGCCTTCCTGAGCCTCAGTTTGCCTATCAGGACAATGGGGACAGTAATAATAGGATTAAGTGAGCCAGCCCACAAGGGGGACTTAGACACATGCTTGGCAGATGGTAAGTTTTTGATAAATGGCAGTCGTGGGACCTCCCTAGGGGTCCAGTGCTTAGGAGTCCACGGTTCAGCTGCAGAGGGCCAGGGTTCCATCCCTTGCTGGGGAACTAGGATCCAGCGAGACCTGAGGCATAGCTGAAAGAAAGAAACAAAACATGGCAGTCATGTCCCATTCCTGCCTCCTCCCTCCCTGCCCCCAGCATGAGTGAGTCCAGAATGAGTCCCTTGCTGTGCTGCCCTGAACCTCAGTTTCCCCCAATGAAAGGAGGTATTGATACGGTGGCCATGCAGCTTGGTCCTGACCCCGGTCTTGGAGGCCCCCTTGTGGGCACTGTGGTGATTGCTTCACCAGGGTCCCAGCTCCTCCAAATGTCCAAAAGGGAGGAGGGCATGCAGGGAGGGAGGAGGCCTGAGAAGCAGACCTGCTCCTGCCTATGGGGGGCCCCCCGCCGAGTTGGAGGGCAGATCAGAACTCAGGCAGTGAGGGGATGCTCATCCCTGCTTTGGGATGGAGTGAAGGTGCCTGCTGTTCAGCCACTAAGTCATATCCAACTCTGCCACCCCATGGACTGCAGCACGCCAGGCTTCCCTGTCCTTCACTATGTCCCGGAGTTTGCTCAGACTCATGTCCATTGAGTTCATGATGCCATCCATCCATCTCATCCTCTGCATCCCCCTTCTTCTGCCTTCAATCTTTCCCAGCATCAGGGTCTTTTTCATTGATTCAGCTCTTCACATCAGGTGGCCAAACTCCTGGAGCTTCAGCTTCAGCATCAGTCCTTTCAATGAATATTCAGGATTCAATTCCTTTAGGATTGACTGGTTGATCTCCTTGCTGTCCACGGGACTCTCAGGAGTCCTCCAGCACCACAATTCCAAAGCATCAATTCTTCGGTGCTCAGCCTTCTTTATAGTCCAACTCTCACATCCAGAGGTACCTGAGTACCACCCAAGTTGATCATCTCACATCCTGAAGACCAATCCAACTGCCTTTTTTTTTTTTTTTCCTATTTTTGGCCATACTCTGAGGCATATAAGACCTTAGTACCTGTACCCGAGATCGAACCTGTACCCCACCATTGGAAGGTGGCATCCTAACCCCTGGACCACCAAGGAAGCCCGCCAGCTGTCTTTCTTAGGTTGTGCCTGTTGCAACAGCCAGGCTACCCCCTGCAGGCTCCCAAACTGTGGCCTGGCCCCAGTGACCCATGTTTCCCCACCTGTACTGACAGGCTTTGTCTCCCCTGCAACCAGATTCATCGGCCTGCCCCTGAGCCGGTGGCTGGGCGTGCGGAACCAGACCAGGAGGCCAGCAAAGCCCAATGCCACGCTGGAGAAGCACTTCCTAATGAAAGGGCGGAAACCCACAGAGGTGAGATCCCTGACCCTCTCCTCCATCCCCTTTGGCCTGCTTGCGTGCCCTGGGGGTATCTCTGAAGGGGGTGCAAGAAAACCCCCACCCCCAACCCCTTGAATCCCAAGACCCATCAGCCTGTGAGCAGGACTGGGGTTTGGTTTTTACTCTTCTTTTTGGCTGCGCTGGTTCTTTTGTTGCTATGCACAGGCTTTCTCTACCTGTGGTGAGTGGAGGGAGGGCTGCTCTCTAGCTGCAGCGTGCAGGCCTCTCACTGCTTTGGCTTCTCTTCGTGCATGGAGCACGGGCTTTAGGGCGCTCGGGCTTTTGGCACCTGAGTCTGGTGGCCCTGAGGCATGTGGAATCTTCCTGGACCAGGGATTCAACCTGTGTTCCCTGTGTTGGCAGACAGATTTTTTAACTGTTAGACCACCAGGGAAGTCCCAGGGCTGGGTTTTTATCAGGCCTGTTTGGGGGTGCTCCACCCTATGGACTTCCCCATGGCTCAGCAGTAACAAATCCACCTGCCAATGCAGGAGACTAGGGTTCAATCCCTGGGGTTGGGAAGATTCCTCTGGAGGAGAAAATGGCACCCACTCCAGTATTGCTGCCTAGAGAATCCCAAAAGAGTTGGATGTGACTGAAGCGACTGAGTACACTCATCACCCTGTGAATCCCCCTATTCCCCTATAACATAGGTAGAGCACCCCACGGGTGAGGTTTAGGACCACGGCGCGGGGAGGGGGTATGCAGAGCCAGGTCCTGGCTGTCCTGGGACAGTGGCGGGAGGCCACTTCTATGACCCTGGCCCCTATCACCCGCTCTCCAGCTCCAGATGAAACTCCTGGCCACGCAGTGCGGCCTCACGCTCCGGCAGACTCAGTGCTGGTTCCGGAGACGCCGGAACCAGGACCGGCCCTCCCTGACCAAGAAGTTCTGTGAGGCCAGGTAAGCCCAGGGTGGGGCTGGTGGGGTGTCGGGGGTGCTGTGAGGGCTCTGCTCCTTTGGCAGCTGCTCCATGGGCTTCCTCCCCACCTGCAGCTGGAGGTTTGCCTTCTATCTGTGCTCCTTCGTCAATGGAACCGTGGTTCTTTATCACGTGAGTGTACCTGAGGGCTTACCTGCCGTGGATCCCACAAGTGCCTGCTGTGTGCTGGGCCCAGATTGGATTGGGGAGGGGTGTGTGGGGCTCGGGCAGAGGAGGAAACGTGCAAAGGCACAGAGAGGGCGGAAGGAACATGGCAAGGTTATGGTGAATGTTCACTTGATGGGTGGCCTGTTGAGGACCTACTGTGTGTCAGGGCTGGGGATTCTGAGTAATAAGCCTCTGGTGTACAGTGAGAGGGCCTTCCAGGTGGCGCCAGTGGTAAGGAACCTACTTGCCAATGTAGGAGACCTAAGAGATGTGGCTTCAATCCCTGGGTCGGGAAGATCCTCTGGAGGAAGGCATGGCAACCCAGTACAGTATTACAGTCCATAGGGTCACAAAGGGTTGGACACAACTGAAGTGCCTTAGCGCGCACACACTCATCCCCACACCCTACAGTGAGAGCAGAGCTGTAGTTGGCAGCAAACAGCCAGCCTGAGTGAGAGCAGCTGAGAGCCAGGGAGCCCGGGAGGAGGACCCAGGCCTGGGGTGGGAGTTCTGGGTGCTAGCCTTTGGACATCCTCAGACTTCCCCCATCCCTGCAGGAATCGTGGCTGTGGACGCCGGCCACATGCTGGGAAAACTACCCACATCAGGTGAGTGCCAGGTGGGTGTTTGGAGGCTGGTGGGAAGATCAGCATGGTCAGAGTTCCTGTGGTCACAGGCAGGAGAGCCAAAGCTGGACATCCTACCACCATTCCCCTCTGAGTCCCACTCTATTTTTTGGCTCCCTTGTGGAATGGAGAGGGGCCAGGAGTCAGGACACTCAAAGCAGGAAATCACAAAACCACTACCCTTGGTTACCTCTACAGACAGGGAGCTCATGCCTCCCTCACTCATTGGGATTCATGTGTGGTGGGTTTGAGCAAATGGGGAGGGCCTTGCCCCATACCCTATGCCCTGTGGGCACCTCCACTCCCCACAGCTAACCCTGCACCCCTGCCACAGCCCCTGAAGCCAGGCCTGTACCACTGGTACCTCTTGGAGCTGAGTTTCTACGTCTCTCTGCTGATGACACTGCCCTTTGACACCAAGCGCAAGGTGAGGCCAGGCCAAGACTCTGGCTGAGGAAGTGATGCCCTGGGATGATTATGACCCAGTTCCAGGTGGGGAGGGGTGGCCTTATCCCACACCCCAAGAACCTTGGCGCCTCGGGGAGGTGGCATGCTATCCGTCCTCCAAGCAACTCCCCTGGGAGGGCCTGCTCCAGCCACCCAGCGTCATCGCAGCCGTGACCCTCCCTCTCACACAGGACTTCAAGGAGCAGGTGATTCATCACTTTGTGACCATCATCCTGATCAGCTTCTCCTACAGCTTGAACCTGCTGCGCATCGGCTCTCTGGTGCTGCTGCTGCACAACTCCTCCGACTACCTGCTGGAGGTGGGCCGGGCCCAGCCTGACTCCTTCCGGCTTCCACCCCCGCCCCACCCTCCCAGGTGCCCCTGTCACCCCGTATCTGCAGGGAGCTGAGGCCCCACCCCACGTCTATGTTTGGGGAGCTGAGGCACCACTCCCTGTCAGTCTTCAGAGAGTTGAGGCCCCCACCCCTGTCACCCCTGCAGATCACACTTTACCTGTCTAGGCAGTTCCTAGAGATAAGACCCTGCCCCGACTCGCCTGGCCCAGCCCCGTGGCCCTTTTTCCCTGGGAGGAGGCCCTGCCATTTCTTGGCCCTGCCCTTCCCACGTCTGTTTCTCTCTGCTGCTCTCCCCAGGCCAGTAAATTGTTCAACTACACACACTGGCGGCGCCTGTGCGACATTCTGTTCATCATCTTCTCTCTGGTTTTCTTGTACACTCGCCTTGTGCTCCTCCCCACCCGGTGAGTCAGCCCTTCTGCTGTGGGGTGTGGTGGGGTGGAGGGTTGGGGAGAGAGGTGGCCGAGATATGGGTCTGCCTCACCATCGGTTCTTGGGTTCCCCAATCCAGAGAACTGGGGCTGCTGGCTGGGAGGCTTCTAGGAGGAGGCAGGGAAAGGGGTTTCCAACACAGGGCACAGCCTAAGCAAAGGCCCAGACGTAGGCAGAGCACTGGGCTTAGTCATCATCAGCCCTGGGTGCCTGTAACATGGACTGGGAGACCACGTCGGGTCCCTGTTTGGTCAAGTCTTTGCCTGGGAATTTGCTGAGCCTCCCATCTCCCTTCTCTTTCATGCCAGCAGAGGGGACAGCGGGAAGGTCCTGTGGAGTTGACACTGGTGGATGGAGAAGTATAATAGGCAAACAAGTGGGCTTCAGAATATGTGTGGCAGTGATTGTGCTAAAGAGAAGAAAAGTCAGGAAGGGCACAGGAACTGTATGTTGAGTTGGAATTGAGGTGGTTGGAGAAGGCCTCACTGACAGCATTCTAGAGGCAGGACCGTGTCCAGCATGTTAGAAGAACAGATAGAAGACGCCTGTGGCGGAAGCAGAAGGAGAGAGGGAGGAAGTGAAGGTGGAGAACGACGGGACAGAGTGTGCAGGGCTTTGGGGAGAAGTGGGCCTTTATCCCAAGTCACGTGGGAGCCCTGAGTAGAGGACTGGAGGGACCCCATGTGAGTTCTCACAGGCTCGCTCTGGTGGCTGCAGGGGGGAATAGCTGGTAGGAGGCTGGGGGTGAAGCTGGGGGCCAAGGCCCAGATGATACAGCACTGGTCCAGGTAGCCAGTGATGGGGCAGGACCCAGGCAGGACCAGGGCAGGTGAGAGGAGTGTGTGGGCTCAAGGAGATGACTCAAGGGTTATGAAATGGGGAATGGGGTCAGAGTTACTGCTTGAGGAACAGGAGCTTAGCTGTGACCGTGCTGGGTTTAAGGGGCTGGCAACACCCCCAGTCACCACCACAGCCACCGAAAAGTGGAGGAAGTGGTGGACACTAGCCTGGGGTCCTGGGGAGAGCGGTAAATGTTCAGTATTTTCATCCACGAGACTGGATGGGGTCACCAGAGATAAGGTGTTGACAGAGAGGCCCAATTCTGGGGTTGCGGGTCAGGGGAGCCTGCAGAGGAGATGGAGAGGGAGCAGCCATGAAGTGGGGACCTGGGTTCAAGGGGAAAGAGGAGGTGGGAGGGCCAGCCAGGTGCCTGCTGTCTGATCAAGGCAGGTCACTGATGACCCTACAGCTGATCTGGGTGGGAAGTGACGGGGACCTGAGAAGGTCTGAAAGGACCACCCAGGAGAGCTACTGGGAAACTGAGCTCCCCTTAGGGGCTCATGGTTGCATTCTATGAATTTAATATAATCAGGTGAGGGGATTACTAAACTGCCCAACTGAAGAGCACAGGCATTACTCTTTGGTGGGAGGAGAGTAATGGGGAGCCATAGAAGGTTCTAGAGCAGGGAAGGTCATGCAGGTTAGAGATTCCCAGGACTGGGGGCTACAGCAGCCAATAAAGCGCTGCCTCTCCCTCCGGCCCACCCACCATAGGATCCTCTATAGCACTTATTTCGAGTCCACTGTCAGCTTGGGCACCTTCTTCGGCTACTACTTCTTGAACACACTTCTGATGATTCTACAGCTGCTGCATGTGTTCTGGTCTTGCCTCATCCTTCGCATGATCTACAGCTTCATAAAGAAAGGCCAGGTAGGGAGTCTGGTGGTTAGGACTCCATGCTGCCAGTGCAGGGGGTGCAGGTTCAGTCCCTGGTCGGGGGAACTAAGATCCCCTGTGCGGTGCTCGAGGCCAAAAAAAAAAAAAAA
>SJYQ01027419.1:17702-30205 GCA_006410935.1 Redunca redunca
TCCAGAAACCACAGCCACAAGGTTCCACACGGGACCGGAAAGAGCTGCCTTCCAGAAACATCAGAGATGGGCTTGGAGAAGAGAAAGGGTAGGGAAACCAATCTTGCCTTCTGTGCTTCTCAGCAAAGAGGAGAGGATGGGAGTAGGGAGAGATGGCAAAGAGGAGAAAGGTTCCTGCTCTGTGTCCACTGAGAGACAAGGACAGAGGGAGAGGAAGGCAGAAAAGAGATTCATGTGATCCAGCAACCCCAATCCCGGGCATATATCCAGGCAAAACTAATTCGAAAGATCCATGCGGGACATGCAAAATGACAACCAGCAGGATGGGAGAAAATATTCACAAATCTTATACCTGAAAAGAGTCTCAATTCAGTTCAGTTCAGTCACTCAGTTGTGTCTGACTCTTTGCGACCCCATGAAACGCAGCATGCCAGGACTCCCTGTCCATCACCAACTCCTGGAGTCCACCAATCGCATGTCCATTGAGTTGGTGATGTCATCCAACCATCTCATCCTCTGTCGTTCCCTTCTCCTCCTGCCTTCAATCTTTCCCAGCATCAGGGTCTTTTCCAAAGAGTCAGCTCTTCGTATCAGGTGGCCAAAGTATTGGAGTTTCAGCTTCAACATCAGTCCTTCCAATGAACACCCACGACTGATCTCCTTTAGAATGGACTGGTTGGATCTCCTTACAGTCCAAGGGACTCTCAGGAGTCTTCTCCAACACCACAGTTCAAAAGCATCAATTCTGTGCTCAGCTTTCTTTATAGTCCAACTCTCACATCCATACATGACCACTGGAAAAAGCATAGCCTTGACTAGACAGACCTTTGTTGGCAAAGTAATGTCTCTGCTTTTTAATATGCTATCTAGTTGGTCATAACTTTCCTTCCAAGGAAAGCATCTTTTAATTTCATGGCTGCAGTCACCATCTGCAGTGATTTTGGAGCCCAGAAAAATAAAGTCAGCCACTGTTTCCACTGTTTCCCCGTCTATTTCCCATGAAGTGATGGGACCGGATGCCATGATCTTCGTTTTCTGAATGTTGAGCTTTAAGCCAATTTTTTCACTCTCCTCTTTCACTTTCATCAAGAGGCTCTTTAGTTCTTCTTCACCTTCTGCCATAAGGGTGGTGTCATCTGCATATCTGAGGTTAACGAACTTTCTCCTGGCAATCTTGATTCCAGTTTGTGCTTCTTCCAGTCCAGCGTTTCTCATGGTGTACTCTGCATATAAGTTAAATAAGTAGGGTGACAATATACAGCCTTGACGTACTCCTTTTCCTATTTGGAACCAGTCTGTTGTTCCATGTCCAGTTCTAACTGTTGCTTCCTGACCTGCATACAGATTTCTCAAGAGGCAGGTCAGGTGGTCTGGTATTCCCATCTCTTTAAGAATTTTCCACAGTTTCTTGTGATCCACACAGTCAAAGGCTTTGGCATAGTCAATAAAGCAGAGATACATGTTTTTCTGGAACTCTCTTGCTTTTTCCATGATCCAGCGGATGTTGGCAATTTGATCTCTGGTTCTTCTGCCTTTTCTAAAACCAGCTTGAACATCTGGAAGTTCACGGTTCACGTATTGCTGAAGCCTGGCTTGGAGAATTTTAAGTATCACTTTATTAGCGTGTGAGATGAGTGCAATTGTGTGGTAGTTTGAGCATTCTTCGGCATTGCCTTTCTTTGGGATTGGAATGAAAACTGACCTTTTCCAGTCCTGTGGCCACTGCTGAGTTTTCCAAATTTGATGGCACATTGAGTGCAGCACTTTCACAGCATCATCTTTCAGGATTTGAAATAGCTCAGCTGGAATTCCATCACCTCCACTAGCTTTGTTCATAGTAATGCTTCCTAAGGCCCACTTGACTTCACATTCCAGGATGTCTGGCTCTAGGTGAGTGAGCACCATTGTGATTATCTGGGTCGTGAAGATCTTTTTTGTACAGTTCTTCTGTGTATTCTTGCCACAGAGTCTAGTAGATAGCATACATAAAGAACACTTACAACTCAACAACAACAAAACATTTTAAAGATAAGCAAAGGACTCCAATTGACTTTCCTCTTGGAGTCATTGCTACTTCCTGCTTCAGGGGATCTTCCCCACCCAGGGACCAAACCCGCCTCTCCTGGGTCTTCTGCACTGGCAGGAGGATTCTTTCCTGCTGAGCCACCAGGGAAGTCCAACTGATACAATAGTATTATCCAAACTACAGACCAGCAGAGTTTTCCGATTGTCCCCCTCATATGCTATATAGGGTGCAACCCAGGGTCACATGATGCATTTAGTTATCCTTTGTCTCATCAATTATCTTTTTCCATTTCATCTAATCTGGAAGAATTCCTCAGGCTCTATGTCTTGAGTAACTTTGCGTCCTGATCAGCAGAAGTTCACTGTCTTTGGACACTTTGGACACTCTTATCGTGTCCTAGGTGAATACTTGATGTCCCAAACACGGGACTCGATCAGGCCTCCTGTGTCCCAGGAGAGGCTGTGGCTCATCAGTGGAAGGCAAGGCTGTGTGGAGCCTGCTGGGTGGACCTGAGGTCTCTGAGAGCCTCTAATGAAACCTCAAAGCCCTCAGACCACTAAGAGGAATTCAGGGACATCCGGAAACTGAGGAATGGGAGCAGAGTTGCAGCTGCAGGAACAAAGGGGAAGGACCAGCCTGGACTCCCCAGGGCCAGCTGGCGGACAGGGATCCCGGGCTTCTCACAGACCCAGACATCCCCTGTCCCCCAACAAGGAATCCTGCTTCTAGTGCTGCCCCTGCCTCCAGCCAGTCCTCCTTCCTGTGCCTGTAGGCTTCCCCTTTCTCCTAGACACGCAGGCACCACCGTGCCTTCAGCCTGACCCACCTCAGCCCAGGCGGTGAGCACCTCTGCTTCCTGAAAGGGGATGGTAGAATTCCAGCCTCCCTCCCAGAGAGAAACAGATTAGGGCATCGGGTCTTTTCTCTGTTCACCGACCTCCGATACGATGCAGCACTCCCGGATCTTGCCTGACCTGAAGGTGTCCTGTGCACCTGGTGCCCTGTGCCCCTGGCCCACTAGTCCCTCAGGATGAGTTAGGGATTCTGGTGATTTTCATTCACTGCTGCTTGCATCCTGCAGCTGCTCAGGTTTGTTCCTCCGTGTGTATTCTCATGGGTCCTGTGGGCTTGTGCATATTATCACGTGTGTGTTGTGTGCTTTCCCCACAGAGGATGTTTTATTCTACAGAGAATGTTTGTGTGCATCTTTGTAGGGGGCCTATATGGAGGGCCCACAAGTCTCCTCCAAGGTGCCAAAAGTTCACCATTCAAGACCCACATCCACTCAGCCTCCCAGCTGAGTTACTCCTCCAGGAAGACTTCTCAGATTGCCCCCACCTCCTCTTCAACTCGAGGGGATGCGACATCCACTGCCTATGCCTTCAAGCCCCCAGCCTCCCTCCCCTGCACTTGGCCCTGCAAAGCCTGGCGTCACCTGGCCAAACCCTAGATTCACAATTCAGGACTGAGAGCCCATCAGCTTGACTAGGGCCTCCTGACTGGACAACAAGCACCTCGCCAGGGAGGGAGGCTGCACTCAGCCAGAGAGGTGCCCTGGCACCAGATTAGGAAGTGCACAGTAGAGAAAACCCAATGACACAAGAAAATAAGGAACTAACACAGATTAAAGAAATCAACAAAACAGAGGGCAAAGGAACAAAACATGGCAAGAATAAAAATTCTGAGTCTTCGGGAACATCAATAAGATAACCCCCTGAAAAGAATGAACAAGAAGGAAATGAGAGTTTTTAAAATACATCCGGGAAGACTAGGAATAATTATGTATCAAAAAGACAAAAGATAACAAGTGTTGGTGAGGATGTAGAGAAAAAGGGAACCATAGTACGCTGCTGGTAGGAAGTAATCGATGCAGCCACAATGGAAAACACTACAGAGACCTCCCCCAGATTAAAAATACAATACCATTTGTTGTTCTGTCACTCAGTCGTGTCTGACTCTTTGTGACCCCATGGACCGCAGCACCCCAAGCCTCCCTGTCCATCACCATCTCCTGAAGTTTGGCCCAAGTTCATGTCCATTGCATTGGTGATGCAATGGACATCCAGCCATCTCATCCTCTGACACCCTCTTCTTCTTCCCTCAATCTTTTCCAGCATCAGGGGCTTTTCTGATGAATCAGCTGTTCGTATCAGGTGACCAAAATACAATTACCATCTGATCTAGCAACTCCACTTATGGGTTTTTATCTGAAGGAAAAAAAATCACTGTCTTAAAAAGATAAACGCACCACCCCCCATTTTCACAGCAACCGTATTTACAATAGCCAAGATACGGAAACAATCTTAAGTGTCCACTGACAGATGAATAGATAAAGAAGATGTGAGGTATATACAATGGAATATTATTCAGGCACAAAAAGGAAATCCTGCCATTTGCAACCACATGGATGGATCTTAAAGGCATTAGGATAAATGAAATAAGTTAGAGAAAGACAAATATTGTATGATCTCACTTACATGTGGAATCTTAAAAAGGAAAAAAAAAAAAACAAGCTCATAGATACAAAGAACAGATTGGTAGGTACCAGAGGCAGGGGAGGAAATGGGACAGGCAGAATGATAGAAGGCAATTTTTAAAAACTATATAAACCATGTGCTGATAAATTTAAAAATCAAGATGAAATGAATTTATGGGGAGATATAAAATGCAAAAATTGTATCATGAAGAATCAGAACACTTGACTAGACCCATAAATGTCAATGAACTTGGAATAATGGTAGAAAACAGAAACCTACCTCTCTTAAAGCACAAAACCTAGAGGATTTTACAGTCAAGTTTTATCGCCATTACAAGCAGCACATAAATCCCATCTTATTCAAATTCATACGAAGACTTTTTTAAAAAGAAAAAAGTAGGGTGCAGGACTTCCCTGGTGGTCCAGTGGATAAGAATCTGCCTGGCAATTCAGGGGAGATGGGTTCAATCCTTGTCCAGGAAGTTCCCACATGCCATGGAGCAACACAGCCCAGGCCCCACAACCACTGAGCCAGCACCCCAGAGTCCATGTTCTGCAACAAGAGAAGAGCCCGCAAACAGAAGCCCGTGAACTGCAGCTAGAGAGTACCCCTCGCTTGACACAACTAGGGAAGGCTTTGTGCGGCAACAAAGACCCAGCCCAGCCTAAATAAATTAAAAAATATTTTGAAGTAGAGGTAGGGTAGAATACCCAACTGCTTTCAAGAGGATGATAAAGACTACAAACCATAACCAAATAGGGCTACAGCATGGCCAAACCTCGAAAACCCAGTAAGCCAAGTGAAAGAAGCCAGACTTAAAAGGTTACATATTGTATAATTCTGTTAATATGAGATATCCAGAACAGATAAATCTACAGAGACAGAAAGAAAATTGGTGGTTACTAGGGGGAGGGGAGGAGAAGGAATGGGACATCTGTTTAATGAGTACAGGGTTTTCCTTTGGGACAATGGAAATGTTTTGGAACTAGACAGAGGTGATGGTTGCTCAACATTGAGGGTGGCCTAAATTAGTCCCTGAATTGTTTGCTTTCAAAAGGTTGATTTTGTTCATGTGAATTTCACCTCAATGAAGAGAGATAAGAATATGGAGCAAGGTAGGAAAATTCAGCACTCTTGCCTGGAGAATCCCATGGACGGAGGAGCCTGGTAGGCTGCAGTCCATGAGGTCGCTAAGAATTGGACACAACTGAGCGACTTCACTTTCAATTTTCACTTTCATGCACTGGAGAAGGAAATGGCAACCACTCCAGTGTTCTTGCCTGGAGAATCCCAGGGACAGAGGAGCCTGGTAGGAGGCTATCTGTGGGGTCGAACAGAGTCGGACACGACTGAGGCGACTTAGCAGCAGCAGCAGCAGCAGCAGGTAAATTCATACCAGTTTTCAATGATGTCCACAGAAGCAAAAATCTTAGATAAAATACTACCCACAGATATGGAACCAACCTAAATGTCCACTGACAGATAAATCGGTAAAAAAGATGTGATACATATAAAGTATAAATACAATGGAATATTACTGAGTTATTTAAAAAAAGAATGAAATAATGCCATTTGCGGCAACGTGGATAGACCTAGGGATTATCACACTAAGCAAAGTAAATCAGAAAGAGAAACCAAATATCACATAAATCATTTATATGTGGAATCTAAAAAAAAATATACAAATGAAATGGAAACAACAGAAATAGAAACAATAGAAATAGACTTCACAGACTCAGAAAACAAATTTATGGTTACCAAAGAAGAAAAGGAGGGAGAAAGGATAAACTAGGAATTTGGGATTAACATATACACATATAGGTAACCAACAAGGACCTACTGTATAGCAAAGGGAAATATACTCAATATCTTGTAATTGCATGCACGCATGCTCAGTGACTCAGTCTTGTCCAACTCTTTGCAATCCCATGGACTGTAGCCCTCCAGGCTCCTCTGTCCAGGGGATTCCCCAGGCAAGAATACTGGAGTGGGTTGCCATTTCCTCCTCCAGGGAAATCCCTACACAAGGATTGAACCAGCGTCTCCTGCAGCTACTGCACTGGCAGGAAGGTTTTTGACCACTAAGCGAAAAGAATCTGAAAAAAAAAAATCAAAAAGAATCACTTTGCTGTACCCCTGAAACTAACACAAAATTGTAAATCAACTATACTTCAATAAAAACGTTTTTAAAATACTGCTACTCAAATCTCACAGTGTGAGGAGGAACATTACTTCATAGCCAAGGACAACTTGGCCAGAAGAACATGGAGAAGTCAGCCTCAGAAATCCAAGGCTGATTGATCTCTGTCGGCAGATGGACTTGCTTCTAACGTAGATGCATGTTTTTGCCCCAGCACCACACGTGTGTTCCAGGATCTGGGGACCTGAGAGGGTTAGGACTGGCGGAGAAAGCGGGGGTGGGGATGAGGTGGGGGCGGTGCCAGGTCAACATCCTAGCAAGCCTGAAGTCAGAGCCTTAACAAGAGCAGAAGGGAGCTTAAGAACGCCAGTAGAGTTTAAAAGTTGAATTTTTAACTGTTACATTTCAAATAAGCATCAAGAAATATAGGAACTTGTCTTTTTAAAAAATTCAGAGGGCTTCTCTGGCGGTCCTGTGGTTAAGACTCTGTGCTTCCACTGTAGGGGGCAGATAAAATAAATAAATATGAATAAAGATTAAATAAATTATAAATAAAGTGATTCAGAAATTCTGACATATGCTACAACATGGATGAACCCTGAGGACATTATGCTGAATGAAAGAACCATTCACAAAAGGATAAACACTGTATGACTCCATTAATGTGAGGTCCCCATAATAGTCAAATTCATAGAGACAGAAAGTTAGAACAATGGTTACCAGGGGCTGGGGAGTTAGTGTTTAATGAGCAGAGTTTCAGTTTTGCAAGATGAAAGGAATTCTGGAGATGGATGGTGGTGATGCTTGCAGAAGATGAACGTACTCAGTGCCACTGAACTGTGCCCTTAAACTGGTTAAAACGGTAAATTTCGTGTTATGTATAATTTACAATGAAAAATTACAAAGGTGAAAAACCAAAAAAAAAAAAAAAAAAAAAAAAAAAANACGCAGAGAGCGCCACCTACTGGTGACCTCCTGTGCTCGTCAAGGGGCTGAAAAAGCAAGCTTAGAATGCACTGCCATTTCCTCCTTACACCAACATCATTCCCCACCCCCGCCCCGCCGTTTACCAACCACTGTAGCAGAACAGACAGCATCACTGAGAAAACAAAAACCAGTAGGAAAAAAAACTTCTATCGCCGCCACCTCCCGCCCCACCAGCCTGCCGACCTGCATCCAGAACCATGCACCAGCCCATCTCCCCTTCCTGCTTCTATGAGGAAACGATTTGCCCCGATCCAACAAATCCAGGCCACCTCCACCAGCTCCCACCCGACTGTTTAACGAGTCACCCCAACAGTCCTCCTTCTCCATTAGATTATTCCCACCAGCAAACAAGTGTGCTGATTCATTTTGCACCTTTTTGTTTTATTACTGAGATGAAACTGACATAACATAAAATTAACCATTTAAAATAAATGTCAGGGGCTTCCTTTGTGGCTCAGTGGTAAAGAATTCACCTGCCAATGCAGGAGACACAGGTTCGATCCCTGGTCTGGGAAGATCCCACATGCCTCAGAGCAGCTAAGCCCGTGCACCACAACTACTGAGCCTGTGCCCTAGAGCCCGGGAGCCACAACTTTCGAGCCCGCATGCTGTAACTACTGAAGCCCACACGCCGTAGAGCCAGTGCTCTGCAACAAGAGAAGCCATCAAAATGAGAGGCCAGTGCACCACAAATGGAAAGCAGCCCCTGCGCACCACAACTAGACAAAACCCACACAGCAACGAAGACCCAGCACGTCCAAAAAATACAAATAACTTAAAAATAAGATAAACTTCAGTGCATTTAGTATATTCATAAAACCGTGCAACTGTCACCAACATAGCGTTCCAAACATGTTCACAGTGCAAATGAAAAGATGCTCCACATGTATCATCAGGGGATTGCAAATTAAGACACCAAGAAACCACACACCTATGAGAAATGGCCAAAATCCAGAAAACAGACACCACCAATTGTTGGTGAGGGACTGGAGCAACAGGAACTCTGGCTCCTTGCTGGTGGAATGCAAAATGGTCCGGTCACTCTGGAAAGCAATTTGGCAATTTCTTATAAAACTAAACATGTTGTTACCATATGATCCAGCAACAGCACTCCTTGGTACTTACCCAGAGCAGCTGAAAACTCATGGGCACACAAACACCTGCACACAGCTGTTTATAGAAGCCTAATTCATAATTACCAAGAGTTGGACACAACCAAGATATCTTTCAGCAGGTGAGTGGATAAACTGTAGTACATCCAAACAATGAAATGTTATTCAGAGCTAAAAAGAAATGAGCGATGAGGCCATGAAGAGACATGGAGGAACCTTAGATGCATATGACTAAGTGAAATAAGGCAACCTGAAAAGGCTACATGCTGCATGATTCGATCTCTATGGCATTTTGAGGAAAGGCAAAACTATGGAGACAGTAACAAGGTCAGTGGTTTCCAGGAATCAGAGGGCAGGGAGAGATGAAGAGGTGGAGCACAGAGGATTTTTAGGGCAGGGAAAATACTCTGTATGATGGAACGGTGGATACACGTCATTATTGTCGTCGTGGTTTAGTCACTAAGTTGTGTCTTTGCCACCCGTGGACTGCAGCACGCCAGGCTTCCCTGTCCTTCCCCATTTCCCAGAGCTTGTTCAAAATCATGTCCGTTGAGTCAGTGATGCTACCCAACCATCTTATCCTCTGTCGCCCCCTTCTCCTCCTGCCCTGTCTTTCCCAGTATCAGTGTCTTTTCCAACGAGTCGTCTCTTCACGTCAGGTAGCCAAAGTATTGGAGCTTCAGCTTCAGCATCAGCCCTTCCAGTGAATATTCAGGGTTGATTTCCTTTAGGATTGATTGCTTTGATCTCCTTGCACTCCAAGGGACTCACAAGAGTCTTTTCCAGCACCACAGTGCGAAAGTGTCAATCCTTTGGTTCAACTCTTACACCCATACATGACTACTGGAAATACCATAGCTTTGACTGTATAGACCTATGTCGTTACACATTTGTCCAAACCCATAGAATGTACAGAACCGAGAATGAACTAGAAGGCAAACTACAGATTTGGGGTGATAATGACATGTCACTGTAGGTTTATGGATTGTAAGAAAGGTACCTCTCTGGTGCTCATAATGGGGGAGGCCATGCATGTGTGGGGGCATGGAATATAGGGGAAGTATCTGTAGCTACCTTCCTCATTTTCCTGTGAACCTAAAACTGATCTAAATACAAAGTTTTTCAAATATTTTTTATCACCACTTATTTATTTTCAAGTTGTATTTATTTACTTTTTGGCTGTGGCGGGTCCTCTGCTGCACCAGGGTTTTCTCTAGTTGTCTCAAGCAGGGGCTACTCTTCGTTGCGGTGCAAGGGCTTCTCCTTGAGGCGGCTTGCTGCTGCGAAGCACGGGCTGTAGGTTCACAGGCTCCAGTAGTTGCAGCAACCGGACTCAGGAGTTGTGGCACACAGGCTTAGCTGCTCCGTAGCATGTGGGATCTTCCCAGACCAGTGATTGAACCGGTGTCCTTTGCCTTGTGAAGCAGAGTCTTAACCCACTGAACCACGAGGGAATCCCACCACTTATTTAGTAAGCAGCTGTTTCTCCTTACCTGCTCCCCATCAGCCCCTGGCAACCGCTGATCCAGTCTCTGTGGATTTATCTATTCTGGGCATTTCACAGGCTAGATGAACTCATACACGCTAGCTTTTGGCCTCTAGTTTCTTCTGCTCTGTGTATGTGTTCAGGTTCAGTCACATTGTAGCGTGTGTCAGAATTCCCTTTGTTAAGACCGGCGAGTATTCCATTCTGGTCAGACCACATTCTATATGTCCATTCATCCACGACGGGATACATGGATTGTTCCCGTCTTTTAAGTAACGTGAATAACATTGCTAGGAACAAGCAGGTACACGTATTTGCCTGAAAACCTGTTTTCAGTTACTTGGGATACATTCCTAGGAGCGGAGTTTCTGGTGATGTAGTAATTCTGTTTAACTTTTGAGAAAGCGCCAACTCTCTTCCCCAGCGGCTGCATCACTCTACACTGCCGCCAGCAACTTACCCGGGTTCCAATTCTGCGGTAACCCCCACCATCACTTGTCTTTTGTTTTTGCTCCCCTCCCCCAATTAGAGCCGGTCTCCTGGGCATCTTCCACTTTAAGGCAAAAAAGCCTGAGCGCCCTCCCTGTCTAGCCTCTGCCCTAGTCTCAGCCTGCACTCTGCCCCACCCCAAGAAAAACTGTAGAAAAAGTCACCCACACACCCTTTCTCCTTCCTACTTTATCTTCAACCTGTGGAACTGCTTTTGCCTTCATCACCAATGACCTCCGCGGTGTCAAACCCCAGGTCTCCCCTTCTCCCAGTTTTACAGGAAGCGTCGCAGCCTGGGCCCCGCATGGTGCTCTTTTATTTCATTCACTCATCCTGAACTCTCCAGGTTTCCTTCTCATCCCTATGGTCGCTCCTTCTTTCCTGATTCTTCCTCACTCCCAGAAACCGCTAGTTATGGGGACACTCCCTCCTCCTCTCCCAATCCAGGGACACCCACTGAGACAACTAAACTTCTCTCTTCAACCCACAGTCCGAGCGCCTTCCTGATCTCTCCACGTGGTGGCCCCGCAGGTCCAGAGTTCTACTCCCAATGGTCCCCCTCCCTCCTCCCCGTCTCCCCCCTCTTCCTCCCCAGCATGGCGGGCTCCATCCTTCCGCAGTTCACCCCAGGTACCTCGGAGGCGCTCTTGCTTCCTCTTTATCATGGCCACAGGAGATCGACTTTCCCCTGGAAACAAATAGAGAATCTGACCACTTACCACCTGCACGGTCCCACCCTGCACCAGCGCCATGATGCCCTTCCTGGACCAATATGATCGCCTCCAGGCTCCCACTTGAGTGCCCATCCACCGTAACAGTGTCCCCCCTCCACTATCACCAGAAACACCCTCCCCACTTTTAGGGGGTCTTTTGCCTTTATTGCTGTATCCTGCATACCTAGAACAGTGCCTAATACCTAGTATAATACCATTCAGCTATCTTTTTTTTTCTGGACTTGGCTTTTGGGATCTTAGTTCCCCAACCAAGGATCCTACTCCAGCCCCTGCAGTGGAAGCATGGAGTCCTCACCAGTGGACCACCAGGGAAGTCCCCAACAAATATCTTTTTTTTTTTTTTTTAAATTGCATCAGTCTTAGTTGCAGCAAGAAGGCTCTTAATTCTGGAACAGGGGCTCTAGAGTGCCTAGGCTTAGGGGATGGGGAAAGGAATGACCCCAAATGGGGAGGGAGTTTCCCTTTGGGGAGATAAAAATGTTTTGCAGCTAGATAGAGTTGAGGGTCACACAACACTGCAAGTGTACTAAATGCATGGTAGACTTAAAAACTGTTGTTTAGTCACTAAGTTGTGTCTGACTCTTTGTGACCCTATGGACTGTAGCCCGCCAGGTTCCTCTGTCCATAGAATTTCCCAGGCAATAACAGTGGAGTGGGTTGCCATTTCCTTCTCCAGGGGATCTTCTCGACCCAGGGGTCGAACCTGGGTCTCCTGAATTAACAGACAGATTCTTTTATTGCTGAGCCACCAGAGAAGCCCAGATTTTAAAATAGCTAATGGCTAATTTAACGCTATGTGAGTTTCCCTCAATGAAAAAGAGAGAGAAATGGTGAGAGCTGGAGAGATATATACAGACACACACACACACCCTGGACCCCCCCATCTTCACCACTGCAGCCCCCACCCCACTCCATCCCTTCGATTCTCAGGCCCATCAGAATTCCCCAAGCGCCAGGACCCAGGCCCACTGACTACGTTCCCCCCCTCAACATCCCTCCTCCCTTTTCAACCTGGACCCCCACCCCCACCCCCACCCTGGCGTATCCTGAAA
>SJYQ01027420.1:0-71360 GCA_006410935.1 Redunca redunca
AGGTGGGAGGAGAAGCGGACAACAGAGGATGAGATGGTTGGATGGCATCACCGACTCAATGGACATGAGTTTGGGTAAACTCCGGGAGTTGCTGACGGACAGGGAGTCCTGGCGTGCTGCGATTCATCAGGTCGCAAAGAGTCAGACACGACTGAACAACTGAACTAACTACTTAGCGGTCCAGTGGTTAAGACTTCACCTTCCAATGCAGGGAGTGCAGGTTCAGTCCCTGGATGGGCAGCTAAGATCTCACATGCCTCATGCCCAAAAAAACAGAACATAAAACAGAAACGATACTGTAACAAATTAAAGACTTTAAATATGGTCCACATTAAAAAAACAGTCTTTAAGAAAAAGTCCCATTTTGCACAAATTTCCCAACAATTATTTTCCCTGTTAACCTGCATCACTGGAGAGATTTTTCTCTTCAGTCACACGTCACTCCACAGGGGAGGCATGGCCCAGAGGGCAACCTGGAGATGAGCCACATTCTGCTCGCTCTCNTTCTTCTCCAAAGGGGGAGCTGTCTGTAACTAGACTGCCTGATTCCAAAGATCCCGGAGGGGAAGTGGGGCTGGTCCTCTCTGTCTGAGAGCTTAACCCAGGGCTGCAGCATGCATCGGGGCCTTCCAGCAGCCTTGAGAAGCAGGTTGTCAGCCCCGCTGCGGTTTACAGATGTGCCCTCTGAGCCCAGAGAGGTTAGGAACCTGTCACATGCATACACAGGAGTGACAGGCCCTGGACTCAAGTTCTGATGCTGTTCCATTCCCCCGCTCCAAAGCTGCCAAGGTCGGTGAGCAAGGCCACCCTGCACTGGGCTCCTCCCTTCTCTGCAGAACGCCTGAGAGGTGTCTGCTCTCTCCTCACATCCTGCGGGTAAGCTGGGGCCACTGGGGAGCTTCTTCCCTTGAAGTGGAAGGATGGAGCAAAAGAGAACTTTACAGCTGCCAACCCCCCCCCCACCGGCCACCCCTCTCCCCTTTACTCCGCACCTACAACCAACCTGGGTTTGAGATGCTCAGGGACCTCAGAATCCTAGACTGGGCTACTGGGGTCAAAGGGACATTTAAGGCACTTGGGAAAACAGCTCTGCTGAGAAGGGAACCACTTGGCCTCAGCAAGTGGGAACCCAGGCTGGGGCTGGGCTAGCCAGGGGCAGTGGGGAAGACCGAAGGGTTGCCAAGACATTGATCAGGTTCCAGCCAAGAAAGCAGCAGCTCAAAGCAGGCTCCAGGCTGGGGCCAAAACCTGGAGCGCTGAGCAGGGAAGCTGAGGACGCCCCCTGCCCGCCCCCCACCCAGGAGGGCAGAGCATGCCATCACCTTAGGGCAGGGAGAAGCTGCGTGACTCTAAGCAGTTACCCAGGGCTCGTAGCCAGCACATCACAAGGTGGGCCAGCAACACTCTCCCAAGTGCTGCCATGCTGTCTGGGGTTGGGGGCTGATACAGCTGCAGGGAGAGGCCCCAGGGGACCAGCATCAGGAGGACTGGGGACCGGCAGGGAGAGAGCACCCCTCCCTCTTCTCCTTCCCCTCTTGGCCTCCTGGTTTCCCTTTCACACCTCTCCCAGCCTCCTCGGGCTTCCTGGATTTCAGGTCAAAAGCCAAAATCCTCTAGGCTGTTTAATCCCTGGAGGACTGAAACGAACCCATAAACAGGAAGGAAATAAGGAGAAGAGTGGGCAGCCTGGAGTCAGGAGCAAAGGAAGAAAAAAAGATACGGGTGGAAATATAATAGCTCAAAAACTTAAATAAGGAAAAACGTCTTTTGAAATAACATCATTGGTAGCATTTCACTCAGCATCTTGGGACTTCCCTGCAGACCCTCTGGCAGAAGCTATTCCTTTTTTTTTTTTTTCCCTGCTGTTACATTGCCAAATCTCTTCAGAGTCACTGATATTTCTAGTTAGCCTCAGGCAGGAACTTGGAAGTTCCTAGATATGATACATTAACATGGGTACATGCCCTTTTCTTACAGCAAGAACAAGCTAAAATAGAGAATTTGAAATTCACCAGCCTTGTGATCTTTCCTCCTGCCCCACGTGGCTCAAGGGGCGGATGGTTCCATTCATCCACTGCACATATGTTGATGGCCCCTACTCCCCTGGCTTGGTCTTGAAAAGAAGGCACCATTTAAACTTCCTGGAATATTTTTACATATTTTCAACATTTGTAAACTTCCCACCCCATCAGTCAGTTTAATTCCACCATTTGTCATCTCAGAAGAAAGAACAAAAGCATTGTTCCCATGAGAATTACCTGGATGGAGCCAGGCTGGGAAGACAGACGGCAGAGCCATGATTACCTGCAGGTATCAGCACTGGATCTCCAGGCAGGGAGTGAGGCTGACTGTTGTTGGGGGGGGCAAACTGGTGACCCCCCCAGCCACCAGCACTGCAGACCTGCCAAGGCTGTTGAAGTCACGAGGGCCCAGGGACCGGGTGCCAGGTGGCCCAGGGAGGGTCTGGCTACAGGATGAGTTACCTTCCAGGTAGCCAAGTGGGGAGCTTCTCTGTGAGAGGAGAGACTCCCTCAACCCAAACTGGGGCATTTCCTAGGCCCAGCCACAGGTAAAGACAATTCTAAGGTGGGTCCTTGGCCCTTCCCCTGGAACTTCATCACCTCAGCAGTATAGATAGATTTCGACATTGCCCATTCGATTCCAGACCACCATGATAAAGTAAATACCACAAAGAAGAAAGTCATGTAAATTTTTTTTTGATTTCTTATTGCATACAAATGTTCACAATACACTATAGGGTATTAAGTGTGCAATAACATATGTCTAAAAAATCCCCCAACATACGTATCTTAATTTAAAAATACTTTATTGCTAAAAATTGCCAGCCATCATCTGAGCCTTCAGAAAGTCCTCATCTTTTTGCTGGTGGGGGGTTTGAAATATTTCAGGAATTATAAAAATGTGACACAGAGACACAAACTGAGCAAATGCTGCTGGAAAAATGGCGTCAATAGACTTGCTCGACCCAGGGTTGCCACAACCTTCAATTTGTGAAAAAAAAGAAATGCAATATCTTCGGAGCACAATAAAAAGAGGTCTGCCTGCAATCACTTTTTAATACCCTATTGTAAATTGATGACTGTAAAGAAGCATTTGGATTCTACCCCCAGGGCTTTAAAAGCAAAATAAAGAAAGCACATATTTGACAAATACTCTTCCATGAAAGGGGGCAACAGAGAATGAGACAGTTGGATGGCATCACCGAATCAATAGACAGGAGTTTGAGCTAATTCCAGGAGATCGTGAAGGACAGGGAAGCTGGTGTGCTGCAGTCCAAAGGGTTGCAAACAGTCGGACATGACTTGGTGACTGACTGAACAACTTCTGTGAAAAGAAAAGCATGATGGCAGAACTTGAAGATATCACAAGGAGACAGGAAGTGTCCTGGGGGAGGAATTGGGGGCCTGGCCTCTCCCCTCAGCTCTGCTCCCAACCAGCCAGGGAAACCTTGAGAGCCTCATTCCATTTTTAGATTTCTCTTTTGCATTTGCTTGCATGTAAGTTTGTGCCATTTACTGAGTCCTTTACTCGATGTGTAGCTGGTGCAGACAAATGAGGCTCCAGGTGCAACTTGAGACCCAGCCTCTGCCTTCTGCCTCCCCAGGCTGGTTACAGCACAGACTTCTGTCTGCTGCTGTGGAGGGCGCATGCGCTGTCAGCAGCCTTGAGAACACCCGCCTTGGTTGTCATGGGCCACAGAGAGACTGGGACAGATAAAGCTGGACCATGCTAAGGCCAGCTATAGGATCCCTGTGGATTCCCAGTGCGACATGTTAAGAGGGTGGTGTCTGACCTCAGAGCAGTGAGTATGGAAAAGAGAGAGCGGGGCTAGATGTACCCCCAAATTCTCAGGGCCTTGGTTTCCCCCATCAGAGCTTCGGAGTAACGGTATCCTCCTGATCAGGAGACCCAGCTGAAGGACGGGAAGGTCAAAGATAAGAACTGATATGGAAGTGATCAGCTATGGATACACAGGCATGTCTAGCCCTCTGAGGGTGTGAAGGTAAAATCCTGATTCTGCATAGAAGGATGGAGTTTTGTTTGTTTGACTGTTGCACATAAAACCTATTTTATAAAGCTCTTTAAGGAATCAAAAGCTCTGACTAAATGCAAGCAGAAAAAAAAGGCAGGTTGCAAGCTTCTTAAAGAGAACAGTTAATGGTTGCAAGGAAAAAATTTAGAAAAAGTAAGAAATGGGGAAGGAATAGGCTCTCTTTCGTAATTTTTCAGGAAAACTGCCTCTTATTATGAATTTGTTGTTCACCTGCTGCTTCACCAGCCAAGCTCAGGGAGGTCAGAGCCCCAGGGGTCACCCCAGAGCCAGGGTGGAGAGGAACATTGACCCGCCCGCTACAAGATGAGCAGTGAAGGCACCTCCTGCCAAGGGATCCAAGTGGATCGGTACGCTGACAAAGGCTTTTATCCCAGCATCCCTGTGGCCCCAGATGGTTCCTGCAGCCCTTGCTTGAAAGAAGCTTGTGCACAGACAGGCTTTGACTAAGCAGTGACTCTCGATAACTGGAGTATTTGACAAGGTACCTGCTTGATCCTATACATTTGTAATTCCTTAGCTTCTATTCTAAATTGCCAATTACTTTCTTTGTTTATGGTGGTTGGAGATTCGGTTTTGTGTTTTTGTTTTTTTTTTTAATGCAGTTGGGGTATCGTTGCTTTACAATGTTGTGTTAGTTTCTGCTGTACAGCAAAGTGAATTATTAATAGCTGTATGTATACGTATACTCTCTCCCTCCTGGATCGCCCTCCCACCCATCTAGGTTATCACAGAGCACCGAGCTGAGCTCCCTGTGTTAAAGAGCAACTTCCCATTGTTCAGTTCAGGTCAGTTCAGTTCAGTTCAGTTCAGGTCAGTCACTCAGTCGTGTCCGACTCTTTGTGACCCCATGAATTGCAGCACGCCAAGCCTCCCTGTCCATCACCATCTCCCAGAGCTCACTCAGACTCACGTCCATCGAGTCTGTGATGCCATCCAGCCATCTCGTGCTCGGTTGTCCCCTTCTCCTCCTGCCCCCAATCCCTCCCAGCATCAGAGTCTTTTCCAGTGAGTCAACTCTTCGCATGAGGTGGCCAAACTACTGGAGCTTCAGCTTTAGCATCATTCCTTCCAAAGAAATCCCAGGGCTGATCTCCTTCAGAATGGACTGGTTGGATCTCCTTGCAGTCCAAGGGACTCTCCAGAGTCTTATCCAACACCACACTTCAAAAGCAACAATTCTTCGGCGTTCAGCCTTCTTCACAGTCCAACTCTCACATCCATACATGACCACAGGAAAAACCATAGCCTTGACTAGACGGACCTTAGTCGGCAAAGTAATGTCTCTGCTTTTGAATATACTATCTAGGTTGCTCATAACTTTTCTTCCAAGGAGTAAGTGTCTTTTAATTTCATGGCTGCAGTCACCATCTGCAGTGATTTTGAAGCCCAAAAATATAAAGTCTGACACTGTTTCTACTGCTTCCCCATCTATTTCCCATGAAGTGATGGGACCAGATGCCATGATCTTAGTTTTCTGAATGTTGAGCTTTAAGCCAACTTTTTCCCATTGTTCAGTTCAGTTCAATTTCTCAGTCATATCTGACTCTTTGCCATCCCATGGACTGCAACATGCCAAGGCTCCCTGTCCATCACCAGTTCCCACAGTTTACTAAAACTCATGCCCATTGAGTCAGTGATGCCACCCAACCATCTCATCCTCTGTAGCCCCCTTCTCCTCCCACCTTCAATCTTTCCCAGCATCAGGGTATTTTCCAACTAGTCAGTTCTTCACATCAGGTGGCCAAAGTATTGGAGTTTCAATTCAGCATCAGTCCTTCCAATGAATATCCAGAACTGATTTCCTTTAGGATGGACTGATTGGATCTCCTTGCTGTCCAAGGGACTCTCAACTTCCCACTAGCTATCTGTTTTACACATAGCACTGTAAATATGTCAATCCCAACCTCTCAATTCATCCCACCCCTCTTCACCCTCCCCTCCACATGTCCACACAAGATTTCCTTTCTTATCTTTGTTTTAGCAGAGGAGAGTTCTATTATTTTCAATATATCATATTCACTGAATCATATCTGGAAGAAATGAGCAAGTTTTACGTCTTAGAAACCCATCCTTACAAGGTGTAGGTAAATATTGAAACAAGACCCTGTCATTGTTTATGTATTTAGAGGCTTGTTTTCCTGACTCCTCCAAACGACGGCTTCCCTCATGAAGCAGCAGCCAAGCCCCAGCACATCAGCACATTCTGAGCCATCTGAAAAGGGCTGCGCAAAGCCGACTGGCAGAAAATGTCACTCACACATGGCTGAGAAATGAAGAAACATGGGCCTGCCCAGTTAATTCCAAATACTGTCACTGTTTTGATGACACACCTCGGGGGAGGACATTTCTCTCCTTCGCAGAGTGCAAATCATCCCATTAGTTGTATCCAACTCCCTGAGACAAGGTAGCAAGTGCTTCCACAATTTAAATGACTGGATGGCCCAGGGAACATCCTCAGGGACTTGGAGTGAACTGGAAGCTGGGTTTGGATTCTGAGTGATGTCTGCAGGGGCTGTCTCAACAGGGTTGGCTCGTATCCTGCCATCAGTAGGGAACTCAGACGATGAGCCCATGGGTTCACCTGCCAGTGGAGGCTGGTCACTGCTCAAGTCCATATCCAAGGTCCTGGATCAAGAAGCACCCAGGCCACTCACACCTGTCCATCCCATGGGACACAGCTCACCCTGACTCTACAGCACTGACTGTTTGGAGGCACAGCCCCCTGGGCTCCTTTCACTCTTCATGCCAGCCTCTCTGTGCTGCAGCTGCCAGGGGCCTGGTCTCTGTTTTGAAAGAGGAAAAAAACCCTGTCTGTCTCCCCCCTAGATCATGACCCCTCAAGGGGAGGCATCCCTCACAACCTGGAGCTTACCAACCTGAATAGAGGTCAGCTATTGGCTTTATAAACTGGTCTATACAGCCAGCTAATAATCTGTTTCCAAAGGTCTTTCAACTCTTATACTTGATTTCCTGTACCTACCAATTAAATCAGTCGATCCTAAAAGAAATCAACCCAACCCTTCATTGGAAGAACTGATGCTGAAGCTGAAGTTCCAATATTCTGGCCACACGATGCAAAGAGCCAACTCATTGGGAAAGACCTTGATGCTGGGAAAGAATGAGGGCAGGAAGAGAAGGGAATGACAGAGGATGAGATAGTTGGATGGCATCACCGACTCAATGGACTTGAGTTTGAGCAAACTCTGAGAGTTGGTGATGGACGAGGAAGCCCGGCTTTCTGTAGCCCATGGGGTCACAAAAAGTTAGACACTACTTAGTGACTGAACAATAAGAATGGAGATTTTGCCTGTTTTGTTCACTATTATTTCTTTGCATCTAGAATAGTATCTGAGTAGTGTCTGACTCTTTGTGGCCCAATGGGCTGTAGCTCACCCCATGGACACCAGACTCCCCTGTGTTCCACTGTTCCCCAGACTTTTCTCTTAGCTACTGAACAGCAAACTTCCACACAGCAGTGACTTCCATTCATTCAAAAAATATTCAGTGAGTTTGTACTACAGATACTGTTCTAGCTTCCCTGTCCTTCACCATCTCCCAGAGTTTGCTCAAACTCATGTCCATTGAATCGGTGATGTAGTGAAATCTGCTGTATTGCCATAGTTTGCTAATAAATCATCTTCACTCTCTTAGGATAAACCCAACTTGATGATTATCATTATTATTTTATAGGTATTGATAGACTCAAATTGCTAGCGTGCTGTTAGGACTTTTAAGCATGCAACCTGGTGAGAAACGTTACTCAGTGATTTGCCTTCTCATACTGTCCTCTGGCTTTATTATCAAGGTTAATAATAGCACTATATTAAGAGATTAAAGGAAAACCATATTAGAATCTCATTAAGAGCAGAAAAAGACATTAGATAAAATTTAACACCCATTCATGATAAAAAATAATCTTAGAAATCTAGAAAAAGATAGTATTACTTATTCTGAAAGCATAAATTAAAAGTCTATATAAACATCACATTTGACAGTAGAGCATTTAAAAGTGGTCCTTTTAGAATGACGAATAAGGCACGTCTATGATCACTGCATTTTTAAAATTTTATGATTATTGCTTCTCTTCAATGGGAAAAGTTGAAGATAAGAGTGAAGGATTGACTCTTAGATAAATGCTGCTGGGAAAACCGATTATGGGAAAAAACGGGTCCTCTCTCAGATTATATGGAGGAAAAAAGACAGCAAAAATAAATAACAAAAGGGAAAAATAGAAGTTGACTACATTAAAAAAAGAATTCTGCTAATCAAAGATACCATAAACAGAAAATGGCAAACCACAAACAGGGGAAAGATATTTTATTTATAGTCCATTCATAAATACATATATGCATATAACCAAAAAAAGTATTATCCAAAATTAACTTTTTAAATTTATCAAAATATTTTTAAAAACCTTTAGAGGGAACAATGAAACATGAACAGAAGTTATCATCAGGCATTTTGCAGAAGAAGGAAGATGGCGGTCCACCTGTAATCAGTTCAGTTCAGTTCAGTTCAGTCGCTCAGTCGTGTCCGACTCTTTGCGACCCCATGAATCGCAGCACGCCAGGCCTCCCTGTCCATCACCAACTCCCGGAGTTCACTCAGACTCGCGTCCACTGAGTCAGTGATGCCATCCAGCCACCTCATCCTCTGCCATCCCCTTCTCCTCCTACCCAGGGAATGTCAAATCAAAACCACCGTGGGATTTCGTTTCACACTCATCGGTTGTCAAAAATCTTTAAAATGTGTTATTAGAAAGCTTAGACAGCCTTGTAGACTGGAGGGATTTTCTTTGAATATCACTAATGAGTGCATAAACTTCTGCAACCATTTGGCAAATTATCCGGCAATACCTGGAGAGACTAAGAGCGTGATCGCCCTGTGATCTGTGATTCCTCTGCTGCAGGATGCCCTTGAGGAGCTCTTGCCCATGTGCCCGAGGAGATGTATTCACAGTGTTCATAGCAGTAAGATCTGTAATAGCAGAAAAAAAGAAATCAACTTAAATGTCCATCAACGAGAAGATGGATGTGAGCACACTCGTGTGCACGCACATGCTAGAATACTGTACAGAACTGACCTTGACTGATCTGTGGCTACTGCGTTAATGTGAAACATCTCAGGATCATGATATTGGGCACGCACTGCAAACTGTAGAAGAACACAGAGATTATGACATTTATACAAAGTTTTAAAACAGAATAAGCCGCAATGCGTATTGCTTAGGCATGCGTACATACACTTGTGGCAAACGTATAAAGAAATGCTAAAACAGTGAATTCAGAACGGTGGTCACCTGGGAGAAGAGAGGAAGAGTGCTAGGATTAGAAAGGGGTGACTCCCCTGGTGGCTCAGACGAGAAAGCATCTGTCTACAATGCTGGAGACCAGGGTTCGATCCCTGGGTAGATCTCCTGGAGAAGGAAATGGCACCCCACTCCAGTACTATCGCCTGGAAAATCCCATGGATGGAGGAGCCTGGTAGGCTACAGTCCATGGGGTCGCAAAGAGTTGGACATGACTGAGCGACTTCACTTCACTTCATAGAGAGCCTTGTCGTGTTGACTGACTTCATTTCTTAAGCTTAGTAGGATATTCTTTATAACACTTGAATGTGGATATTTTGTTTTAAAATTGAGGGGGAAAGCTATCAGCATCATATGAAGAAGGGAGGAAGAGTATTCTGGGTCCTAGAACCTAGGAGGAGGAAGGAGCATGAGCAAAGACGCTGAGCAGATGGAGCAGGAGAACCATAAGAAACGTGACGTTTAAAGCACGCACGGAGAGGGGATGGTTAAAGTGAAGGCTGCAGACGCTTCGGGAGGAACAGACCATGTAGTAATCTTGAGTGCCAGGCCAGGAAATTAGCCTGAAAGCCACAGGGAATTATTTAACGGTATTAAGTGGGTAAGTGATTCAGTCCTCTGAGCCTTTTGGAAAGGCCATTCTCGTGGCAGTGTGGGGGATGGGTTGGATGGGAATGGGGCAGAGCGGGGTGCATTCTGGCTGCAGAGGACCCAGCAGGAGGCTGGGGAGTGGTCTATACCAGAAGTGAGGGGACTCTGGGATAGAGCCAGTGGCAATGGGGAGAGAGAAGCTGTCTAAATACTAAGTATCCGATGCCCATTTCAAAAGCTTTCTAATGCGTGTGGTGCACCCACGTGGAAGTGACTGCTCGGTGTCCAGCTGCCTTAAAGTTCACAAAGGCTCCAGCCTTCTTCCCATGTGTTACTAGAGACAGCTTAGAGTGGCAGGTTCCAATGAGCTTGGCCGAGCTCTGCTGGCCTCCGACGTTGTAATGACGTGCTGATTGGTATTTGGAATGGACGGTGTGAGCTGCCCACGTTGTCAGGTCATAGCTGAATCTGAGTGATGGCCTTTCTGCTCCCTTCTTCCTAATGAGGACACACACTTGAGTGCTTAACAGAGAGCAGTTGTGTTCCAGGATCAATGGGCTTCCAGCAGAACAAAGCACTCCAAGGAATTAGTGATTTCTGGCTTTTATTAGCCGGGTTGACAACTCTGGACAAGGAAATTTGAAATTTTGAGTTATTTCCAGATTGGCTGAATTGTAAGAGTTATTGCAAAGCAAAGTCACAGAATCCCAGATGTTTAACCTCAAGCCCATGGAGAAAGCAGATCCTATACCACAGAGTTCAATAGAAGGAATTTAGTATAGAGAACCAGTTACAAGGTGCAGGAAGAGCAGGAACAAAGAGGATGGTGAGTCCCCCTGGAGATTAGCAGCAACAGGCAGGTGCTGTACCAACCCTAGGTCTTCCCAGGTGGCCCAGAGGTAAAGGATCAGCCTGCCAGTGCAGGAGACACAGGAGGTAGGATTTGATCTCTGGGTCGGGAAGATCCCCTGGAGAAGGAAATGGCAGCGTACGCCAGTATTACTGCCTGAAAAATCCCATGGACAGAGGAGCCTGGCAGGCTACAGTCCATGGGGCTGCGAAGAGTCAGTTACAGCTGTGCACTAATCCTAGACGAAAGGCTGAGGAGGGAAGGTGGGTGTCCCAGAGCCCAGGACGGGGTGCCACAGAGGGAAGCAGGATCCAGACTGCAAGGAGATGGAGCAGCTGCTGGAGATGAGATGGTCCCTGAAGCAGAGGCAGCCTGGGGGCTACAGACACCTGGCTTCTCCGTTCTCCCACCTTCCAATCTGCTGCCAGCTCCTGCCAACGGCTGAACATAACCAAGAGCCAATGGCAAGCAAGCCCAGAAACGCACTTCCCAGTCCCCTTCCCAGGGCCCTGTGATGTATTATAGCAGGGCAGGGGGACAAAGGGGCTAGATCATAGGGCAAACAAGCCAGCGGCTGGGGTGGGAAGCAACGTCATGTCAAGATCCGTATGCTGAAAGGAGGAGCCATGCAAAGACCTGGGGGGAGAGAACTCCCTCCACAGGAATGCAGAGTGGGCAGACGGGGATGGCCACACTAGATTCCTCGTCATTGTCCAGGCTTGTCACTGGCGCTGGTCGTCTGGTCGACCCCCTCATGATTCCCTTTTGCCATTTTTTCTACCTCTCCTCGATTTTCAGGATTTCATCCTATAATTTGAATTCTGTTTAGTATTTTGAACTTTTCTCCAAAGAGTTAAGTTTGTTTTAACCTTGTTAATGGCGGCTTTTGCTTTCAAAAGTTTTTATTTTACTGTAATCACATTTATAAATAAATAAATCTTTTTCAGTTGTGGTTTATGTCTAAGTAATTATTTCCTGTCCCAAGGGTACAACATTATTCGTCAGAGCTATGCTTTTGGGAGTTCATCAGTGTATTCTAGAAATTTATAAATTCTAATAGCAGACCAGGATTGGCCAACTTTTTCTGGAAAAGGCCAGATTGGTCCTCCAGTCTCTTGTAGCCACTCAGTTCTGCCATTACAGCCTGAAAACAGACCTAGGCAATAGGTAAAAGTTTCAATAAAACTTTATTCACAAAACAGGTGGCAAACCAGATCAGACCCAGGACCACAGTTTCCTCACCTCTGATCTATACCATCTGATTCAAGTCCTGGAACATTGGCAATTCCTTATGGTCTTTGTAGGTACCTCATCAAATTTACATGCTTGGGCATTTGTATTAGGAATTACACATGAGACAGACTTGGTTTTCTTTCTCTGAGCCAAAAATAACTCCTCTTTATTTTGTGCTTGGCACTGACCCTGGACAGGTAAGTAGGCTAAGTCATGTGCAAATAAGACCCAAGTTGAATGCTTAGTTCTTCTGAAAGTTAAATGGCTTTAGACCAGATATTAACACACTGCCATCAGTTCAGTGATTGTCTAGGAAAAGTATGCTTGGGATCAGACACTGTGCAAAATTTGCAAGGCCCAGTCCAAAATGAAAACACAGAGCCACTTGTTCAAAACTTAAGACTTCTAAGATAGTGAGAGCTGGACTCGAAACCAAGCATGAGACCCTCCTAGACAAAAAAACACCATGCCCACCCATGAAGCCTGCTCGTATCACCTGGGGTGGGGGCTGGTTGAGGCAGTGGAGGTCAGCCTACACCACTACTTTGTAGAAATGGTTCCAAGTTCATGCCAGCTGGCTGGCGAATTACCAGCGTCAATTTAGTCCAAGGATCGGGAGGGCTGGAGACTGGTTAGTGCCACTGAGTAGTCTCATAAAGCTTGCTGCATGCTTATTCTAAGTTTTAAAGTTTCTGAAACATTTAATTTTCCCATTTGCCCTTGGCTGTTTGTGGATTTTGCCTCCGCTGAAATCTGAGGCCCTGAGGAGATCTATTTAAAGCCGCCATCCAAGTTTTGCGGCAGACAAGGGGAGTGTCCACGTGGAGGTTTACAGAAAAGGGTTTAAAGAGAAGTCTCAGCTCTGATGCCGCCGTCTTGGTTAGCGCATATCATCCTTGGAAAGAAACCTCTGGGGGGCTGGGAAGTAAACCTGCTTCTGAGGTTTATTCCTGAAACCCAGAAAGAAATAAATAGCATCCCCCCAGAAACCCTCCTGCTCAGATGTTTGATTTTAGCCCAGCCGCCACACAGCAAGGCTGGCCAGCCCACCCACCCACCAACCCCTTGATGGGGGCCTGTCGTGGGCTCAGTAACTACAGGGTCATTGTAGCCCTTCAGGGCTGGAGTGGCTATAAACCCAGCCAGTGCCACTCCCTCAAACTACAGCAGAGGCCCAGTAAGGGTGAGTGACTTGCCCAAAGGCACACAGCAAGTAAGTTCCAGAGCAGAGGGCTGAATGAAGCCAGGCTCCCTGCCGGCCCATCCACACTCTGCTTTCTCCCACACGGCCCTGCCTTCCTGGGCCTCTGAACTTGAGAGAATCATCTTTGCTGAAGCAGGATGGGGGCAGCCAAGGGAGAGGTCACTGGGCTACCGAACCATTCTTTCCCCCCTGCCACTGATACGCCCTCATAACACCCCCTGAAGAACCCAGAGGGCGAGGTGTGCAGGAAACTACGAAACTCTCGTTGCTTCCTCTTCCTGCTCTGTTTTCTGTGAGAACCAAGTGTGAAATCTAAAACAGCAGCTTTGGAGTCACAGATGGGCAAGATCTCACTGAGAGTCTCAGGGACTCTCCCCACCCAGGAAGTGACACCCCAGCCAGCATCCTTGTTGCCTGTCTGCTGACACAGCCCGTGATGGGAGCTGACTCCAGCCAGCTGGGCTCTGCCTGCAGCCCCGCAGATACTCAGCTTGTCGTCCTTGTCGAAGCCCCGCCCAGGGAGGACGCAACCCTGCAGGTCTGCCCTGCACGTGTCACCCCAGCGCCCGGCCCAGGAGAGGTGTTCCGTTTGTCTTTGTCTAGAAACATCCTCTACCTGCCCGTCTGCTTCTGAGGGGGCCTCAGCCTGTGTCTGTCCTTCAGGTGTGATGGCCAGGAGCCCACCCAGCCCTTGAGGATTGTGTCTGACGTTGCTGTGTGGGTGCATGTGTGTGAGTGTGTGTCTGTGTGTTGTATGCATATGTGTGTGTCTGCTTGTGTGAGAGTGTGTCTGTGTGAATGAGTGTGTATATGTGTGTGTGTATGAGTGTGTCTGTGTGTGTCTGTCTGTGTCTGAGTGTCTGTGTGGGAGAATGCGGTATATGTGTGTGTTATGTTACATATGTGTGTACCTGCAAATGTGAATGTGTGTATATGCGTGTGTTCTTCTGTGTATTGTGTATGTGTGTGTTGTATATGTGTGTGTCTGCGTCTGTATGAATGAGTGTGAATATATGTGCATGAGCATGTCTGTATGTGTGTGCACGTGTATCTGCTCACTACTGTCTCTGTGTGGGTCTCTGAGTCCCCACCCGGACGTCCTTCGGAGGGAGAGCTGGGTGTGGCCTGCTGGTGACAATCACACATGTGTGGAGACTTTGTCTCTGGATCACTGAGCACAGGCCTTGGTGCCCAGGAGGTGTCCAGCATGACTCAGCCATTACTGTCAGCTCAAGGCCAAGGTGACTTGTACCCAAGGTCCTCCCTGCTGGATTAGCCATGCCCTGCCGGAAGGGAGATTGCAAAGTGGGGAGGTGGAAAGTCCTCGCTACGGGCTGAATGTTTGTGTCCCCCCAGCTTCACACGTAGGAATTCTAACCCCCAAACGCGATGTTCTTAGTAGGTGGACTTGGGGGAGGTGACTAGGTCATGAGGGTGGTGCCCTCATGATGGGATTTGTGCCCTAAGAAAAGAGATCTCACTGCTCCCCTGCCCCTTCCAGCATGTGAAAGGGGACACCCTGAAAGGCACAGTCGAGAACCAAGAGGACCCTCACCTGAGCATCCCGGACTTCCATGGAGAGAGGAGCCTGGCGGGCTCCAGTCCACGGGGTCACAGAGAGTCGGACATGGCTGAGCGCATAACACAGCCAGCCAGCAGTCGTGCCACACTCCAGCAGCCTGAGAGGACAAGGCTGCCCCTCGCCCCTACCTTGCAGCAGCAGGGCTCCTGAGAAGCCTCTGACCCAGAGTTCTGTTCAGAGGGAACCCCAACAGCCCGCGGGACCTGGGACCACCGTCCACACCACCCCGTGAAAAACTCTGTTTTATAGAAGGGCAAGGACATTGAGTCACCACCCACAGAGTCAGGGCCTAAATAAATATTTTCCATACTTCATCTCATAGCTCTGAGGGGTGGAAGGAGAGTCCATTCAAAGCTTCAGATCACCACCCACGGGCAGGACCACTTTCACACTGGCCAGTCACTATTAGTGGTCCCAACAAGACCACAGACTAAGCCTTAGAGCCCCTCTTTCAGGAACAGAAAGCTTGGAGGAGTTCAATGACTCCTCCCAGAGACACAGAGCCCAGCTAGGTCTGTCCTAGTTCTGTTCCACTCTAAGACCAGGGCTTTCGTCACTGGGCCCCAGAGGCCACTGTGGGACTTCCTGACACACCACCCAACGAAACAGAACATCTTCAGCTGTCCTTGCGTGTGAAGCAATGCACATCCTGCTGCCGAGAATCACCACCAAATCTCTCCAAATTGGGCAATTCGCAGTATGGTTTGTGAAACGAGGAGCAGGATACGCTCTGACCCCTTGGACCTCTTCCCCACTGACCCTCCCTGGTTCCAGCTAAGCTCTCATTTTTTAAGATAAGTGAGAGACAATCTCTTCACCCAGAAGGTCGATGGTCGCTACTTCCAGGGGAACCATCTCTACCTGGAGGGTCAAGGTCTCAAAACTAAATTCCCACAAAACGAAAACGGGGCAAACAATCAACTGAGAAGAGTAGGTGTGACCCTCATCACAAAGGGCTGAGATCCTTCATACACAGACGTGACCATGAGTTGGATGACCCAGAGACAGTGGCAGCATCACGTGAGGGTGATTTACAAAAGTGGTTACGAGTGGTTGAAGAGTGCAAGGGGGAAAGTTTAGTCTCAACAGTGAATGATAAAAACAAACTAAAATACTAAGATGCTATTTTTTAAAATAGATTGGCCAAGACAATGCCTAGTCCAGATGAGGAAGCAGAGAAACTGGCCCTCCGTACACTGACATTGGGTGTTTAAATTGGCACATCTTTCCGAAGGGCAATCTGGCAATGTACGTAAACTTGACCCTGTAATTATTTTAAGACTGTATCCCAAGGGACTTGGTTGAGCTGTAGGCAGAGCTGAATATACAAAGACAGTCATTGTGTTGATACTTAGAATACTGAAAATTCTGGGGGAAAAAATACCCCAAATGGCCAGCAATAAATTGCTGCTCATGAAAATTACAGTAAACCCATATGAAGAGATATAATGCCGCCCTTAGAAATGCCATGGCATCAGAGACTTGGACCCCAAGTCCAGTGTCATCCCACCAGAGGAAGCTGGCTCCCAATCTCACCCTGGAGAGCCTCCTCCTTTTGCGGTTGCAAATCTGCTGGGACAGCAGCAGTCTCTAACACCCCTGAAATGATCCAAGACGCCATGGGCTCGGGTCTGGGAAGGAGAGGGAATGTGGGCCAGGATGTTCCACTGGCATCCAATTTGAAGCCACATGTTTTCAAATATGAGGCTAATTAAGTAATTACATCTTGCATATTTCACTCTTGTTTACTCCATCAGCAGCCCCACCCCGGCCACTTGGAAGTACGAATGTGGTCCATATGAGGAAGAGCCCAGAGCGAGGGCCACAAGTCCTGCTTTCCAGCACCTGTCAAGTGTGTGCCCTTAGACCTCTCAGAACACCCAATTCCTGCTCTGAGACCACCCCTCCCCTGGCACCTGGCCAACGCAGGGGCTCATCAAGTGGCTGACTGGCCCTGGCCGGTGGGTGGTTTTTCCTCTGCAATTTACCTTACCAGCCGTTTTACTCCCTTGGGCTCCCACCACTTAGAGCAGTGATAGAATCCCAGCAGAGCCAACTCACTGGAAAAGACCCTGATGCTTGGAAAGATGGAGGGCAGAAGGAGTAGGGGGCGACAGAGGATGAGATGGTTGGATGGCACCACTGATTGATTCAATGGACATGAGTTTGAACAAACTCCGGGAAGTAGAGAAGGACGGGGAAGCCTGGCATGCAGCAGTCCATGGGGTCGCAAAGAGTCAGACACAACTGAGCAACTGAACAACAACTGGATCTCAGAAAGCTAAAGAAGAGAAAAAGAGAAAGCCCAAGTAGTCATTGAAATAAGGGGTCGGGGAGGAGCACTGACCACCGCACACAACCCTTGTCACTCTGAGTGAAAGTTGAAGCGGAATTTGACCCAGTGATGTGGCAATGGGGTTAATTCCTCAAGTCACTCCCCAGTTCTAATAGTCAGTCAAGCACAGACCAAGCTTTTCCTCCAGGCTGTGGGGCTCCCTGCATGGACCATCCTGAGCACTTCCACACTCTGCTGCAGGGAAGTAGGTGTCATTGGTCGTCCTTCCTGCCTGTGTAGTCAACCCCCAGCAGCGTCTGTGATGACATCTCACAACCACCTCCTTCTCCAAGGAACGCATCTTTGCCTGGGAGGCTATGCCTTCCCCTAGACCAAGGTCAATGTTGGACCAAGTCCTTGGACTGAACCATAGACTGGCCTCCTGCCTCAAAGTCACTCCCAACACTGAGATACAATACCTGCCTTGGAGCTGCAGGTTCAGGCAGAAGCAAGACTCTAGCAGAGACTGTATCTTGAACTTAGCTCTGCACCCAGCCCATCCACTTCCCTCTCTCCTCTACTGAGAGCCCTTTTCCAATAAAGCCTCTGCTTCATATTCTGCTTCACAGAAGCTAAGGCCAGCTTTTTGGATTCAGCTTGCCTGGCAGTTCTTGAACACTTCATCTGACTGATGCACTGTGCCAGATATGGGTAGTTAGAAGCCCCTGCATCCTTCTGGGAAGGTCTGTTCATTAGATACAGCATCTGAGCTGGTCAGAGTAGAAGGAAACCTCAGTTAACACTTAGCTCTGTTTCCCAGAGTGAGTCCTAAGGTACATGATCCTATTGTTAGGTAGGAAAACAAGAGACTCTACCTGCCTGTATGTGTATAGATATATATATGGCATATTGGCTTAAAAGTTCAAAGGCTCTTTTTACTGCACATAGTCTTTATTATTCAGATAGATTCTGGAAACTTCTGGCAGCATTTCTCAACCTCAGCACTATTGAAATGGGGGCATTAAAGAAAGAAACAACAGGGAACTTCCCTGGCAGTCCAGTGGTAAAGACTTTGCCTTCCAAAGCAGGGGATATGAGTTCGATCCCTGGTCGGGGAGCTAGGATGACACATATCTTGTGGCCAAAAATACAAAGCATAAACAGAAGCAATATAGTAACAAATTCAATGAAGACTTTAAAAATGGTCCACATTAAAAAATAATAATAATAACAAGCCTAAAATGGAGCACTTGTGCTAAGCCCACATCACCAAACCAAGACTTAGCACCAAACTTAGAGTTTCATCTCTCCCAAGAGTGGGATCTTAGACCAGTTAATCTGGAATTATCTGGTTGGCACTCATGAAGTAACCTGCTTGATAGACCCCTGCCATCCCCTTTTAAAGGAAAGTGTTGTTATTGTTGTTCAATCACTAAGTCGTGTCTGACCCTGCAACCCCACGGACGGCAGCAGGCCAGGCTACTCAGTCCTTCACGGTTTCCTGGAGCTTGCTCAAACTCATGTTCATTGAGTCAATGGTGCCATCCAACCATCTCATCCTCTGCCATCCTCTTCTCCTTTTGCCTTCAATCTTTCCCAGCATCAAGTTCTTTTCTAATGAATCAGCTCTTCATAACAGGTGGCCAGAGTACTGGGGCTTCAGCATCAGTCCTTCCAATGAATATTCAGGGTTGATTTCCTTTAGGATTGATGGCTGGATCTCCTTGCAGTCTAAGTGACTCTCAAGAGTCTTCTCCAATACCACAGTTCAAAACATCCATTCTTCAGCTCTCAGTCTTCTTTATGGTCCTTCCAACTCTCACATCCGTATGTGACTGCAGAAAAACTATAGCTTTGACTCTACGGACCTTTATCAGCAAAGTGATGTCTCAACTTTTTAACACCCTGTCTAGGTTTGTCATAGCTCTTCCTCCAAGGAACAAGCGTCCTTTACTTGCATGGCTGCAGTCACTGGTGGCAATGACTTTGGAGCCCAAGAAAATTGCCACAGTCCTCTCGCTGTTAGTAACCTCCTAGTCCTACCCCTTTCTGCCTATACAAGACTTCCATTTTGTACAGTTCTTCAGAGCTCCTTTCTGCTTACTAGCTGGGACATTGCCTGATTCAGGAACTGTTGAACAAAGCTGAAAAAAAACTTTAAAATGTACTTAGTTGAATTTTGTTTTTTGAGAGGGACTGGATAAATCTCGGCTGAGGAGACTGTATTGCATGGTGTTAGCAGCAGCGCTGGCCTCTACCTGCTAGATGCCAGCAGCAAACCCCGCCTTCTCTCATTTATGACAAGCAAGCAAAGGTCTCCAAACCTTTCCACGTGTCCCCTGGAAATAAAACCTCCCAGACTGGAAACTACTGCCCAGGGGAAAGTGTGGTCCACTAGATCCTTCTGTCCTTTGTTTTATTGCTTAATATCTCTTGGAACTACAATTCTGCAGAACACAATTTGGGAAAACATTGATGGAAACCAAGTTCCATTTTACAGTTGAGGGAACCAAGGTCCTGAGGGGACAGGGTTGACAAATGACAGAAGCCAAATGAATCAGTTCAGTTCAGTCACTCAGTCGTGTCCAACTCTTTGTGATGCCATGGACTGCAGCTTTCCAGGCCTCCCTGTCCATCACCAACTCCCGGAGTTTACTCAAATTCGTGTCCATCGAGTTGGTGATGCCACACAACTATATTATCCTCTGTCATCCCCTTCTCCTCCTGCCTTCAACCTTTCCCAGCATTAGAGTCTTTTCAAATGAGTCAGTTCTTCACATCAGGTGGCCAAAGTATTGGAGTTTCAGCTTCAGCATCAGTCCTTCCAATGAACACTCAGGACTTATCTCCTTTAGAATGGACTGGTTGGATCTCCTTACAGTCCAAGGGACTCTCAAGAGTCTTCTCCAACACCACAGTTCAAAAGCACCAATTCTTCAGTGCTCAGCCTTCTTCACAGTCCAACTCTCACATCCATACATGACCACAGGAAAAACCATAGCCTTAACTAGACGGACCTTAGCAAAGTAATGTCTCTGCTTTTGAATATGCTATCTAGGTTGGTCATAACTTTTCTTCCAGGGAGTAGCAAGTCTCAAATTCAAGTCCCTGACCCAAGGCCAGAGCATGCTTGTGTTTCCTCAGACAAATGAAACTTCCTGAGGACCCTCCCAGATGGCACAAGGTGGAGCTCCCAGAAGGGACCAGTGCAACACCTGTCCACGATGGGTACTGTGCATAAAATAGATGACTAGCGCGCCTTCCCTATAGCACAGGGACCACGTTCGGGGCTCTGTGATGGCCTGAGTGGGGTGGAAAGCCAAGAAAGAGCAGACGCGTGCATACACACAGCTGATTCGCAAACTAGCACAGCACTGTAAAGCAACTACACTCCAATAACAAACTTTTTAAAAATTTCTCAGCTCCGTAAAAGGAAAAAGAAAGGACCCAGTGCACCAGGGGCCCATCTTAGCCACGTTTTTTTCCCCCCATTTTCCCTATGATCTGATCCTTTTGATCACTTGTTTCACTTCCAGAAACAAGATTGCCTGGTTTGTTTCACTGAGGATCTTTCTTTTATATACTTTCCTATAATTATGGAGGAATCATGGTGAGCAAATGAGAGAGGCTCCTGGAAAATTCTGGAACCCAGAGCAAGCAGGGCCATCCAAAAGTATCTATTCCTTTGTCCAGACCTGTTCCACATGACAGCCAAGCCAAACACACAGCTGTACTTTTATATTGATATTTCAGTTGCGGAGCATCCCACAAGTTTTCAATTATGAGAAAGCTTTAACTCAAATCCCAGGAGCGGGGGGAAAAAACTCATTAATTCATTCAATCCTGTGTCTCTCACTTCTTCCTAGATTTTGAAAATTGTCATGCATTGTATGGGTTTCCCCCATCCCACCCTCCACCCCCCAAACCAAGACTGTTCTTTTCAAAAACAGCAGGTTTTTCCCTAACCTACCTTGGAAATGAAGTCCCCGGAAAAGCCAGCCTCTAATTCATTTCACATGCTAAATTATTACAATCGAAAGGCAAAATCTCCACTGTGCAGCTTTAAAAACATCTGTGTTTTTCTTCTGACTTTTGGGGATAATTATCCCAGCTCATATTGTGATTGCTAATTACTAAGCGACACTAACCTGCTCAAGGGCTGGGGTGGGGGTGGGAGGTTCTTTTCAAAGCATTTCCCCCAAGCCCCGAGCATTCAATCATCTGAAAATGGAAACGGAAAATGTAGAAGCACAGGCAGCTCGCGGCGTGCGCTCCTGGGTTGGGCTGATGTCAGCCCTGCAAGGACCTCACGCCAGGATCCCCAGATCTGAGGCCAGAGGAGGGGGGTACTGGGGATGTGGTGGGGGGGCGTGGGGTTTATTATAACCAGACCGCTGGGTGTGGATTTTTATTTTCACAAACAAATAAATAATTGATTTGACTGAGAAGTTTTACTTTTTACAAAAACTAGACCCAACCAGGATTCTAGAAACTCAACAAACCATATTTTACGTTGAACCAAAAACGCAAAGCAATGTGCTTCGTATTTTAACATTTTAATCTGAGGCAGTGATATGTCATTTAACTGACATTTTGGAAAAGTCCCTGATGCTGGGAAAGATTGAGGGCAGAAGGAGAAGAGGGCATCAGAGGATGAGATGGCTGGATGGCATCACCGACTCAATGGACATGAACTTGGGCAAACTCTGGGAGCTGATGAGGGACAGGGAGGCTTGGTGTGCTGCCGTCCGTGGGGTCGCAAAGAGTCGGATATGAGGGAGCAACTGAACAACAACAACATGTCATTTAGGATGAATATCTAGCAAATCCTTTTGAACCAACGCCAAGAATTTCTTTGCTAGAAGTGTGGCATTTGATCACAACGACAACCTTCCTTCATCTATTCCATTGAGTCTTGTGTGGATCCGAATCACATTGGAGGTACTTGGGACAGAGTGCTGGCAAGACAGGCACAGAGCCTGCCTTCACAGAGCTTGGAGTCTGGGTGGGGGGGGGGGTCCCTTCAGAAAAAAGAGTAGGTGAATTTGAGCCAGGCCAAGAGGGGTGCTGATGGGGTAAGACAGGCATCCACGATGCTGGGAGGATCCTCCTGAGCAGAGAGATGTGAGGCTGATGAATAAGCCGAATTGCGAGGGTGGATCAGAGCAAGCCCAGGGAGAGAGAGCCGCGGTAAGAGAGAGAAGCATCCGAAAGGCCTTCGGTGAGCTTCCAGGGACAGCTGAGACGGCCCACAGAGACCGGATGCTGTCCTAACGAGCCGTCTTTGCCCCGACAGTGCTGGGGAGCCAGCGAGGGCTCTGGGCAGAGGGAGAACCAGAGAGTAGCTCCTCTGGACATCAACATGAAATTAATGTGACTGGAAGCCTCTAATTTAAGCATGGGGCACCCTGATTCCCACCAGGGATATTTGGGCCCGAGGAAGAGCCTGCCCCACCATGAATCCCTGCCTTACAGCAGAGACTCCAGACCCAGAGAGGAGCCCCACAGGCAGAAGACAGCCGGGCTCTGAACATCAGGGCCTTCTGAGCAGCCCCTGTGCCTCTGTCTCTGGAGGACCCCTTCTCTATAGGGGTCGAAGGGGCCCCTTGACCTGGGACCAGGGAGCACTATTGATTAACAAGCTGCAAGGGGCCGTGTACTGTTTAGGAGGTTCACATAAGTGACGGCAAAGAATTAAAAAAATAAAATTATGGATGCTTCCAAGCAGCCTTGCCTTGTCCAACAAAGAAAATGAATCCTTTGCTTGTATGGCTCAGAAATCAATCTTTTGGAAGAAATGCAAATGGGAGAGGCGAAGAGGAAGCAAGATTGCTAACTTCCTAGGCAGGGAAGTGGCTAGAGAGGGAAGATTGGGGAGGGGAGCCAAGGCCAGCCTGGGGGGGCTCCCAGGAGCACTGAAAGGGGGACTTTGGCAGAGAGAACTGCTCACGTGGGAACGCAGGGAGCATGGCCGTGTCCTGTGAGATGAACTTCCTCTGGTGTGACCCAAGAAGACTTCCTGATGTCTGCTCCACCCTCCAGGGCCTATCTTGGGTTCTCACGTGCTTTCCAGGGGCCAGCGTGCAGGCCCTGGGCGCTGGGCCGGTGGGGTGGGGAGAGGTGCACTGGAGGCACGCGGTCATTTCACATTGAATCCTCACAATAAGCCTGTGAAATAAGTGTCATCAACCCCACAGCTCATAGAGGGTGAGAAACTGGCGGTGCTGTTACCCAGCTGCATCCCCAGGTAATGGGAGCCGAGACGGGCAGAGCTGTTGACCAGGTACGTAAATGAGGCAATAAACAGGCCCAGGAAGTGGCTGTGGGAAGACCAGCACAGGCCGGGCTGGGCGCTGCTGGCTTCCAGCTGGACGGCAAGCAGTGGAAAGGCAGGTCAAGGCAGGCAGCCCAGACCCACAGTCCAGGGAGAATGAGGACGAGATGGAGGGAGAAGGCAAGAGAGCTGCCCACCCCCAACCACCCAGCCTGAGCTCAGGCCCCCAGGGAAAGCTGCACAGACCCCCTTAGACCTGCCCCCCGTTCCCAGAGCCTCCATCTCCTGACCGGTCAGTGTCCCCCAGTGGACAGCACAGCCGGGTGTGGAAGCACAGCCAGCTCCGAGGCACAGGCTGGTAGCACTTTCCGGCGAGCCTGTCGGAGTTTCTGTTGCTTGCACTCCAGGAGGACTGACCGGCCCTGGGGGGCGCCCTGAGGCCTCAGCAGTGGAACCTCCACCCACCCCCTCGCCATCCTATGCCCTCACACTTTGAGATGCTCCTGGAGGCTCGGGGGGTGGGGGGTCCCTCAGGGGGCCTCGCAGTCCACACCAGGAAGAGAGAGAAGAAGGCAGAGAACAGGGGCGGGTGGGAGTCCTTCCGTGTCCACCTGGAGAGGGGCAGGCGCGACAGGGTGACGCTGTCACTGTGAGGCTGGCCTCGCTGGCCCCAGAGAAGGGCATCAGGACGCCTGCTGCTCAGAGCTGGAGCCACAGTCAAGCTCTGTCCTGCCCCTGCTCTGCCTGCTCCCTTGAATAAGCGACACCGGAGAGGCCCCTGACCCTGAGTTAACTCAGCTCAGGGCTGCTCAGAGGGCTTAGTACCCAGCCAGCACTGAGCATCACAGCACCACCCTTGTGGTCAGAAGGAGTTGGGAGCCAACATTCAGAGGCCTCCCGCCTCGTGCTGGAGGATTTCTTTCATCTCTCCTCCCAGCAACCTGTGAGGGCAGATTTCTGCTTGATGCTCAGAGTGTTGGTATAATCTGCTGAAGACACCCAGCTGGGAGTTGGCAGTGCCAAGATTCAACTCCAAAGGTACCCTCTTGCCACCACCTCCTTCCCAGTGCAGAACAGATGTCCCCGGTGCAGGGCACTGTGTCCCCAACACAGGAGGACTGTCCTAAGTGCAGTGGTAGTTCAGAAGAGGCATGAGTCAGCCCATCAGGGAAGGCTTCCTGGAGGAGGCGGCATTGATGGATGCCCAACAGCTGCATACAGGCAGGCAGTAGGAATTCCAGAAAGAGGGAAGGAGCTGAGTAGAGCAACTAGCCAGACCCCAAGTATGGTAGGAACCAGAGGTGGGGCCCAGAGCCCCTGCCCAGGCCATGGGAATTTGAGAAGAAAGGAGAGGTGGGACTTGTAGGGGAGCAGAACTTGCCCCCCAAAACATGTCGCTGGCGTGCAGATTACCTCTGATTGAAAGCAAGCAAGATCCAAAAGACTCAGGAAGAACTCTGACTTTCCCTGATGGCTCGGAGGGTAAAGCGTCTGCCTGTAATGTGGGAGACCCGGGCTCGATCCCTGAGTCAAAAAGATCCCCAGGAGAAAGAAATGGCAACCCACTCCAGTACTCTTGCCTGGAGAACAGAGCCTGGTGGGCTACACAGTCTGTGGGGTCGCAAAGAGTCGGACACGACTAAGCAACTTCACTTTCTTTCTTTTCTTTCTTTCCCCCTAATTGCCTAAAAAAATTTAGATGGAAGGCTTGTTCCCAGAAGAGAGTCATCACCAAAGACATCTGCAAAGAACCTGGACTGATGTGGTGGGGAATGGGGCCCAGAGTCCAGCGTCCACTCTGTGTCCCTTGTCTCTGCGGGGCCAGCAAACATTTATCAAACATTTGTTTTTCTTTCTCCAGGTGAATTGCCTTTCTCCCCTTTGAAGTCCCCAACCGTTATCCGCAACATCTTTTATCTTTAGCTGAAGATGGAATTTAAAGAGTTGGTTGCAGCCATTTTAGTGACTTGCTCAGTTTTCCTGGGTCTCTTCCATGTTATTAAACTTTTTTGTGATTTTCTCCTCTTACTCTGGCTCATGTCAGTTTCATTCTTAGACCTGCCAGGAGAACCTAGTGCAGCAGAGGACCAGCAGGAGCAGCGACGGGAGCCCCGCAGAGGGCCTGGAGCGGCTGGGCAGACACCGAAGGGTGTTGACGGAGCAGGCTGGGCCCGTGCAGCGGGAAGCCGCCTCCCCCAGACACACACCCTTACAGCTCCTGACAGTAGCAAAGGCCCTTCTCCCATAGTGACAGAGGGAGGCTCCTCTTGAGGGCTTGTGCCAACACCACCACTCCAGCCAGGGACACCCACAGGGCCAGCCCTCTGCCTGGCTGGCCGGCCGCAACCCAGTGGTGCCTGTGGACAAGGGTACTCAGAGCCAGGCAGTCACTCAGCTCCCACCAGGGTCTGCTCTCTCCCCTTCTCTCCTTTTCCTAAAGTCTAATTTTCCAAAGGGATCACCAAAGAGCCAGGCCTGCCCCTGCTCCAGATGTGGGTCAGAAGAGAGACAGAGCAAGGGGTCCATCTTTCCCCCAATGGGAGAACCTCTGAAAGCCCCACCGTCCAGCGACCCTGGCCCGGCTCTTCACCCCAGCCTTGTCCCCTTGGCCCCAAACATTTGCTTTCCAGAGCAGAGTGTTTTGCTCATTTGCTTCCTGTGGGATTTCTGATATGGGTTAAACAGGAACGTCCAACTCAGCAGCTTGAAAACCTTGAGAGCTGGAAGAGACGTCTGGTCAACAGCCTCCATTCAGGCCCCTTTCTCCCCAGGTGTCTGTGCCATAGGACTGGTTTGCAGATGTCTAGAGGCTGTAATGAGCCACTCCCTGCGGGGGATGCTGAGGTTTGAGCCCCCTGTGCTACCACGAAGCACAGCCCCCTGGAGATGCCCATCCACATTCAGTCTCTGAGAAGTAACATCCACCAATTTCATAGCAGAGGAGACTGAAGCCAAGAGGGATGAAACAGCAGCTAGAATAACACAAGGTTCAAAGACTGCTTGTCTGGGGACTTCCCTGTGGTCCAGTGGTGAAGAATCAGGAGATGCAATGCAGGAGATGTGGGTTCAATCCCTGGTCTGGGAACTAAGATCCCACAGCCAACATGTCACAACTAAGGCCTGACATAGTACTGTAAATAAATACATAAGTATTAAAAAAAATCCCACCCCTAAGAATTAAAAAATAAAGTCTGCCTATCCGGGTCCTACTCTGCACCCCACCCTCAATCTCCCATCCACCCCGCAGACCCTGTGCTGAGTCCCCTTTCTGGGCAGGAACAATGGCCTCTTAGCCCAGTATTTCTGGCCATGGAGGGCGTAGTCTGTGTCCCTGAGGGTCAAAAGTTCATGTCCCACTCATGCCTGAGTGACCGGTCGTGCTCACCTGGGGCCAGGCTGTGATGAAGCCCAGACTTGGTTTCCACCCCGTGGGTTGACCTGTGAGAGGGACAGTGACGCAGGGACAGAGTGGAGAGGAGCTCGAACCTCTTCATCAAAGTAGGAGCATCCCCCCGGGACTACACGGCTCCAGTGGGTGCCCGCGATCCTGTCCCAGAGCCCACGAGGAGGGTCCTTACCACGGCCCCCCAGAGCAGCCATCCTGGCTGTGTCTGCACCCACCAGGGCACTGACTGCCCAGGCTGAGTCTACTCGGTCCTCCGATGTAGGTGACTGGGGCCCCTGCTGCCCAGGAAGGGGAGCAGCAGGATGAACAGACAGTGGACACCCATGACACCCCTAACTCTTCATTTCAGAAGCACTTTCCTCCGGGGCTGGGGCAAACCACACTCCCTTCACACCCAGGGAGAAATTACAGAGCTTTCACCACATTGCATAGTTTTAAGTGCCATTTCTAAAAATAGAGCTGGGTTCCTGTTTTTACCTCTCATATTATAAGTCCCATATTACATGCTGTTTTACATGCAAGTTGGGAAGGGGGCTGTGCCAGAGTTAAGAGAGACCCTGGGGTCCAGGGCCCAGGAACACACACTTTGGAAAACTTGGAGACAAGGCTGGAGTCATCCACACACCCACAGGGTCCAACAGGGCTGACTCTGCTCTGTGAACGGGTCACCTGGGTTGTCCAGGTAGACATGGTTGGGGGTCACATGGATGAAGTCCTTCTAAATAGCACCCAGAAGAGTCCTTTAACCACACCTTTATAAAACATTATTATTACTGAGGAGCATTACTTGATTTGGTACTTACTACCACTGTTGGCACAGCCACGATCCCCATTTCTCAGGAGAGGCTTAGTGGATGAGGTTACTTGTCTGGAGTGCAGCGGGCACCCAAACGCCAGTCCAGTGGCTCCCAAGCCCGCCTGGTGATCACCACCCCGTTAGACTTGTGTTGACCGAAAAAAAAAGACACAAAATGAGAGCTGTGGGTTCAGTTTTATTGGGGATTTACTGAGGACTATTACCTGGGAGACAGCCTCTCAGATAACTCTGAGGAACTGCTCCAAAGAGGTGACAAAGAGGCCAATAAATATATGATTTTTTAAAAAAAAGTTTGAAGTCTAGTTTTTGATCTGGGGGCTTCCCTGGTGGCTCAGTGGTAAAGGATCTGCCTGTCACTGCAGGAGACATGGGTTCAATCCCTGATCCAGAAAGATCCCCTGGAGAAGAAAATGGCAATCCACTCGGGAATTCTTTTTTTGCTTGTTTCTTTGTTTGTTCTGCATTTATTTATTTTTAATCGAAGGGTAATTGCTTTATAGCATTACATTGGTTCTGCCAGACATCACCACGAATCAGCCATAGGTTTGCCCATGTCCCCTCCCACTTAAACATCCCTCCCACCTTCCTCCCCATCGCACTCCTCTAGGCTGTTACCCAGCCAGGGTTTGAGTTCCCTGAGTCACACAGCAAATTCCCATTGGCTATCTGTTTACATATGGTAATGCACGTTTCCATGTTAACCTCTTCATACCTCCCATCCTCTCGTTCTTCCCCGCACCCCAGCTGTGTTCCTAAGTCTGCTCTCAACGGCTGTGTCTCCATGCTGCTCTACAGAGAGTTTCATCAGTACCATCTTTCTAGATTCCGTGTATGTGTGTTAGCATATGAGAGTTGCTTTTCTCTTTCTGTATTCCTGCCTGGGAAATCCTCTGGACAAAGCCTGGCAGGTTGCAGTCCACAGGGTCGCAAAAGAGTCAGACACAACTTAGCAACTAAACAACAACATAAGAGTCGATTTACAATGTTGTGTTAATTTCTGCTGTGTAGCGAAGGACTCAGGGATACATGTATGTATTCTTTTACAGGCTATATGGTTTTGGTGAGGAGGGTATGTGCAGTTGAGCACATATATTGGTAGAGGCTTGCTGCTAGCCATGAGGACCAGATGTCTCTGTTAAGGATGTTAGTGCTTTTCTAGGTATGGGAGGATGCAAGAAATTGGGTTCATAAAATTTTCTCCTGAAAATTTCTCACCATCTGAAGGCCTGTTCTGCCAGTTTTTCCAAGAGCACCAAATGCTTCATTCCTGCTCTCCACCCTGAAGTCCTTTCCAGAGTGTGTTGAAGGTCGGCAACTGCAGTGGCTAATGACTGAATCCTTGAAGAACCAGATGGTGAGCAACATTCTTTGGCTGGCACTGGGAACATGATGCATGCATCTCCCAAGGGCACAGAAATACACCGTGACCGTAGGATACAGACACAGCCTCCCCTACAGCCCTGACCAAGGACCCTCCTGGCCTTAAGCTGGGGCAGACACTTCTTTGTGTCATTTTATGGATTTTTTTCTGCACTCCATACTTCTATTTCCTGCATTCCTTGTGTCAGGGTGTTGCAGGAAGGGGGACCCCTTCTAGTGTCTGAGAGTGGGCTCTTGTTTAACACTCAGAGATAAATTGTTCAACACTCAGAGATAAATTGTTCAGGGGGACACAAAGCAAGAGACTTTATTGGGAAGGGGCATCTGGTTGGAGAGCAATAGGGCAAGGAGGCCCAGGAGGACTGCTCTGCCACATGGTTCATAGCCTCAGGTGTTATGGTGATGGGGTTAGTTTCCAGGTTGCCCCTGGCCAATCACTCTGACTCAGAGTCCTTCCTGGAGGCGTGTGTATCACTCAGCCAAGATGGATTCCAGTGAGAAGGATTCTGGGAGTTTGGTAGGAACACATGAATTGGCATGTCCTCTCTCCTTTTGACCTTTCCTGAATTCTTCCAGTGGGTGGTAGCTTGTTAGTTCCCAGTTCCTTACCAGAACCTCCTGTTGTAAGATAACTCAAGCAAGTGGTTACTATCAGGTCTGGCCAGGGCAGGCAGTTTCGGTCAGTGTTTCTGCTAACAACTGCAGTAATTTCCTGGCACCCAGTTTGCACACAAATGTTGAAGACTTCCCAGATGATGTGGGTTATCCTCTGGGGCCCTGGTTCTCAGTGTTTCTGTACCTCTGGTTCTCCTGATCTGGTTCCTGCTTCCACTTCCTGGAACCATGTGAGGCTGAGTGGAGGTCTCTGCTTCCGGCTTATTATAAAGGATCTTTTCCGCACCTCTCCTGGGACATCTCTTCATCTCTACTCTAAGGTTTTGTCGTCCCTCCTGACTGTCTGATAGTTTGTGAACAGTGTCTTTAGGAGTCTCCCTTGCACTGACTCCAGGACTTTGAGACATCTGTCTGGATCCCCAGACCTGACCCCCATCCCTGGGACCCCTGCACTTCTCTCCCTCTGGGTGGGTTCTATGTGTTTGTGGGAGAGGGAACCACCTTGTCTTTCAAGAATCCCACTTTCTGCTTGGGGAACAGCCCTGAAACACTTTAACCTTCTAAGAAACCACCTCTGGACACTCAGTGAAAGACATTTTCAGTCAACCTGATGACATTTTAAGCTTTCAAATTCTTGGCACGCTGAGATGCTGTTCCTAGAGGAAGAGCTCCAACAATGTCTCAATCATCACCTCTCAGCCAGGGGAACCCTGGTGGAGACCTTTCCACGAGGCCTTGAGTTAACTCAGTAGCCTTGAAATTCTCCTTTTTCTGGGAGAAAATGCAATTAGGCAGGTGTTGACTACAGATGAAATTCTGAAGTGGTCCGGCAGCCTTTCTGTCTCCCCTTTTTTAATATATAAGCAAATGAGGGCTTCTAGCACCTGGCAGCAGAACAGGGAGAAGGAAGCCCTAGAATTTTAACGCAGTCCAGGCTCTCCAAGGTCAATGCCGTTGGGGAGGGGCGGCGGAATTGGGATTCTGCCCGTGTCTGCCAGTTGGTATCCAAATTTCAATCTGGAAACAGTTGACCTTGGGGTGCCTTTAGGAATAAGGAAGCCCCAACACAGAGAAAGGACTCTTACCATCACACAGTCTTGCTCTTTGCCTCCAAATGGGAAGACAAGGCTGGAGATTTATGCCCCAAAACCTTGGCCCTGTCACCTCACCTGCTCCCGTGCAGACTCCCCCAAACCCTGCCCACCCCACGCCACACCCTCAGGCTTCCTCCATCCTCCCCACCCCCAGCTGGAAGGCAGGCCCAGTGGCGTGGTGATTAGTGTGTTTTCTCCTGCCCCGTTCCTGGGGGACTTGACCTTTGAAAAGAATAGAACACTCACTGGGCACTTACTCTGTTTGAGGCCTTCCCTACACCCACCTTAAACGCATCAGGGACAGAACAACTGGGGCTTGTACGAGTGACCTGGAGAGGTCCAGCTTGCCGGGAAGCCCCATGGAGGCAGGTCCTGAAGTCACGTCCTTCACTGCAATGCCTCTGTTCTTCCTCCACACCCTGCTGCCTGTCCAGCAGAGACTAAGGGGAGAATGCAACAAAGGAAGAACTCCCTAATGCTGGAAATTTTGGGCACCATGGCTCTTGTATGCGAACAGGCTTGGAGGCGGGAGGGTCGCCCTTGGGCCACTCAGATGAGTTCAGTTGCATCCATGGCGCTGAGCCCGGCCTGACCCCTCTGAGGGGCGTGGCTCGATGAGGCCTATAAAATAAACATTAAACTGCACAGCTCTGCAATCTGCAAAACAGGCCCTCCCAGCCTCATCCTGCTGAGTTCCCACAAGAATATTGAAGGGGGCTGATTATGCCCCCTTTGGAGATGAGCAAACTCAAGTGCAGACACACAAAAAAACAGTCGCTTCATCTGAAAAGCTTCATATTCCTTGCCTGCCTCAGCAACCCCCCCCCAGATTATTTTTTGACTAGAGTTCTTTCCAGCACCACTTCCGACCTCATCTGATGATTTATGTTTCCAAAAGCATATTTGAATGTTTACAAGACTGACTGATTTTAACTCCCAAGGACTCAGCACCAGACATCAAAAACTGTGTTTTTATAAAATAGGAGGAGGGGGATGGAAGAGATCCACTTACATTTTAAAGGTTTGTTGTGTTTTCTTTTTTTGTTTTTCCCTGCAGCCAAGTGGAAAAAGTTGAAGGAATCTGTTAACATATTGATTGCTTTGAGCACTATTTTAAATTAGCTTTCCGTTCCCCTCCATATGCTTTTCCATTAAATTTAAATAAATTAAAGTTCACGTTTCTGGAAGAGATATGCTGGGGCCTCCTCAGGATTGGAGATGAGTTTATCAGCAGGTCTGGCTGTCAGAAATCCATCAGAGACCATGCTGATGAGCATGGGTGGGCCCCCAGGGCCACGTGCTCTCTGAGAATACTTTTCAGAACACAGTTATCACCATCCACCTTGGGACCAGCCCAGTGGCTGTCTCCACACACTGACCCAGACAGGGTTCCTCATCCCACTTGTCAGTTGCTGACCCCACGTGGACACAGAGCTGCTGCTTCCATCTACTCTTATCGCCAAGACGCAGAGTGGCTCTGCTTGGGGGCCTGTTCCTCTTTCCAGGCCCCCACCCCAGGCCTGCAGCAGCCACACCCTCACCCCTGTAAATGCACACAATCAGGTGAATAGAGATAGTTGAGAAGTAATAATGAATATCACACCCCCCAAGACTCTCAACTGATGCTTTCGAATTGTGGTGCTGGGAAGACTCTTGAGAGTCCCTTGGACAGCAAGGAAATCAAACCAGTCAATCCTAAAGGGAAATGAGCCCTGAATATTTACTGCAAGGACTGATGCTGCAGCTGAAGCTCCAAGACTTTAGCCACCTGATACGAAGAGCCGACTTACTGGAAAACACCCTGATGCTGGGAAAGATTGAAGGCAGGAGGAGAAGGCAATGGTAGAGGATGAAGTGGTTAGATAGCATCATCGACTAAGTGGACATGAGTTCGAGCAAACTCTGGGAGATAGTGAAGGACAGGGAAATCTGGCGTACTGCAGTCCATGGGCTTGCAAAGAGTCGGATACTACTGAGTGATTGAACTGGGCGACTTCACTTTCACTTTTCACTTTCACTTTCATGCATTGGAGAAGGAAATGGCAACCCACTCCAGTATTCTTGCCCGGAGAATCCCAGGGACGGCGGAGCCTGGTGGGCTGCCGTCTATGGGGTCACACAGAGTCGGACACGACTGAAGCGACTCAGCAGCAGCAGCAGCAGAGTGACTGAACAACGACCAAGGCTTTGTTGTGTATCGAAAGCCCTACTTAGAGAAGCTTTGTGTGGGAAGGAAAAATGACTCCCCCTCTACCCTTCTAGGTCCTCGGCTGAAGGTGTGTGCTAAGTCATGTTTGACTCTTTGTGACCCCATGGACTGTAGCCTGCCAGGCTCCTCGGTCCATGGAATTTTCCAGGCAATAATACTGGAGTGGGTGGCCATTTCCTACTCCAGAGGATCTTCCCAACCAAGGAGTCGAACCTGAGTTTCTTGTGTCTCCTGCATGGACAGGCAGTTTCTTTACCGCTGCACCACCTGGGATGTGACTCCCCTGTAATAAGAAAGGCAGATTAACAGGAGAAAAGTCATCAGAAGTTTAATAACATGTATACCTCCTAATAACATTTCCTCCTCCCAGGAATGCTGAGTTAAACCCCTGAAATGACCCAGTCCATCCACACCAGCTAAAGACACAAGAAGACACTGGGAGTGGGGAGCAAATTGTGGGAGATGTTATCAGGCAAAGCACAGTAACCAAGGCTGTGGTTGCCATGCAGATTTCAGTCCAGGCCTTCTCCATTGATAAATTTCTCGATTTGATTGTTTCTCCTCTTTCTGATGCAAAGAGGAAGGCACCCTTACAAATGGATATTTCTATGATAAATCCGGGGCTTCCCAGGTGGCACTAGTAATAAAGAACCCACCTGCCAATGCAGGAGACATAAGAGACACGAGTTTGATCCCTGGGTTGGAAAGATCCTCCATAGGAGGGCATGGCAATTCACTTCAGTGTCTTGCCTGGAGAATCCCATGGAGAGAGGAGCCGGCAGGCTACAGTTCACAGGGTTGAAAAGAGTCAGACACGACTGAAGCGGCTTAGCACGCACACACATGCACACCCATATGATAAATCTAAATGTCTCTTACAAAAGAGTAACTTCTACTCCATTTCCAGTCTTCTCCTGTGTCTGCTGTTTCTTAAAAATCATCAGCCTAAAATAATCCTTATGCTGAAATTCTGCTCCTGTTCAGCTTCCTGAGATAAGTGTCTTGCATAAGACTGGGAGCAGCGTTGACTTCAGGCTTGGCTGTATGCAAAGATTCATTCAGGGTCTGTCTCTCTCACCAGGTTCTCTTTACATTACCCACCTCCCCCAGGGCATGTGGGTAATGGGGTTCAAGGATTCAATCAGGTTGCTTTGATACAAAGGCCATACCTCCTCGAAGGTCCCCTGTCTGTGCTGGACAGACAAGACCTCTGCCTTCCCCAAAATGCCCCTTGGAAACAACTGTCCAGCCACCTCTGTTCACCTCCGTAGATCCCTGGAGTCTGGGAGTGAGAACTTGAACCTAGTCAGCAATTTCAGGGACACCTCCGAGGTTCTGGTGGGGAGGAGTCCCTGAAAGGGTCTGATGAAGAGAGGGACACTGGTGACCTGAGAAAACCACCGGAGTGAAGGAGGTTGACCAGGTGGTCAAACTGCACTGACTAGCAGCCCAGAAGGAGGACGCAGTGTGAGGTCACCTGACTGTCCCCTGACCCAGTACTGCCTCCCCCAGCTCCCACAGCAGGACTTGGACTCTCGGAAGACAAAGTTGTAGTGGAGAGAAATGAAGCCAACCTCCTCACTAGGACAGCCCTGTTGGAGGAACACCCTTCCAAGAACTGGTGTCAAGAAGGGGGCAGAGGAGGAGCGGAGGTAGTGATGCAGACAGGGTGGGCAGCAGGGATCCAGGGAGAGGGCAGTGGAAGTCTCAGAACAGCAGTGGGCTCTGGGCAGCTGGAAGGTGAGGGCCACAGAACCTGGAGAAAGAGGGTCTGCAGAGCAGGGCCTCAGAGCTCTAGTTACACACGGGGATCCCACCCCCCTCAATGGCCAGAAGGAAGGGAGAGATGGAAGCACCCCAGGAAAGACAAGCTCTCCTGTTCATCCAGGATGTAGAAATCCACACTGAGATTTGCGGTTTTGCTGCAAATGTGACTCATTTTCGCCAGGAGGGGAAATTTTTTTCAGACGTGCTCAAAATAGTTACTTTGGGTTCATCTGGCATTATATGCAGTATAGCTGGCATGCATGATTTTTCTAAATATCTGGACTGTGTTTCTAACGGCTCATTCTTTGGAGTCACGCCTAACAAGTGTGTGCAAGTTTAGCAGATGAGACGAGGTCTCCACCTCCTCCCAGAGTACCCACACCCTGCCCAGTTCCGGCCCTGCTGGACTGACAGTATTAGAAGCATTCCATAGACTCCAGAGTGGGCTTCCCCGGTGGCTCAGAAGGTAAAGAATCTGCCTGCACCGTGGGAGACCTGGGTTCGATCCCTGGGTTGGGAAGATCCCCTGGAGGAGGGCACGGCAACCCACGCCAGTGTTCTTGCCTGGAGAATCCCATGGACAGAGGAGCCTGGCGGGCTACAGCCCATGGGTCTTAAAGAGTCGGACACGACTGAGTGACTAAGCACGACCTAGAAGGCTGGGGTTTGAACTCTGGTGTCTCAGTGGGATATACGGTCCATTCTGCTTGGGAGGGAGGGAGGGAAAAAGGAGGGAAAGGAAGATATAAAAACAGGATCCCTCATTCAAAATTATTTAGAGCATTATCCTTAAACCCGTGGCTCTAACGCAGTAACTATTTTCACTTCTCTGGTTTGCATTTTGGTCCTTTTCTACCCACATGCTAATTTTACATATATAGCTAAAGAGTTATAATCTTCCCATGCACAAGGTTGTGGTTTTTTTAAATCTTAACATTTCCCTACATTTCCATCCCCTCACCCCACCCCACCCTCACATAGGTTGAATAGCTGAAGCTACTCTTTGGAGTAGATACGCTACAATATAACTAAAGCTCTTTTCTTATTTGTGAACATTTCAGTCCCTTCTGTTTGTCTGAGTTTTGCTTCACTGTTAAGAATAGTATCATAAATGATAAGGGACCCCTTTATGCCTGTGGCTGTTGCTTCCCTTTGATTGTTTGCTTAGACTCAAGTTCCAGATGCCAGAATAGACACTTAAGTTGTAGGGACTTCCCTGGTGGTCCAGTGGTTAAGAATCTGCCATCCCAAGCAGCGGATGTGGGTTCGATCCCGGGCTGGGGAACTAAGCCGGAACTAAGATCCCACACGCCCCAGGCCACAGAGTAACTAGGTTCACAAAACACAAGAGATCCCTCATGCTGTAACGAAGACCCAACACAGTCAAAAATAAATACATATTTTTAAGACACTTAAAAACATTGATTGTACAAATTTTTGTGTTTCTCCCTTCCTCTCCCCATTTTGCTTTCCAAACATCCCATGCTCGATACCGTTGCAGGCACCCGTGTGTCCATTTCACCTCAGCCTCAGTGTCAAGCCAAAACTGTTCAAAAATACAATGTTCTTAAATCCAAAATGATAGCTCCAGGTTCACCTCTTTAGCCATTTGCTCTTCTCCTAAAAAAGATTTTCGTTATCTTTCTGTGAATGTCTTTGAGCGTCTTGTTGTTTTTTACAAATTCTGAATGAGCTCATTAGGTGTTATTATACTGTTTTCACTTTTTTTTCCTTAGACATATTTTTGGTAGTTTCATTTTGGGTGTAAGTCTTCTCCCCGTGTGTTACCCCTTAAACTTTCTTATTCTGATATTGTCATGATTTGGAAGTTTATACACTATTCAGCTCAGCCAATCTCCTTCACGCGGCTGCTTCTAGTACTCATGAGATGAGCAGTTCATCCACAGTCTGATAAATATTCTATTTTCTGTTCTGCCGGTTTATCTGAAATTTGGTTTTCCATATTTAACACTTGAATCTGCCTTGGCTTTGTCGCGTGTATGATATGCTGTGCATCCAGTCTAATCTTTTATTCCAAATGACTCTCCTATTATTCAACACGATTTGACGAGATTGGGTGCGTTTGTGGTCATGTGGCTGTAGACTCAACACAATCTGAAAACACTCCTTCCTTAGTACTTGCTTTGGAAAGTGAACTTTTTCCTGTGTTCACAGTTTTCACGCCTGGTTTTCTGGGCTGTCCCATCATCTATCTCTTTGTGCAGGAGCAGCTTGGAGATTGTAATGGCTTTGCTTGATCATATGCTCTTGGGTTTGGCAGCCTTAGTGCGTGCATACACGTGCACGCGCGCACGCGTGCACACACACACACACACACACACACACACTTACTTTTCTGCTTTTAATTTCAAGAACAGCTTTTGAAATTCTTGCCTACTTTTGTTTTCTACGTGGAACTTCAAAGCATATTGATTGTAAAACATCTTCTTGGAATTTTGATTGGAATTGTATTTAATCCATATGTTAGCTTCAGGGAGAATAGACATCTAGTTAATGTTTTATCTGGCTGCCCAAGGACACAGCTTATCTGCCTGTCACATAAACTCCTGTTTAAAATGAGCTGGAATAGTTCAGTTTTTAAGGGCTGTGTCCTGGTCCCAACTCTGCCTTGATCTGGTGAAAGAATTCTAGAAAAATTCTGGAAAGTAGATTTCCTCTTCTGGCAATGAGGGGCTTGAACTAGGTCATTGTTTGGAGAAACAACAATTGTCCAATTTTCTCTGCTTCTCCAGCTCCTCAGGCCAGGGGTAGGACAGCTTTCATGTCCTCCAGGAACACTTTGTTGGTGGTCTCCCTCCTTCTCGGAAGCAGCCTTTCTTGCTGCCCAGCTGGTCCCTCTCCTTCTGTCCCTGGAGACCTCCCTGTCCACCAGCATCTTCCTCAAACCCCAGTACTGCCATCACTCCAGACTGTTCAGCGTCCACTTGGGTGAGCCGCATGGATGCCCTGGCTCACAATTCCTCATCCCCTGTGCCTGCGATGATTTGAATCTCAGCCACTCTCATCACAGTCCTGAAACCGCATGACCTCCAAGCCCACAAATCCACACCACCTTCCACTCCTCAGCCCATCAGCTTACATGGCCCCATCCAAACACTATGACCCTGTCGAGACCCTCAAGCCACTGACCCCTTCACTGTCTCACTCTCCGCTGGTCCCCCATGTTCCCTCCCTTTACTCCAGTTAGATGGCAGGTGGGATGTGCTTTGGGGGAACTTCATCTAAAATACAATTATTCTCTCATAACCACAGCAGAAATGCTCTCAGCCAACTTCCTCTTAAAGAAGTGATGATGTCACCAGTTCTACCCTCCCTCTGTGCCCGTGGTCGTCCGATGTTGTCACATGAGTGCCCTGGGCTTGGGGGCTGCTGTCCAGTGTGCAGTCCACTTCTGCCCCCGTCTGCCCCTCTGCGTGTCTACCAAGAGCCAGACGTGATGGTCCCAGATTGCACGGGTTTCATTTGCTGTTGTAATGATGCAGTTTTCATAAACATGAGCTATGCCAGGGATTTCCCTGGTGGTCTCCCCATGTAGCAGGCCCAAGTTCAATTCCTCATCATGGAACTATTAATAGCTACCACATGCTACAACTAAGGCCCAGTGCAACTAAATTAAGAATGTATATACAAGAAAGTGAAAGTGTTAGTTGCTCAGTTGTGTCCAACTCTTTGTGACCCTATGGCCTGTAGCCCACCAGGCTCCTCTGTCCCTGGGATTTTCCAGGCAAGAATACTGAAATGGGTTGCTGTTTCCTTCTCCAGGAGATCTTCCCTACCCAGGGATCAAACTCAGGTCTCCTGCACGGCAGGCAGACTCTACCATCTGAGCCACCAGGCTCAGACACACACATATATATGAGTTAAGCCAATGAAATTTTAAAAGGAAAAAGCTGCTGTTTCAGTGAAAGCTAAGTTGAACACTTGGGTAAGCCTAGGCAAACACAAGTTGCTAAAAAGACTATCAATCAAATGAGATGTAGGCTGCCATCTGTAAGAGACTGGAGAAAATGGTGGAAGCCTGGAAGGAGTCTGAGCCACGTTTCCTCGCAGGATTCAAGTTATTTTTCTGCTTAAGCATCATATGGGACCGGAGATTGTAGATGGTGTGCTGTGAATGCGGTAGCCATGGAGGCAGGGCGGGGGGAGGAGAGTCAACGTGGAGTGTGGGGGGGCGGTGCATGGGTCTCCTCTGCTCTTACTTTCCAAACCCCTCAACCTCTCTCCCCAGGATCTGGGCCAGGGGAGGATGTTTCCAGAGCCCTACCTGTGTCTAGCTGTAATCCCCCCACTCCCCTACCTCGGCGAACGCTCACCTCCCTGGAGGCTCAGCAAGTGACCATCAGACCTATCTCTGGACTGTGACCTCCAGGCCAGATTCCCCCTCTCGTGCTGAGGCTGAGGTCCCTGAGGTCTGCTGTCTGTCTAAACAGGAGGACGGAGAGAATAACAGAGAATTTCAAGCAAGCGTCCTGTCCACCTTGTAAACGTCTCCCCCTCCTCAGCCGGGCCTTCTCAACGTTCCCCTGAGATGCAGGCTCCCTGGGCTGCCTCTCTCCTTCTCCAGGTCCTTTGCAGCAGAGCCCCAGGTGCCCAGGAGCCATCTTCAGCCGCAGCCTCCAGTGCGAGAGATGGTGCCCGGGGAGTGACCCGCATCTGTCTGGCACAGTCGAGGGCACAGAGCACCTCTCCAATAAACACCACCAGGTGAGCCACCAGGTGAGTCAGGAAGGCCCTGCCTGGCTCAGGCCCTCTGTGTTCTCATGATCCCAACATGCTGGCTTTTCAGAGGCAGACTTCCTCCTGCCCTTGCCATGACTCATGGGCCCTCTGGCAGCCCCCAAAACCGCAACATATCAAGCATGGAGACAGGAGGCAGGTGTAGGGAGACAGGGCAGCAGCTGCTGAAGCCTGACTTTCTCAGACTCCTCTGCGTTCTCAGCCTCCAGATTCTGGGACGTGGCCAGCGGGAGGAAAGATCAGGGACACAGAGGGCAGGAGCTGGCGGTGACCATGAGTCCCTGGCTCTACGGGGGCTGAAACAGGCCCATGAGTCACCTGGATCTGGACCAAGATGTGTTCCGAAGCTGGAGGTGGGGAGATGCAAGCAGGACCTCGCTGTGGGGGACAGATCTCCAGCGTCAGAGATGAGTAAGTGGCTAAGTCTGCCATGAGCATCCACCCTGGACCAGGCTGGGCTAACTCGGCCCCTCCCCTGGCAACCTGGGAGCCGGACGCCTCTCTCCCATCCCGCCAAAGCTGGAGGTACCTACCTGCAGGGATGGGGCACTGGGCCCCCACCCCCTCACCCCCATCGCAGGTGAGGTCTCAAGAGGCTGTCAATCATCTGTCTCCTCAGCTCCTTGGGGGTTCACACACAGCCCATGTGTTAATTTCCTTCTCCTGGGTCTGTCTGTCTGGGTCCCGGGGTCAGGTGGCAGGCAACCCCCAGTCCAGGGTGGTGTGTCACTCAGGGTTCCAGGACCCCAGCCACTTCTGAAGGCTGGACAAGCTGACTTTCATTTCCTTTGGAAGGCTTTATTGACCCGTGTGGAAGCCCTGACTGACAGAATATACAGCAAGCTTGAGCCTGCCGTGGGATGCTTTGAAATTTTCCCAATACTGTAGTAAAAATTAAAAATTCATCTTGTGAAAAATAAAAAGCAAGTGTAACTAACACGGTTGCTGAGAGCTGGTAGAAACCAGCTCCCCGAGCCGCTGGAGAATCTCCCTGCTGCTGCCTCTGGGCAGAAGACCCGCCAAGCCCCCTACCTGAAGAGCTTGGATCCATACATTTATTTCTGTCCCACCACCTGCCTTGCTAGGTACAGGCCCCAGCCAAGATCGGGCTTTTTTTTAACCTGTGGGGACACTTTCAACAGTCTCCATGGAGGCAGTCCTTCAAGCATAAATTCACTTCAACTCCTCCTTATGAAAATGTTAGTCATTCAGTCATGTCCAACTCTTGCAACCCCACGGACTGTTGCCCACCAGGCTCCTCTGTCCATGGGATGCTCCAGGCAAGAATACTGGAGTGGGGAGCCATTCCCTTCTCCAGGAGATCTTCCTGAGCCAGGGAAGATCAAACCCAGGTCTCCTACATTACAGGCAGATTCTTCACTGTCTGAGCCACCAGGGAAAACTGAAATGGTATTGGCCTCCAAACAGTAGACTGTGAAGGCTGCTTGCAGAGATGGGAACATTAAGTCTTCTTGGCCGTGCCCTCCCCTCTTAGGAGCTCAAGATAGGACCCCAAATTACGTACACTAAGGTGATGATGCACAGAGTGGCTTCTTACAGGTTATAATTTCTACACCAGGGGCAGACGTTTTGAACTCCTGCCCTGAAATTGAAGCAGCACCCAAAACACCATGACTCTCTGCAATTCTTCATGTGAACCCTATCAGTCCTCTCATTAAAGTCATTTTATGATCCTCATTTGGTATTGATCATTGACCAAAGCACACACAGAATGGTCCCACATCCACTGAGATACATGACAATGTACGTGAGGGTGAGACCATGTCACTTAAAGCCCCTCTAACGAGTTCAGGTCAGTCGCTCAGTCGTGTCTGACATTTGCAACCCCATGGACTGTAGCACACCAGGCCTCCCTGTCCATCACCAACTCCCAGAGCTTGCTCACACTCATCTCCACTGAGTCGGTGATGCCATCCAACCATCTCATCTTTTGTTGTCCCCTTCTCCTCTGCCTTCAATCTTTCCCAGCATCAGAGTCTTTTCCAGTGAGTCAGTTCTTCACTTCAGGTGGCCAAAGTATTGGAGCTTCAGCATCAGTCCTTCCAATGAATATTCAGGATTGATTTCCTTTAGGATGGACTGATTGGATCTCCTTGCAGTCCAAGGGACTCTCAAGAGTCTTCTCCAACACCATAGTTCAAAAGCATCAATTGTTTGGCGCTCAGCTTTCTTTATAGTCCAACTCTCACATCCACACATGACTCCTGGACCTGAGAGATGAGTGGTAGATTGAATCACTGGGCCCAACTGTAGACCATGTGATGGCCTCATGCCAAGCAGCAACACTTCCCTGACCCTTAACTTGAGGCTTGACCATGAGCCTGTGGTGTGCTACCAACAGGGTTCTTCTCTTTCACTCTGGAGACCCATCGGGAGAAGACCACGTTCCAGCAACCACTGCCCCCACAGCCTGGGCCCCAGAATGAGACTCACGTGGCAGACCACATGCCCTGCTGACTGTAGTCCAAGGAGGATGCCTCAGCAGAAGGCACACCTTGTCCCACACTGTGCCATAGATCCTAAAGCCCAAAGCCAGGAAGTGAAAGGCAAGACAGCCCAGGTGAATTGCTGCTTACCTGAAAACAATGAGTAATTGTCATTTTAACATTTGGAGGGGTTTGTTACACAGCATCAAGATGACAGTTGCTGACTGATACAATATTCAAGTTTCAAAGTCTGCCCAGAGACTCAGGTCACACACTGGTTCTCATATGGAATACACACACACACACACACACACACACATACACTCCTTTGTGGTGAACATAAAACGTCATCATCCCAGGAACTAGGATGATCTCCCCTGCCTGCCTGTGGTCCTCTTTCTCTGATGCTTTCAGAGCCACCATCCAGGTACTGCTTGGTCTTCCAGGGGATGGTTTTGTCTGGAGCAATACACACAGCTCAGAACTTTGCACCCTCTATCTTGTCAAGTTGTTCTCACATCCTTTCTGCCAAGGAAGTGTTGCTTTTGAAGCCCAGACAACTTGTTTTTTCCCCCTTCTTACCCTAGTTGTTGAATGCCTGTCAGACTTGTGACATCCCGTTCTCCCAAAGGGAAAAAATTATAGCCGGTTCTATGCAAATGAATTCACAGAACACGTATCTTTCATGTCCTTGTGTTGGCGGCCCCTCTAATGGGGCTCTTCTAACTGTCATCACAACTGCTCGGCAGAGAGCTGTAAACTGACCGGTCCTTTTATCAGAAGGAAACAGGTGCCCCCGTCTTGGTCCCAGCCAGAGGAAGAAGAAAGGCAGGACTGGGAATGGCCCAGCCCCTTCTCCCATCTCAGAGCCCAGAGCAGGAAAGCTGGGCCCTTAGGAGCTGGTTGGATGGGCAGGCTTCCCAACCTCCTGGTGCCCCAGCTCAAGCATGCAGAAACAGGGTCACCTTGGGCAGGACTTGGAGGGCCCTGAGAAAGCCCATCAGACTCAGAGACTCTTTCTCAGGTCCCTCCCTGTCAAGGAGGACTGGAGGTTGTCTGCACTGGGGACCACAACTCCATTCTCTTAGGAAGTATTTGTTGATTTGATTTTGTGCCAAACCCAGGCAGGGAGACACCCTTGAAAACCAACCACGACACTCTATGGGGTGGGGGCAAGCTGGCGTACTCCCCACCTCCACCCCAGGATGTTCAGGGAGGACCACCCTGAGAGATGATTTTTACCTGAGTCTCAGTGATGAGTAAAGATTTCCAGGTGAATCCTAGGGAAAGGCATTCCGGGAGAGGGGATGGCAAATAGCATGGAGGATTTGAGAGCCTGTGGTTTACGTGGGGAGGGGGCTTGAGAGCAGGGTGACCAGGGGAGGTTGCTGGGCAAAGGCTTAGGAAGACACATGAGGTGGCATCATTAAAGCTCCTTTGGAGCCAGACTAATGGGTTTGGATGTTTTCCAGTTGGCAAGAGGGAGTTCATGGAAAGATTTTAGAGGTACAGATAGACTTGCTTTCTCTCCGGATCCCCCAGTCACAGGTAGAAACTGGATCAGAGAGAGAGGTGGGCCAGGAAGCTGGAAGTACAGCAAAAGCTATCAGGGAGAGATAGCGGGGACCCGGCCTGACGTGGAGGCAACGGTGGCAGAAAGCAGGGATGGAACCAGGTTTCTCTCTCTGCCTCTGTCTGACTTGGTTTGCTCACCATCTGTGAACACAAGCAAGTGCCCATTGCTGAACGATAAAAACCAGCTCAATCACATCTCTGTTTCTCATCCCCTCTGTCAAGAATTCCTTCAGGCTCAGTTTCTCCATCTTTGAAATGGGCACAGGGCAGCAACAAGTCTCTGTGGAGGGAGATTTCGTTTCTGACCCGCTTGCCTCATCTTCTTCCTTCTCCCCTCCTCTTAGTCTGAACCCCCAGACGTCGCCCCTCGATGCCTGCTTCTGGCTCCAGACCACAGACTCCAGATCCACTAGAATCTAGTCACTTTTATAGTTAGAGATGATTGAATTCAATAGCATAATTATTTTAAAAATAAATACAGACCAACCACAAATATGTGGTAACGGCAACTTATTTCACCTTTCCCCTCATTTCCTGAAAAGCATTCATTACTGTTTCCAAAAATACACACCCAGACTCACTAATGGTTTGAGGGAAAATGGGGCTGGGGTCTCCAGTCCCTCGTTCCTCAGCTGAGCGTGACTGTCGTCCTGTCCCAACTCTGCTCTGGTGACAGGGACTCTGCTCCAGTGATCTGTTTACAGACACATGTGCGTGGCGGGATGGGAGACAGGGGTGGGCCTGCTTTGCAGCTCAGGGCAGAGCAGCGGCATTCACGGCGGCTGAGAGATGCTTCCCAGGGGAGACCTGCCCTCGACCCTCTAATTGCAGCCATCGCTTTGGATTTTATTCCAGTTTCTCTTGTGCTTCCTCCTCTTATGAATGCCTGTCTGGCCCTAGAGAAGCAGAAGACCCTTTCACTGGCCCCCCGACAACTGAGAATGCCTCTGAGCCTCCCAGCATCCAGGGTACCCCAGAGTCCTCCCCCAGCTGAGGGAAGTCTGTGTCTCTCCTGGATGTCGGGAGTCTGTGCTTTCTCTCCCCTCCCCACCCAACTCATGGTAAAGTCCTTGTCTCAGGTGGCCCGAATTAACCTGAGAATCTCCCAGAGCCTGCCTGGGAGGCCTTCGTGAGTCATTCCCATGGGAGGGGATCCCAGGACTGGAGGATGCTGGCAAGGGCCTCCGCGAGGGTGGTCCAAGGAGGTGTGTCTGCCTTCCCTGCCCTCCCCGCAGACTGAGGGCCAATGCCATGGTGATGCATAACACACACGTCACACCCTGACCCAGGCCACTGGCCCTACGTCCAGCCTGGCATCCTCTGCCCCCCTTTCCCCAGCACGCCTACCCGCCAGGTCTGCTCAGCTTAAACCCCCTACTGCCTTGCTCCTACTCTTCCCTCTTTGTTTTTTAAAATCTTTCTTTCTTTCCTGCAAGCAGGTCTTGGTTTCAGCATGCAGGATCTTTAGTTGCAGCTTGTGATATCTAGTTCCCTGACCAAGGATTGAACCCAGGCCTGCTGCACTGGGAGCGAGGAGTCTTAGCCACTGGACCACCAAGTAAGTCCCTTCCTCTTAGCATTCATACACAGACTGTGCTCTCCCAAGTGCCCACCTTCTACCCCAGGGACACCCGTGAATGACATTCAGGTCCACTTCCTGTGCATGTGCGCAGAGTCAGCCCACCTTCCTGGGGGCCTCGCTCGTACCTACACCATCACCTAACTGTGGCAGCAGCCCTCCTGTGAGAATCATCTCACAACAGCCTTCTGGGTTGGATGCTTTTATCATCCCCATTTTACAGATGAGGAAACTGAGGCCCAGAAAGGTGCATTCACTCAAAAAGCCACCAGCTAGACAGCCCTGGGGTTGGGATGCAAACTTCAGACCATCTGAGTACAGAGCTGGTTTCACTTTGCTCTGTCACCCCCGGGAGATCCTGGCCCGAGTGGGTGTGTGTGCAGGTGTATGCCTTCCCCTCAAGTCATCCCCTGATGACTTCAGCTCATGACAGAAGCAGTACCAAGATACAGCTACACGCAGGCTGGAAGCAGCACAGTGGCCCGCTCTGCAGCAGACTGTGAACCCTTGCCAGCCTCTCTGACTACTGAGAGGGCAGTGGAGCAGGCCCACCTCCCTACGCCTGATTCCCGCTTCCTGCTGGTCACCTGGCCTGGGTTTGCTTGTTTCATCAACTCCAAAACCCCAGGGCCAGGAAAAGCAGAGCGAAAATGATTTTGCTCCAGCCAAACGCTCTGAGCTGAGCACTCCAACTCCCAGACTGATCAGGAACCTTGCTCTGCAGCGGAAGGAAAGGAGGAAACCTGCCTCCATTTGATGAGGTAGTCTGCAGTGGCTGTCAGAGGAAGTCAGACAGACATCCTGTCACCGAGGGCATGTCCTCCCAGGTAACCCCTGGTTAGGATGTTGCCATTGGCGGGAGAGTGTAAATCTTGGGCTCTGCGTTTTTATTCCTCTCTGTGAGTAATAAGCCTGGTTGGAGGTAAGAGGCTTGGGAGGTTCACCCAGTGTCTGCACTTCCGGCCCAGCAGGGTGAGCGGGCTGGGGGAGCCATGCCGACCTGGGAACTGTTCCCCTGGAGCAGAGCTGCTGGGTTGAAGGAGAGAGTGGGGGCCAGAAATATGGTGCCCACAGCTGTGACGCCAGGATGGGCAACAGAGCAGGATGATCCGACCTGCTCCGGGAGGGGCCGTCTGCCACGGATTTTCTAAAACTCCCCACTGGACCTGTGCGTTTTCAGTAACTCAGTCATTCCGACTCTTTTGCAACCCCAGGGACTGTAGCCCACCAGGCTCCTCTGTCCATGGGATTTCCCAGGCAAGAATGCTGGGGTGGCCTGCCATTTCCTTCTCCAGGGGATCTTCCTAACCGAGGGATCAAACCCGCACCACCTGCATAAGGAACGTTTCCTGAGCACCTCCTCTGTGTGCTGAGCTCTTTAGGCATCTGTGTGATTTATCCTCACCATAGCCAGGGATCATGTTTCTGTTTTACAAAGAGGAAAGCTGAATTCAGACGGTACCATAAATGGCTCAGCGCCGGCAGCCAGTAGGCGATGTCATCAGTTCGACGTGAATCCGGATGTAAGTAAAAGAGAAATTCAACCGACAGTGGCTTAGAAAATAAGGAACAATTTTTCCCACACCCAGTGACGTCTGGAGGTAGCCAGATGTGTGTGGCAAGAAGGCTGGAGAAAGAGCTATGGTTGGGGGTTTCTGTGCTTCTAAGCCAGGACCAACCTCTCTTTTCGAGACCTAAATAAAGTCAGAGTGTTTCACGAGGCATTGATGCCCCAGGATGGGTTCCGTGTGAGTCACACTGAAGGACGGGGGTCTCACCAGAGGTGGGCAGCCATTGCAGAGCTGAAAGACTCTCCCTCGGGACTCCCTTGGAAAACACTTAGCCACAGCCGCGCCTTAAGACCCCTCGCATCAGTCACAGATGTCTCTTACCCAGTGGCCCTGACGTGTCCAGTTCTGCAAGACCCCTTCCCAGTCNAGGCCACCAGATCAAGGGTCATTGCTGCTGCAGAGACAGGCCTCCACCTCCACTCTCCACATCCCCAGAGAGGCTGCCCCCCGCGCACCACCCTGCAGGTGGGCCTGGAGCTGCCCTCGGGGACAGTGCCCAGATCTCTCCATCCCCTAATTCCAGCACTGCTTCCCAGGCCCTCCAGATGGAGCTGGCTATTTTAATGGAAAGGATTAGAGGTTGTACTGAGCCGTGGTGGAGGCCCAAACAGCTCTGGGCACTGTTGACGTTACATTCTGGAACCCTTTGGAAATGGAACCAATAGATCCAGGCCTAGTAACTAACAGAGTTTCCACTTTGTTTCCTATGCAGCAGACCAGATGCCATTCCTGCTGGAGCAGGGTTCCATGGAGTCAGGCCCTGGCTTTAAACGCTCTGGGCTCTGGTGTGACGCTCTGGGCTCTGGTGTGAACCTCAGAGTCCTCATCTATAAAATGGGATCTCTGGAGACCCTTCCAGTGTGAATGATCCTGCAATTCTCGCCAAGTGGCTCCTGGACTCCACACCCCCATCTCCTGCCAGGCTTCCCCGGGGCAGTCAGAGCTCCAAGGGGGCAACAGGACTGCTCCAAACCCCAGCCATGTCTCCCGCATCCCAGCGTGATGTCTGGCTCTGGGGAATTGGAGTGTAGCTGGCAAAATGCTGCAGTCCCAGACCTGCTGCCACACTCCTCACATATGGGAAATGGACCGTGATACACGCAATATCACATTTTAATGGTCTGCAGCATCGATGGCGGAAGGAAGAATCACTGCTGTGGGGGCCACGGATTCACTCCTTCTTTCCTGGTGAGATCCAGTGTTCTAGTTGGATGAGCTGGGGGCAGCTGTGCAGGGCTGGAGGGCAGCAAAGAGGCTGTCGAGACAGTCCTGTTCTGAAGTCAGTCCTTGGTTTCCATGAAAGCTTTGGGTGTTTTCATTTTTCTTTGGTATCTCTCAATATGCAGGAATGTCTTGGCCTTTTGATCAAATTCAGCTCACTTTCCTTTCCTGGACTCCTTCAAAGTCTACCAGGAGACATCTTCACACCGTTACTGCTGCCTGGGCCCAGAATTAACAACCCTCCGTGAAACAGACAACGTCTGATGACTGATATCTGCAGTATGTTAAGGGGCGCCAGTAAGTCTCTTAAAATTACAGCTCTTGGGTTGTTTTCTAAGGCTAGAAAGGAACCCAGAGTCCTCCTACTCCTCCTGAGGTCCAGAGAGAAGAGGACACTCACTCATCACCTGAGGGTCAGGGTAACAGGGCCCAGAGCCCAAGGCATGTTCCTGCCTCCCAAGTGCCCTCTTTCCTGGACCACCCTCAGGACCAGACAGCTGTTCCAGGTCAGGTCCTTCACGGTGGAGTGCTGGAAAGTGCTTCACAACCCACTGGCTGAGCAGTCATTGACTGCAGCATTAGCCAACTCCTGTGGTGGAAGTATTCCCACCATGGCCAGTTTCAAGGAACCACCATGAGGTCCCTGGAGTAGGGCTGGGGAGAGATGCTAGAAGCTCACCATTATATAGTATCTTCACCACACAAACACGAGATGTAAATAACCTCAAAAGCATAGATCAGAGTAAATAAATTGACAAGTGATGTTTTGACTACTTATTACCTTTGGTTTTCAGTTCAGTTCAGTTCAGTCGCTCAGTCGTGTCCGACTCTTTGCGATCCCATGAATCGCAGCACGCCAGGCCTCCCTGTCCATCACCAACTCCCGGAGTTCACTCAGACTCATGTCCATCGAGTCAGTGATGCCATCCAGCCATCTCATCCTCGGTCGTCCCCTTCTCCTCCTGCCCCCAATCCCTCCCAGCATCACAGGCTTCCCTGGTGGCTCAGCGGTAAAGAATCTGCCTGTCAATGCAGGCAACATGGGTTTGATCCCTGGGTCAGGAAGATCCCCTGGAGAAAGAAATAGCAACCCACTCTAGCATTCTTGCCTGCAAAGTCCCATGGACAGCAGAGCCTGGCAGGCCACAGCCCATGGGGTCGCAAAGACTCAGACATCAGTTAGCAACTAAACAACAATTATTTCACACAATTTAATTCTTAATAATGACTGTGTTTAATAATCAGCTCTCAAAATTCCTGAGAGTTGATGTCGGTTCTGATGAGGCAGTGTGGTTTTGCCACATTATACCACTGGTCCCACAGCTGAAGGTCAGTGACTATATATCACCTTTATTAGTCTGAACATACCTAGGAAAGTTCTACTGTATTGCCCTTGATGTGCTCAGCTGCAGAGAGCCACTGACCAGAAGGAAATCTCTCTCTAGCCCAGCTGTTGGCAGAATCTTTCTCTTTTTTCCTCTCATTAATCAGCTTAAGCAATTGCTCAGCTCAAATGCTATTATCGTTTTTGCTCCCTCCTCCAGTGAGATCTGGTCCCTGAACTCTCTGCTCAGGTCCCTGCGGGAAAGGAGATTTGAGCTCGAACCATTCATCTTTAAGGCATAAGTGGCCCCTTCCATCCGATAAGGCGGTCTTCTGTCAAATAATATCTCCACCCCACTGACCCAAGAGAACATGAGGCCTCCGGGTGGCACCTTCCATTTAGACTCTCTTTGTGGGTGTGCTAGTCACTTAGTTGTGTCCGATTCTTTGTGACCCCTTGGATTGTAGCCCAGCAGGCTCCTCTGTCCATGAGATTCTCCAGGCAAGAATACTGAGTGGGCTGCCATTTCCTTCTCTAGGGGATCTTCCTGACCCAGGGATCGAACCCGGATCTCCTGCCTTACAGGCAGATTCTTTACCGTCGGAGCTATAGTCCAAAGACTCTCTGCTTGAGGGTAAGAGAGGAACCATGAAGTACCCTCCCTGAGCATGCGGGAGGGTCTGAAGGCTAGACTGGGACAACATCTAAGGGGCTTCTAATGATTCCAGCCTCCTGGTAGTAACGCTGTGCCATTCCCTCCACTTCTGAATAGCACGGTTTCATAGGTATTATGCAAATGGAAGAGGATAACCTCTGAGACCACATCACAGAAGACATTGTGTTTCTGCCTTGCTTTTGCTCAGATCCCTGTCTGTGGGAGAAGCCAGCCTCCATGTCATGAGTGCGTTCAACCAGTCTTATGGAGACATCCAAACAGTGAAGGACTGAGGCCTCCTGCCAACAGCTGGCACCAGCTTGCCAGCAATCTGAGTGGCCCACCTTAAAAGTGGATCCCCCATCAGCCTCCATGCAGTGTCCCATACCACATGACGCTTTGGGGAGGTAAATACAAAGTAAGTCAGTCCCTGCCCTCAAGAGGATACCTCCACAGGGCTGCTGTCAGCTAGAAGTGTAATAGCTTAAACAGGATAGACGGCTACATCTAAGTAAATAGGGTCAGAGATGGACAATTAGATCTATCATGACATTCTACCCGGTCAGTGGCCCAGTCTCCTTCTCCCTTGTTACTCAGCCATGATCAGCATGACCAAGAGGGCTCCGTGAGCTCCAGCCATTATGTCTCCTTTTATCCAGAATGAAGGAAGAGGGGGTAAAGAAAGGTACACCCTCTTCCATTAGAGATAGCAAGCAGATGTTGCACACACCCCTTCTGCTTCTCTCCCATAGGCCAGAAATTAGTCATAGGGACAGTTTTCACCTAGGCAGTCTTGTGCCCATGTAAAACTTGGAGATTCAAGTATTAAGAGAGGAGAGAATGGGTACTGATGGGAATGAACGATTTCTTTCCTGGGGCCTGGTGGAAGCCTCACAATTCTTCAACGAAGAGATACTCTTGCCTGATAGGTTTCTTTGCTACGCTTGACAGTTGGCTAAAGAGCCAGTGTTCTTTTCAAACCCTCCATCTAAAGCATAAGCCACTCTTATTCTCTGCCTAGCATCCTATTTATGGGTTGCTTTTTTTGCCACACCAACAGATATATGGAATCTCAGTTCCTCAGCTTCAGCCCCCTGCATTGGAAGCACAGAGTCCTAACCACTGGACTTCCCTGGGTTATTTCTTAAATATCTGCCTTTTACACTGAACCTTAGAGTGTATAACAGCAGGGGCCTTGCCTTTCTGGTCTTGCTTTGAATTCCAAGCTACTGAACATTTGCTGAGTGAATGGATGAGACAAGTACAGACCCTTTGACGTGTCCCCGAGGGCAACACAGGTTCACACAGGTGTCCCTGACTAGGAAACCACTATTCAAACATTTGCATACCTATTGCCCAAGATGAGACCATTTCTGAGGCACCTGCCAACCCATCACCCAGAGGTGTGCGCAAAAATGCAGCACCCACTTAACATCTCCTTTGGCACAAACACATTCCCTGATTCCAAGGAACCTCTCTATCTTGCCAGCCACATAAAATTAATAGTAAGCCAGACATTCTTATGAAGAAAATGAAGCAATGCAGAAAAGGTGACTGATTTTAGAGCTCTTTAACTTTCCCAGGAAGCCCAGGTCTCTGCCTGTACAGCACCAAAGCCCCGGGTGAGACATGCAAAATGAGATCAATCATGTCAAACAACTGTCTGGGGTTTTTTTGTTTTGTTTTTTGCCAAACTGATTTAGAGGTCATGCAGGTGCTGACAGATCAGTGGTGTCTAAAGAATTGTGAATACAAACCACATCTGAAACCAGAGTGAAGGAACCGCTGCTAGGCGTCTGTGCAAAGTGCCTGTGGTGAGCAGGGAGATCAGAAGTTTAGCGTCACCAGTAGCAAAGCCAGTGATTCTCAGAGACATATATAAGAAGAGCTCTTAATCACAAAGGACAATGAGCAAAGGAAAAAAATAAAATTCATGGAAACAGAAAATGTGAAGAAAAAAAACATTCAATTCCGTTAGTCATCAAAGAGACTATTTTCATCTTTAAAAACTGGCAAATATTTTAAAAATAATACTCAGTGCTAGCAAGTGTGTGAGGAGATGTTCAAAGCACTCGCTGCTAATAGAGTACAAATTCAGACACTTTTTTCCCCAAACACTGCTTTTTTCCAAAGCAGTTTGATTTAGATACTAAATATTTGTGGGTGAATAAAGAAGACAAATTTCCCATCCCTTGGAGTTTATAATTTATTGAGCAAACAGATAATAAATGAGTAAACAAACCAGTAAATAAATCAGTATAAATTATCTTTGCTAAGACAAATGTTGTATTCAGTGGTGCCATAACAGAGTTCCCAATGAGAGGCTCATGAAAGTTCTCTCTGAGAGGGTGATATTTTAAGCCAGCCAAGGTCTGAAGGATAAAGAGTCAGCCATGGCAAAAGAGGGGAAAATATGTTAATATTCTGAGTTTGGGAAAGCCTTACAGGACTCAAGGATCCTGGAGAAGGGAATGGTAACCCACTCCAGAATTCCTGCATGAAAAATTCCCCAGACTGAGGAGCCTGGCAGGCTACATACAGTCAATGAGGTCGCAAAGAGCCAAACACTACTGAGCGACTCACACCTACAGGACTCAAGGAACCCAGGGGCCAGATTGGTTGGATTCTGGGGATCTAGGGGCAACAGGACCGGAGGGAGACCCGGGAAGGGAAGCTGGAACGTCAGCTGGACTTCACGCTGCAGACAATGGGGAGTGTTTGAAAGTTCTCCAGCAGGGAACTAACAGAATCACAGGCATATTCGGAAAGCTCGATTCAGGGCTTTTACAAAATCGAAGAGGCAGAGAGGACCAGACTGGGAGTCAGAGACTTTCACGGGATGCTCACTGGCATCCAAGGCCAGAGGTCTATGAGAGGCAAGCGGAAGGGGCATTCTGACGATCGAACCACACGATATGGCCACTGGTGGCATGGGTGGCCGAGGAATGGGAGGAGCCGGTGCTGTCACCGAGTCGGCAGCCTGGATTCCCAAGAGAAGGGCGGGTCAATGAAGGGCAAGAGAAAACAGCAAGGTGAGGAGGTTTGCAGAGAAAGAGGAGGAATCACCATTTGGACCTCTTGAGTCCCAGCCCAAGTCCTTCCTTCCTAAGGCCCACACTCTCTGTGGCTCTGCAAACATGTGGGGCCTTCCTTCCCCCAGCCCCCAGCCCACCACTTGCTCTGAGCCTTTGTGGTTCAGCCCAACAGAAAGACCAGGAATAAAGTGGGAGACCGAGTTTTCTTCCCCCCCTCCGCCCATGTCTTCATGTTCATTATCTCAGTGACAAACTTCATCAAGGTCACATATTTTCCCGAGGATGTTTTTTTCTGGTAAATATTCACGTTGAGAGCCTTCCTCCTCTTTTGTTTTTTCCCCCCAGATCAGGAAGAACAACTTCTAGAAGTTTACATCAAGACATTCTTTTCCTGAGACACTACAGAGTCTCCCAAGGCCTTTTCTGGGAAACTCAGCTTGACGTGGTATTTCATGCAAAGGCTCACCTCACACTTGCTAGAGGTCCTTTCTCAGAATCAACGCCCTCACCAGCAACAAAGGCATCTTTCTTTGGAAAGATGCTGGTGGGGACTATCCCCCGGGCAGAGCTGAGCGAGGAGGAGGGGTCCTGGAGGCAGAGACAGAGGCAGGGGAGGGGAGGCAGAGGTCCCCCCGAGCACCCCGCCCCACATCCCTTCTTTTCCCTCCCGAGTCTGGAGATAAAGCTCTGCTGCCAGGCCTAATTGCCTGTCTCTGCTTCTCCTCACATAGAACAGGGTGTTTTCAAGCAATGCTCACCTTTCTGGAAATCTTGTGTGGGCCCGAGGAGGCGATTGTAATATATGCAAGCCCACTGCTGAGAATAGCAATGAAGGGATCGTGTTCCATGGCCGGGCTCCCATTAAGCACGCCTCGGAAAACAAGCACCTCTCCTCGGAATGGAGACGCAGGTGGCAACCAAACACAGACTCCTCAAGCACCTTCGCCGTGAGGTGACGGATTCTGGAAAACACGACTGCGTCGATTTGGGCCACTTTCAGTAATGAAAACTTTTCCTCATCGAGGAAAATTGTTCTGAATGAGCCAACTCAATAACTCAATTTTGAAACTGCTTTTCTTAAGTCCTATTGAAAAGAGAGGTATGAAGACTGCACAATAAATCCGTTTATGAGATACAATTTCCTGTCAGCTGTTCTAAACAAGGGTCTTTTAAGACCATTGTACAGTCGGGAGGAGAAATGATTCCTCCTTCCATTTGGGAACTTGCTGGGCTTTTTTTTTTTCCCGGTGATTTTAAATCTTGTGGATGGATGGAGAGGAAGAAAATGAGACGTTTACAACATATTGGGGAACAGGTTTTCAATACAGTGAAACCCTTCCTGTCAGAAACCCAGAAGACTGGCAGGAAGATTTCATTAGCTCCAGATTTCACACTGCCTCGTGTCTGCTTCAGAGCTGCTAAGGATGCGCACTTAGAGAAAGGAAATCTTCCCACTCCAGCTGCTGAGGGAGCTGACAAGTCTTTAATGGAATTCTTTTCCACAGAAAGAGCTACAGGCTTCCCCTGACAGAGGCCTAGCAGCGGACACCACTCCAGAACCACATGAAAAGAGATCGAAATGTGCTGTTTTCTGGGGAGTACCCTCGAGCAGTGGAGACAGCTCTGTTTTCCTTTTGTTTTTAATTATGAAGTCTTTCAAACATATAGAAAAGCATACAGAAATAATATAACAGCTACTTCTTCTCCACCAAGATCAAATGTTTGCCATAATTCAGACCTCTCTCTCTCTCCCTCTCTCTTTCTCTCTCTCCCTTTCTATCTACCAGCCTCCCTCCTACCCTGTCCCAGTAGCTCAGTTGGTAAAGAACCCTCCTGCAATGTGGGAGACCTGAGTTCGATCCCTGGGTCTGGAAGAGTCCCTGTAGGAGGGAGGGCATGGCAACCCAGGCCAGTATTCTGGCCTGGAGAATCCCCACGAACAGAGGAACCTGGCAGGCTTCAGTCCCTGGGTCACAAAGGGTCAGACACGACTGAGCGACTAAGTGCAGCATCTCACATTGATATGAATCTGTAACCACATAGACTGTCCTGTGTCGGTTTTTTTTTTAATTCATTTGAATACTAACCATTCTGTAAGTATCCTCTTCACATTTTTTCCCTCAAAATGCTATTTTGGATGAAGAGATATGGTCTTGACTGAAAAGACTCATCACCATAAAGACCTCCATTCTGCCTCCATTCATTTAACAGATTTAATGAACGTCCAATTTTAAAAATACCACCAGGCTTCTTTTTCCTCCAGAGCGAAACAACTTGTTTAAAAAGTTTATGCTTAAGAACAAAAAAGCAAAGCAAGCCAGAAGAACCCAAAAGAAGAAGAGCCATATGGTGGCAGGGTTCCTCACCATCAACATGCACTATAATGCCTGTAATTAGGAGTTTGGTGTTGGCACAGGAATAAACAGATAGACCGACGGGACCAAAGGAAAATTCAGAAATAGACCCAACTGCGTCTGGAAAGTTATTCCATGAGACAGGCAGCTTCACAAATCTGTGTGGAAAGCTGATTTTTCCCCCCCCAAATGAGTGGTCTGGAGATAATTGGATGGCCATATGGAAAAAGTCAAACCTGGAGCTCATACCACACATTGGGGTAAAATCCAAAACGGATCAGACATTTAAATAGAAAATCTGAAGCCTTAAGGTAGTAGAGGGAAACATGGCTATGAAGGGTCTATACAACCTGGGTATAGAGAAGCAATAAGGAAAAAAGACTATGATATTTGAGCACATTAAAATAAACCTTTTGCATGGCCAAACCACCACAAGTAAAGTCGGTGGAAAGCCTTGGGCCCCAGGTTCAGGGTGAGCCTGGGTCATCACTGGGTCAACGGCAGCTGGATTCACTTTCAACCCTGGAGGCCATGAAAGTGACATAGCTGAGCCCGTGGGTCCAGGGGTCCAGCCACCTGTGTTTGAATCTGGCTGTGCCGGTTGTCATGTGACCTTGGGGAAATTGTATTCTCATCTATAAGGAAAGGATTATGAAACTGAAGTGAAAGTGTTAGTCCCTCAGTCGTGTCTGGCTCTTGACAACTCCAGGGACTGTAGACCGCCAGGTTCATGCGTCCATGGGATTCTCCAGGCAAGAATAATGGAGTGGGTAGCCATTCCCTTCTCCAGGGGATCTTTCTGACTCAGTGATTGAACCTGGGTCTCCTGCATTGCAGGCAGATTCATCACTGTCTGAGCCACTAGGGAAGCCCAAAGGGATAATGCCTGAACCTAGTTTTGGGGTCATGAGAGGAACAAATTAGTTTCTACATATAAAATGCTTGTACAGTGCTCAGAACATTCTAGAGCCTCAATTAACATTAGCTCTCACTTCCTGAGGCCCAGGGCTTCTTACAAAACCAAAGCCCAGGCAGGAAGCTTTGCTGTTGTTCAATCACTAAGTCCTGTCTGACTCTTGTGACCCCATGGACTGCAGCATGCCAGGCTTCCCTGTCCTCCTGTATCTCCCAGAGTTTCCTCAAATCCATGTCCATTGAGTCAGTGATGCCATCCAACCATCTCATCCTCTGTCATCCCCTTCTCCTCCAACTTTCAATCTTTTCCAGCATCATGGTCTTTTCCAGTGAGTCAGCTCTTTGCATCAGGTGGCCAAACTACTGGGGCTTCATCTTCAGCATTCCTTCCAATGAATATTCAGGGCTGATTTCCTTTAGGATTGACTGCTTTGATCTCCTTGACGTCCAAGGGGTTCTCAAGAGGCTTCTCCAGCACCACAATTCAAAAGCATCAGTTCTTCAGCACTCAGTCTTGTTTATAGGCAGCAAGCTGGCTATAGGGTTTTTCCCCCAGCCTTCCCTTACATGCTGGGAAACCCACCCAGTTCCCCATTTTAAGCAGCAAGCCAAGTTCTGCCTTCTCCACCTCACAAAGACCTCTTGTGTTTCTTTTTGACCCACAGGAAACAAACTCTCGGCTGACACTACCATCAAGCTGAAGTTTTCTGACATTTTGACAAGTCCTGCTATTGTTTATTGGTGTTTTCTTTTACCCTTTTAATGACTATGTCTTGCCATATATTGCTCTATTTTGCTAGGCTGTTGTTTTCGGTTTTGTTTTTGCTTTTCTAACGACTCACCTTTGGTTTTGCTGGTCCGTTGTACTATTTATTATTTCTTCGTTTCATTCATTTCCATGCATCATTTCATCTTTTCTTCCTACATTCGTTGGAGTTGCTCTGCTCTGCTTGTCTCCTACTATCTTGAGTTGGACTCCTAGATCATTCATTTTTAGCCACTCTGCATTCAAGGCCGTATATTTCTCTTAAACCATTGCTTTTGTCAAATCCCATGTTCTGATGGGTTGTGACATCCATTACTACCACTTGCTGGTAACTAGCACCTCCCACCCACAAGAGGAGTGTATTTCTTCTCTCTCTTCAAATTCAGCCTGGCTGTGTAAAAACGTGAGTGTAAGTGACCAGCGCTACTTATTCTTAGGTGGAAGAATTTATTGTTGATTCAAAACTCCCCAGGGCATGACTTCCTTGGCAATCCAGTGGTTAAGAATCTGCCTTGGAATGCAGGGGATGCAGATTCAATCCCTGGCTGGAGAACTAAGATCCCACGTGCTGTGGAGCAATCAAGCTCTCACACCACAGCTAGAAGGAAGCCCCAGTGTCTCAGCAGGAAAGAACCTGCCTGCAATGCAGGAGACAAAGGAGATGATCCCTGGATCAGGAAGATCCCTTGGAGGAGAAAATGTCAACCCACTCCAACATTCTTGCCTGGGAAATCCCACAGACAGAGGAACCTGGCGGGCTAGAGTCCAAAGGGCCACAAGAGGTGGACACAGCTGAGCACACACACGTGCCCCTAGAGAGTCCATGAGCCAAGATAAAAGATCTACATGATGCAACTAAGACCCGATGGAGCCAAATAAATAAAGGCCCTGCAGGGCTCCCCTCCTTGAGCCACAGGAACTGGTGATGTGCCAGATGGTTGAGGCTCCATCAGCCTCAGCTCTGAGTGAAGAGGATGTGGAACAGAACGTCTTTCTGGCCAAGGACAGGCATGTAATACAGCAAGCAGAAACAAACCTTAGATGTGTAAACCACTAAGACTTGGGACATGTTTGTTATCTCAGCATAACCTAGCCTAGACTGACTAATAACACATAGTGTTTTCATTATTGTTCAGTTTTAAAATTTCCATTATGATTTCTTCCATGATTGTGAATTATCCCCTTAAGATTTTTTATTTCAAAGTATATGGAAAGTTTTGATCTTTAATTTTATCATATGTGGTCAGAGAACATAATTTCTCTATGATATAATGATTTAGTACTTGTTGAGATGCATTCTACAGCCCAGTGTAATCAGTTTGTGTAAATATTTATCATGTGTTTGGGAAAACATGTATTTTTAAATTGGCAGATATTGGGGTTCTGTATTTTTTATTAGATCCATCTGTTCACGGTATGGTTCAACTTTTCTACAATCTTGTTACTTTTTTGTTTGCTTGATCTATCTGTTGCTGAGAGAAACAAGTTAAAATCTGCCGCGATTGTAGGCTTGTTAATTCTCCTTTGCTCTTCAGTTAAGGCATACTTACTATCTACTTGCACTTCCTCTGGCCTCCAATCTTGGAATTCTGGGGAAGGGGAACTGGGGATCACACAGTCTCACTCTCTAGCAGCTCCAGTAACGAGGGATGTCTTGTTGAGTCATGGACTTCTAACAGTATTTATGAAAGCCAAGAGCCCTCTACCTACATGTGTATCTGTAATTTCAGAGGTTTCTTTCCCTGAATGAAACCTTGACATTCCAGAATAGAAATTTGGTGATCATCACTTTTGAACCAAAAATGCAACTGAAAAGGAAAAGCTTTCAGCCTGGACCACATGGTCCCACTTTGAACCAGGAGGACAGATCCATGCACAGCAAGTTCACCCTCTCTCCTATTCAGACTCTCTCTCCAACCTCCACCATCTGTCTGGGCCTTCCTGGGCACGGACAGGGGTCAGTGTGCATTTGAGCAACCCTGATATTGAAGATGGGAAGAGGTTTAAGGATCCCTTCCTGGGAGTGGGAACCGGCACAAGCAGGGAAGCTTTCCTGGGTATCTAATGCTGAGGATGCTGGCGGAGGTGGTAAGGAGCTGAATGTTTGTTGTCGTGGTCACGGGGAGGGCAATGACCAGGGACAGAGGATGAGGAGGAGGTGGGGGTGATCTTAGTGGCCGTGGGCACGTGCAGAGGAGAGTACCCTGGAGACAGATTGGTGGGAGGGCTCAACTGCTGCTCTAAGAAGGCCACTGTTAATCCTAAAGGAAATGGGGTACCACTGGAAGCTTTGGAAGAGGAGACCCATAGACAGAATGTAGAAAACTCAGGTCTATAGACCAAAGGTAGCGTGAATGTGAAGTGAGTGTGTGGACACAGGATGCTCTTGAGAATGACTGGGCAGGACTCAGGGCATCCAAGGACTTGGGAAGGGAGGGGTAGAGATGAGTGTTTGCAATTGGCACACAGGTGCCTTCGTATGAATGTATGTTGTAATTATCAGATCACAGTTACCTTCAGGCTTTCAGCTCCCTGCACAACAGCTTGCTAAGCAACTCATTCCTGAAATCGTATGTGGAGCACATTATTATTCATATTTTATAGATGAGATGGCTGAGGTAGTAAGAATTTAGCATCAATTTCCTGCATCCAGCAGCTCAAAGTAACACTGTACTTAGGAGATCTGTACCAGGATCTGGCTTTGAAGATCAACCCTGTAAGAGCTTGCTGTGTGACCTTGAGTAACTTACTCAACCTCTCAGCTTCTATCTGTGAAGACCAAATTGAAATAACATGTGTAAAATGCTCAGCAAGCACCAGACACACAGTAAGCTCTCAAAAACTATTAGCTGCTGTTCTTCCTAAATTGTTTTATCAATATTATCTGTGTTGATGTACACACTGTTATGTTTAAAATGTATAACCAACAAGGACCTACTGCATAGCACAGGGATCTCTGCTCAATGTTCTGTGGCAGCCTAGATAATAGAGGAGTTTGGGAGAGAATGGATACATATACATGTAAGATTGCGTATGTATGTATATATGTATACATATTTGTTGTCCACCTAAAACAAAAGACGCTTACTCCTTGGAAGGAAAGTTATGACCAACCTAGACAGCATATTATAAAGCAGAGACATTGCTTTGCCAACAAAGGTCTGTCTAGTCAAGGCTATGGTTTTTCCAGTGGTCATATATGGATGTCAGAGTTGGACTATAAAGAAAGCTGAGCGCTGAAGAATTGATACTTTTGAAATGCGGTGTTGGAGAAGACTCTTGAGAGTCCCTTGGACTGCAAGGAGATCCAACCAGTCCATTCTAAAGGAGATCAGTCCTGGGTGTTCATTGGTAGGACTGTTGTTGAAGCTGAAACTCCAATACATTGGCCACCTGATGCGAAGAGCTGACTCATTTGAAAAGACCCTGATGCTGGCAAAGATTGAGGGCAGGAGGAGAAGGAGATAACAGAGGATGAGATGGTTGAATGGCATCACTGACTCAATGGACATGGGTTTGAGTGAACTCCGGGAGTTGGTGATGGACAGGGAGGCCTGGTGTGCTGTGGTTCATGGGGTCACAAAGAGTCAGACACGACTGAACGACTGAACTGAACTGAAACTATCACACCATTGTTAATCTGCTATGCTGCAATATAAAATCCAAATGTAAAAAAAAAATTATTCCAGCTGAGCAAAGACTACACAACCCAGGTCAGAGCTTTGGCTCTGCCGCTCATTAACTTCATAAGTACTTGGGCTCCCTGACCAGTGCTCTCCCATCTCAGAGTTACTGATGTAATTTGGGGATCACTGAACTGTAGGGGCCATTTTCTGATCACAGAGATGAACCTGTAAAGCTAAATCTAGTTTAAAACCTCACTCCTGATCTCCATGTAGCCAGCGACACTGACCATTTGTGCCCCAAGAGGGAATCAGGAGCAGATTCTGCAAACAACTTTCCTGTTTGCTGTGCACCAGGAAGAGGCCAGATGCATCTCAAGAGCCAGGGTTCAGGGTTTTGTTGGATGCCAACCTTCCTCCATCAGGGTTCCCTTCTATTCAAGCTGATGCAGATTCCAGACTTTAAATAGAAGCGATAAATTATTGACTGTTGCGGTGATTGATTCTCAGACTGTCTGCTGACCACCAAATTGCTCCGATCGTCTCCAGAGCGAAGATTCCATAAGTCGTTAGCGTGAGCCCACCAACATCCGTCATGTTAACTATGCGGCTGCCAGCATTCCTTGACGCTAATTACCTTTCCTGACTAATTCTGAACGTGAAATTTCACTAATGACTGAGACCTACTGTAAAAGGCCCATTTTCTCCACGAGTTCTGTAATCTATGGCACCTTCATGCCCACAGTGTAATTATTAACATTACACCCGATTCTGCCTCCTCACCAGCGAGTGTTGGCAACCTTTAAGTAGAAAAGTCTTCATTCCAATGTCCTTGACATAAACATGACTCTATCTCGAGAGTTCCCTGAGAGTGAGCTTCATGGAAAAATGGAGTCTGAGTGGAAAAATATCTAACTCCTAAAGATAATGGTGATTCAGATGGCAAAGAATTCATCTGCCATGCAGGTGACCCGGGTTCAATCCCTGCTTTAGGAAGATCTCCTGGAGAAGAAAACGGCAACCCACTTCAGTATTCTTGCCTCATGGACAGAGGAGCCTGACAGGCTACAGTCCGTGAGCTCCCAAAAGAGTCAACTTAGCAACTAAACAGCAACAACAAAGATAATCACATGGGCCAAGTCAATGGCCCTGCCTGACCTCAGTTTATCAACGTGTTAGACTGGATGAGATGGCCTCAGGGTCTCTTTCTGCTTGAGTTTGTAGGCTGGCTCAGTGTCTCTTTGAGGAATCTGCCCCCACTGTCACTGTCTGTGGGGCCCTGAGCAGTTCTGTTATCCTCCCAGGCAAGGAGATAAAGGTAAAGCTCCTTTTTAGGTACTTGTTAGGCACCTGGTGAGCCCGGTGGGCTTCCAAGGTAGCACTAGTGGTAAAGAACCCGCTTGCCAGTGCCCAAGATGTAAGAGATGCAGGTTCGATCCCTGGATCGGGAAGATCCCCTGGAGAAGTACATGGCAACCCGTTCCAGTATGCTTGCCTGGAGAATCCTGTGGATAGAGGACCCTGGTAGGCTACAGTCCATGGTGTCGCAAAAAGTCGGACATGACTAAAGCAACTCAGCACACAGGCGTGCACACAGCAAGCCCAATACCAGAGTCAAAGATGGGCTAATTCACTCCCCACTCCACAGATGTTCCAAGGCCAGGAAGGGAAGGGAGGCAGGCTCCAGCAGTGGAAGCTTGAAGAATGCTGATGTTCCCCACCAAGGCAAGGGGTGCAGGGCTTGGGGTTGGGTGCAAGGGTCATTGAGTGCTCTTTTGAACCCTCTGCATCAGCACACACCCAAACACAAGGAATTGTCCTGTCTCACTCAGTTCCCCAGCGCCTTCCATTTGAATGTGGAATCAGGATGGCATTGACATTGATTCTAGAATAGAATCTCTAGAGTCTACAGAAGGGGACCTTTAATCCACTCAAAATCAACAGCCCAACAGGAAATGAAGGTCAAGGGCAGATACAGTCCCCTGGAGAAAACTCAGATTGGCTTTCTGTTGTAGGCAAAATGGGGGTGAGATAGTTCCTAATGGAGTTACAAATGCAAAAAGTCTGAATGGTAACAAAATTATGAAAACAGTGTTCTACACAATGGAAAATAGAGATCTGTGGTTGAGATTTGCTTAAGCTTGGCGGAAAATGACCTAAATTTGAAGCATGGTAAGTACTCAACCAATGAACTTGGTGTCTCTAGATCTATCCTGCTCAAGGTGTGGTCTGCAGACCAGTAGCTTCAGCACCTCCTGGAAACTTGTTAGAAATGCAGGTCTCAGGCCCCACCCCAGACCTACAACATCAACATCTGTGTCTCTAACAAGCTCTCCAGATGACCTGCATTAACATTTAGTCCTGGGTCCTGGTCGACTGGAGTAGGAAGATTTGCGTGACTCAGTCAGGACTTTGGGACCTTTGGAGAACTAGTGATCTGTGACTTTCTAGCTCATTTCTCTTAGAAGTTAGTGACACGTTATGGTCATAATTGTTGGACTCAGCTTGTAGGCATTCTGGAATCGTTAGCAAAGATAGGGAAGTGGTCTAGAGGCAATGCTGGGAGCTGACCCAGCCATGGAGGTGGACACAGAGGGTCAGTCTACAATATATGATTGGCATGACAAGCTCAGGCTTGGCTGTGCTGGCATTAATTCTTGGGCTGAGTTTCCAGACTCTAGGAGAAGGTCCAATATTGATCCATCTGTTGCTGGATCTACTTCTTTCCTCACCCATGCAGAAGAATGAGGGAGAGAGAACTATTTGCTACAAATTGCTAGGCAATGACCATGTGAAGACCCCCAGGACACCAAAGTAACCAGGAGGGGCTCATTTAATCTCCTCTTCTAAAGTCAGAAAACCTTGAAATCATATTGGCATCAGCTACAACCAGCCAGAAACCTAGCTAGGACTGGACATATAGACCCTCTTTAAGGTGAAATCCCCCTTCCCTTGTCTTTCCTGGGCAAAGACCAACACCTATTCATCCTCCTCTCTCCTGGCAAATTGATCAAATATGCCACTTACATACCCAACAAGCTCTGAAATAGGAAACACATTTGTGGCTGCAATTGTCGCTTATTCATTCAATTCCGCAAATATTTATGGAAAGCTGGAAGAAATTGTCGTAATAGAGGTCGTGGCTGTAGTCACTGCCATGTGTTGAGCATTCGCTCTGGGCTCCACCCCTGCTCTCCGAGTGGTCTTTCAGAATTGGGGGGTGCTCTGAACCCTACTACACCACTCATGGGAGAATGCATTGGCAAGGACTCACATTGCCAAATGAATATTGTTCTTTTCAACAGCTGGCCAAGCACGTTATAGCCCCAGGTACAGAGCTCCCTGGGAGGGATGAGCTAATGCCTGGGATCGGGGCCTGGAACAGGATTCCCGCAGGGCACTCCTTCAGGGCTAGAGTGACCGGGACCATGGGGCTGACACTGAGCACCCTGATTCGGCAGGCCCAAGGATGAAGATGACTGGCTCGCCAACTCACCTGGCCACAGGTGGAGCAGAGTGTGGTTGTGACCTATACTACCTTTCAAGAGAATGACTGTGCCTGCCAGTGAAATCCAAAGGCAGCCAGTGGCTTCCAAGCAGACCAGCAACTTCTCACCTTCAAGGAGAGAGGAGTATGTGGACGGGCAGAGGGGCTAGAATCCTTCCATCATGTCCCCAGCTCTTTGGGAAAAGATGAAAATACGTTGGGATGAGGAACTTCCCTGGCAATCCACTGGTTAAGACTCCGTACTTCCACTGCTGGGGGTAAGGATTCAGTCCTTCAGCAGGGAACTAAGATCCTACATGCCAGGATCTTAGTTCTTTGAAAAAAAACAGTCCATGGAAAGTTAAGAGGCTTCAGCAGAGTAGGTGGACCAAGGACAGGGTGATGGTCACTCCCCACGTTCTGCTGGAAGGAGAAACTCTGGAGATCTGGGGGTCTTTCCCCCGGAGGACCAGGAAAGGACACCAGGGTTCTGCTTTGCCTGCAAGAAGAAAGACCCTGGAGGTATCAAGGGCTTCTAGAGATGCTGGAAGACCTGGAAGAGCAGGGAGCCAGGGATGAAGTCCAGAAACACTGTGTGAGTTTCTTGGGGCTGCTGGGAAAAAATTACCCCAAGGGTGGCACTTTAAAACAAGAGACATTTACTTTCTTACAGTTTTGGAGGCCAGAAGGCCAAAATCAGTATCACTGGGTCAAAATCAAGGTGAGGGCAGGGCTGTGACCCTCGAGGGTCTCCAGGAGTTCCTGCCTCCTCTGGGGCTGCCGCCGCCACATTCCTTCACTCGTGGCCACAACGTTCTGATCCCCGCCTCTGTGGTCACGTGATCTTCCCTTCTGGCCTCACATACACCTTGTCTGTCTTAGAAGGATGGCGGTGTGGTGGTGGTCTAGTTGATAAGTCATGTCCGACTCTTGCAATCCCATGGACCATGGCCCACCAGGCTCCTCTGTCCATTGGATTCTCTAGGCAAAAATCCTGGAGTGGGTAGCCATGCCCTCTTCCAGGGGATCTTCCTGACCCAGGGATCAAACCCGAGTCTCCTGCATTGCAGGCAGATTCTTTACCAACTGAGCTATGAGGAAAGATCCCTGGGTTGGGAAGATGCCCTGGAGAAGGGAAAGGCTACCCATTCCAGTATTCTGACCAGGAGAATTCCATGGACTGTATAGTCCGTGGGGTCACAAAGAGTCAGACACGACTGAGCTACTTTCATTTTCACTTAGAAGGATACTGTGATGGCAAGTAGGGCCCTCTTCAATAATCCAGAGTAATTTCCCTATCCTTAGATCCTTAACTTAATCACATCTGTAAAGGAACTTTCTCCAGATAAGGTAACGTTTAAATATCCAGGCCTTAGGATCTGGATATTAAGAGGTCTTTAGGGACTATTTTCAGCCTCCACAGCCATCGATCTTGGATCTAGAGAAAGAGCTTTCCAGAGTCCAGGAGTCCAAGGTCAGAATGACCTGCTTCAGAGCAGTGAACCCCTGCGGTGATGCAGTCAGAGACCCACCTGAAGCAAGTTTAGTCCATGAAGAGCTAAGAGAATGAAAAGTGGGAGAATGAAAGGCCCCCAGAAGCCATGGCTGATGGGAGTTGGAGGCTAAGTATCCCAGCACCCACGCCCCTCTGGGATAACTCTGAACTATGTTCTGTGCAGACAGAGTTCCTCAGTGGGAAAGGGCTCCAAGCTGGGAACTGGCTTCATAGCCCACCTTTTGTGGGCTCTATACCTTTCCTCTCTCACCCACTTTGGGCATTCCCTAAGATCACCTCCCAAATAAACCACTTACTAGGATCTGCTTCGGGGGGGGTTCCCAGCCCATGACAGTTTGTGTAAGAAATGGCCTTAGGAAGGAACTCTGAGGATGGAATTCTGAACTTGGATTATTCCCCAGCCTGACAGCAAACGGGCACCACTGTGCGGGGTCAGATGAGCCCTGCTGTGCTGTGCGTCACAACTGCAAAGACCCTTGTGCGTGAAAGCTTAGTCACTCAGTCGTGTTGGTCGCTTTGTGACTTCATGGACTGTAGCCCACCAGGCTCCCCCGTCCATGGGGATTCTCCAGGCAAGAATACTGGAGTGGGTTGCCATGTCCTTCTCCAGGAGATCTTCCCAACCCAGGGATCGAACTCAGGTCTCTCCCGCATTGCAGGTGGATTCTTTACTGTCCGAGCCACCAGGGAAGCCCAAGAATACTGCAGTGGGTAGCCTATCCCTTCTCTAGGGGATCTTCCCGACCCAGGAATCGGACCAGGGTCTCCTGCATTGCAGGCGGATTCTTTACCAGCTGAGCAACCAGGGAAGTAATTAGGGAGAAGGTATAGGTGAAAGGGGATGCAGGAGTAATTGACAATCATTGTTATTGTTGTTGCTAATTATCAATAGCAATTTATTTATAACCAACTACAACTTAATTATTAAATAATTGTATATTAATAATAAAATTAGATATTATAATAAGTGTGTGATTATTTTGGTAACATACTTTATTATTTCTTACTCATTTAGCTATTATTATTATTATTCTGATATGTATAACTATATATATAATTATATATTTTTATGTCATAATAATTGATGCCTTTGAATTGTGATGTCTCAATGGGCTGGAGCCTCATCATGAGATTTGTTAGTAAAGCCAATAAAGTAGGAGCAGCTAGATATAAAGGGCTGTTTAATCCCCACTTTCCCAGGGGTTGCTATTCAGCTCAAGCCCCTTCAGTCTGAAAGTAAACCACAAGCTGCCATCCCCAGGCCCCACTCATCAAGAGACACATGGACCAGCAGCGGCCACCCTGNCTATTATTATTATTATTCTGATATGTATAACTATATATATAATTATATATTTTTATGTCATAATAATTGATGCCTTTGAATTGTGATGTCTCAATGGGCTGGAGCCTCATCATGAGATTTGTTAGTAAAGCCAATAAAGTAGAAGCAGCTAGATATAAAGGGCTGTTTAATCCCCACTTTCCCAGGGGTTGCTATTCAGCTCAAGCCCCTTCAGTCTGAAAGTAAACCACAAGCTGCCATCCCCAGGCCCCACTCATCAAGAGACACATGGACCAGCAGCGGCCACCCTGGGGCCAGCCTGGGCACTGTCCTGAGGTCACTCACACGAGGGAATCAGCAGGTCAGTTTTGATGAGTTCTTGAGGTTTTTCTGGGCGACAATCTACCCCCACACCCCTGGATCTCAAACATCCGTAGATCTGCCTGCATTTCAGTCCTGAAGGGATGACCCCCAGTCTGAGACTCACCTTCATTAGCTGCCAAAACCTGCTGGAGGTGAGCTGCCAGCTGCGCAATAAAGCCCGTGGTTGGCTGTGAAATTAATGAATTTCCCTCCTAACCCTCTTGTGTGCATAATTTACCTGGTCAGGAAACAATCAGGAGCCCAGAAGAAACACTATTGCAGTAAATACCCAGGGTGGATCAAGAATCCTGCCTTCTATCTGGATGAACACATTTTTTAAAAACCTATATTTTAAAACCCAAACCATGCGGAACAGGACTGTATCTTCCTGGAGAAGCTAAGAGACTGAGATGAACCAATCAGGGCCTCACTGATGGAACAGGGCAGAATGCGAAGGTGCAGGACTGTGCCATGGGATGACCTGAGGCCAAGTGGATGCTCTGACATTTGCCCCCTCTCACTCCACCCCCCAGGCCAGCTACAGCCCTGTTTCTGCCCAGGGGCCTCTGTGTGTCTCTCTCTCTGCGTTCTCCTCCTGCTCTTTTCCCCCTCCCCTTCTTCACTGCTCCCCGCCTCCCCATCTCTCTGCCTCATAAAATTCCTCACTATTTCCTCATGGATTAACTCAGAAATAACACCAACTATAACATAGCCCAGGAAAACGATCCTTGATGGAAACCGCGGCCGCTCGCAATGGCAGAAGCTGCAATTAGTCAAGTCTGACATAGATTTTTTTTTTTGAAACCTGATTTATGAAGCAAATCTCCACTGTGAAATTCTAAATGCAAAAGAATTGATCTCTAAGAAAATAATTCCAGCAAAATGGAAACGGAAACAACGGAAATGGCTTAACTGAGCTGTATAGAAAATTGACATAGGGATTAACTTGGCTTAATGGAGTTCCCTGTGGAATTCTGGTACTTTCTAGATGAACACTCATCACTGTTGGGTAATTCTGATTAAAATGCTTACATTAGAAATGTCTTTGGGGTCAAAATGTCCACAGGAGCAGAAGACCTGGGTCAAAATGTCCCTTGGCCCTGACCGAGGGGTTGGGGTTTTATCAGCAGCCCCGGCAGAAGTAGGGGGTGGGAAAAACCAGTGTCCCCGAAGGCAGAGCAGTGGGGGTTGGTGATAGTTCTAGAAAAACACTGTGGAGGAGGGAGTGGGAGGGTGCCGCATAGACACACCAAACACAGGTCTTCTCTGCAAGCCCCTCCGGGGGCCGGGTCGTGGGCTGGTTCCCACAGGCCTCCCAGCCCGGGGCCAAGCCCAGACCCAGCGGAGCCTGACCTCTATGGCCCAGCGCCACCCACCACCACATGGACACCGGAAGCCCCCCACAGAAGTCCTTCCAACCTCCCCTTCAGGGCCTCTGAGAGTCCCAGTCAAGATCAGAAAATGTAAGTGCTCAGCAAAATCTGTTTTTTCCTAAAGGCATTTATTGCTTCAGCCTTTCTGACCTCAAATACAATGCAGCCCAAGGCAGAACTTTGGGAAAACGCAGAAAAGCAAAAGGGAAAGACTAAAGGCATCCTCTGCAGACCATCTGGGATATGGGGCCTGCCAGCCTGAGGACACACAGGGCCAGAGAAGCCCGGCAGGGCAGAGCAGGGCTGCCAGCCAGGCCCCATGCGCCGTGTGGGCCTTCGGCACCAGGAGAGGGGGCTTCAGAGGCAGACTGTTTCCTGATTCTTCTGCATTATGACTCTCTGAGCCTCATTGCCCTTGTAGGAGATAGGAGAGTAATCATCTGACTGCTATTACTCCCATTTTACAGATGCAGAAAATGAGGCCTGGGAGGTTGCATTCCTCGTGGCTGCAAAGTTAATCGAACCGAGACTCACTCCTCAGTTTCTGAGACCTTGGAGCTTTCTTAACCAACTGGTTATACACTAGCTGGGAGAGAAGGAGCCTAAAGGGTGAAAAATAAGAAGGCTTCGTGTGTCACTGGTCACTGCCCCCATGGGGCTGGCGTTGAGGCGGGACACCCGGTGACCACACCTGGCCCTCAGGGACTCCCGGGAGGAAAGCGGGTGGGACCCTGAGCTCATGATCCCACCCGCCTGGTCCGACACTCGACACTCGGGTCTTCCTGACTCCGCTCAGACACTTGTCTTCCCAATCAGGAAGCCGGTCTCCACTGCCTTTAGGAAGCAAAACAAAAACAGCTGCTATTTTTGAAAGGATATTTTCGTAGAACAATCTCTGGTTTCCTTCAAGAATGTCAGCCCCAAGCCCCCCGGAGATGTGGTTTCTGGAGGAGTTTACGAACATCCTCTTGGGCAGCCCCCCTGGGCAGCTGACTCCTTCCTCCCCTCCTCCCCCTCCCCTCCCCAGAAGAGGCTAGCCCCTCTTCCAGCAACTCCCCAACCCCCACACACAGTTAACTGGAGCCCATTGTCACCAGCACCAATTCAACAACACAGAGAAGCAAGTGTGTGCCTCCCAGAGCTCAGGGTCCAGGTGGAGAGACCCAGAGGCTCACATCTGTATTCGCTGGTTACCCGGGTGCTGGGTGCCTGCTGAGGGGGTGTCCGCTCAGCCCCAGCAGCCCTCAGGCTGTGCACCATCCAGAGGGGCCCAATGTAGGTCCAGTGCCCCAAATCAACAGAACCCCTCCTACACAGAGCCTCAGAGGAAGCCCAGGAGGGATCCGGGCATTCATATAAAGCCTGAAGGGACAAGGTCAAGTTCAGTGGGTATGAATGGTCCAGGCAGGGGACAGCAGGAGCCAGAACAGAAAGCACAGAAGTGCTGGGGATTTGGAGAACTCTGGGTGGTTTAGCTCGTCTGGAGGGTGTGGGCGCAGGCTGTGTTTGCCAGAATTGCCCGGGACACCATTTGAAAATGTTCAGGGATGCCCTCCTTCCCAGTTCCTGAACTCCACATTCAGGAGACCTCAAATCCATCTTGTTAGCCAAGAGCTATAACGCTGACTATACCCAGGACCACAGGCAGCCAGGATTTGCCCACTTTCATAGCTTCACTTTAATAATAACTAAACATGTCAAGGGGTTAATTTATGCAAATCCTCCCTTCAAGCTAGTAAGTAGCAGAGTCCAGGTTCAAGTCCAGGAGTCTGTCATCCTAGCCTGCCTGTATTCAGAACCCAGGGTGTGCCTGTACGGGTGTTCAGGTTGTGCACTGCACAAGGGTGCCTTATCTGAGGGGGTCTCACTCACATCATAGACATCACACACAGAAGGCCCAGGCAAGTGTGGAGTTCTGGGCATCCAGGCCAGTCTGGGGGTTGGGGAAGGGGTTGAGTTGCCTTGTCTGTCCCATCCCAGCTACAGTGAGAAACAGCTTCAGACATGAGATGACTTGGGGTACCAGTGATGTTTCAGAAGCCAGTAGCATCCCTGCACTAACATGGATGAGATCATGTGCCCAGCACTGTGTGGAACCCTGTACCAGCATTGCGCATTTGCTCCATCATCCCATGAGGTGAGGGTTTCCCAGGCAGCTCAGTGGTAAAGAATCTGTCTGTCAATGCAGGAGCCGCAGGAGACATGGGTTCAATCCCTGAATCAGGAAGATCCTCTGGAAGAGGAAATGGCGACCCACGCCAGCATTGTTGCCAAGATAGTCCCATGGACAGAGGAGCCTGACCGACTACAGTCCATGGGGTCACAAAGAGTCAGACACAACTGAGTGAGTGCCCAAGCAGGCCGCCTGTGAGGTGAGAACCACTCCATTCCCATTTCACAGATGAGAAAACTGAAGTTGAGAGACTGAGTTTCTTGTCTTGAGCTACAAGGCAGGGATAAGCCAGGTTCCAGCCCAGGCAGCAGGGGTCCAGGGCAAGGGCTCCCAACATCTGGCCATCCTCCCCAACTGGAGTCCTGGAGGGCAGAGGAGGAAGCTAACCAGCCTGGTGTTGACGGGGGAAAGCCAGATTGGGCCTCCTCTCTTAAAGACAGCTAGATTTTGGCAGAATATTTTTCCGGCCTTTCTTGCTTCACGGAAGTTGGACACTTGACCTGGGGGATTTTGCAGATGGCAAAAATGATGACACATTTCTGCAAATTCCCATGGTCCTGAGCCAGCCAAGAACACTCTTGAAAAGTTCAAGGAATAATTCCAGGGTTTGGCTAAACCTCCTGGCCAGAATGTTCCAGTATGTATATGGGACGAGGGCTG